>JAJLSM010000009.1:0-411481 GCA_030567595.1 Kuraishia piskuri
ACGCTATGGAAAATTAACTTGACTGCAGAGAAGACAACAGACAATAGCCATAAGCGTTTCTGGCCCATTATCACATGAGAGACTTAACCCACCTTCCACTGGCCCTTTGCAACTGTCTCTCGATCCTGCACATATATGCATAGTATTTTTCTGCCGGATACGCGTGAGGAGGTACCCAGCTGGTGACATGTTGGAACAAGAGCTGTTAGGATCTTATCGTGGACGCCAAGCAACAGCGAAACTGCCAATGCAAGATAAACCTATACACAACCCAGTGAGTCGTACGTGGGATCAGTGGACGGAGAAATTCAGCCAGAAATGCCTCTTTGGTTTCTTCTTCTTCTTTTGCGCAGGATCTCTCCTTGGTTGTTCTTCTAAGCCTCTTCAGTCTCGTTGCTCGTTCCATTTCCTCTGGTAACTACCCTCCATATACGATTGTGCCCCTCTCCAGAATGCCCCCCCCCCTCAAAGTCCTTTGCGTAGTGACCGGCTGCATCCGTTTTTCGGGCTGCATCTGTCTGTCGGGGAGGGCTGGCTAGCTCTTTTCCACCCCCCACCCACCTCTTTCTCTATCCACCGGCACCACCAAAGCACGCACGTCTCTGTACCGCACGTCACTGCACCGCACATGTCGAAATGTGTACTTAATTCTCTCCGTCTTACACATGAAGCAGATCTAGATATAACGGATAATTCTATACAGCCATCAACAGGTTGGTCCCCTGCCGGTGTCGCGGCTCGTGCTGCACCTTGAACCGGAATAGCGCATATTCCGAGCCGTTTGTGGCCCCCTCTGCAATTCATGCACGGGTTGCCTTCCGTTGCTGCACCCAGAAGTAGCAGGTGTTCCTGTGCTGACTACCAAAAAGGATGCTTCTGCTTCATCCTGCTCCATCCTGCGCCTTCCTGCGCCTTCCTGCGCCTTCCTGCCCTGTCCCATGTCGTGTACAGTTCTGCTGCTTTTGGCGCTGCATCTCAAGGCCTTCACACTGAGCTTTCCAACACACCTAGTCCTTCTGCGCCATACTGACGGAAGAAGCGTGCATCTGACACTGCCCTCTCTCCATGCCGTGGTGGATGAGTGGGTGGATTAATAGGTGGATTAACCCTTTCCATCATACACTTCCAGGTAGGATGACAATGCATTCTCTTTTCTGCTTGTTCATTCGTTGATGGGTTAGCTGATTGAACAGTGAGAACTCTAGGATTGTAGAACTGTACAACCGCATAACCGTACAACTATATAACCGTAGAACTATATAGCCGTATAACTGCCTACCCCCCCACCAGCCGGAAATCTCACCGACTGACAGGCTGCACGCACCATACTGCACGAGTTGGCACGCTACGAACCTGTCTCTTGTTCCCCTGCTGTCCCTACTTGCTTTGGGCCCCATTCGCTTTAGCGCGGCCCTCCTGTCTGCTGTCTGCACCAGTTAGGGATGGCACCGTGAAATATCGCGGCACACGGAGACGACGCATATACACTGAGATATAGAGAGCATCGCGTCCGAATTATCTCTCAACTGTTTTCTAAGGGGACGAATAGAGGGTCAACGTCGAGTGGAAATTTGCACGACATCCATTGTATAAGACGAGCCGGGTGTGTTCATTCTGGATATTTTTTCACTCAACCTGTGAATTGACAATTGTGAGGAACATCCGCATATCTTGACCTGCTTTATAATAAGAGACACAGTTAGTTTGGTTTGAACACTTTGAGCAACAAATAGTGGTGCCTTTCGTTTGGGACGTGGTTGAAATATATATAGCTCATTCTCCAGGGATATCACTTGCCAAAGCAACACGAAGCAGCACATATTATACGGTAATTACCTACCTACTGTGCTCCATCAATACAACACTTAGATATTTGTTTTCTTGAGTGCAAGACAAATGAGACCCCAGCACTCTATGAACAGTTGCGCATACAATTAAAGAGGAAAGCTATAGGCGCCAAACAGAAAAGATGGTTAATAGAGAATACCTACAAATCAACGAGGAGTAAGTTGATATGAGGCCCAAAGAGGGTATTATTGGAACAAAGAGATGAGGTGCACCATCATTTTCTCTGTTTTGCTTTTTGATATTCCACATACTAACATTGCTAGTAAAAACTTAGAGCGGGTGCTCGTGGAATTGGCTCAGTGCGAGCAGTCCATGGATAGAGCAGATCGTGAGATTGAAATCTACCGGGTGAAGAAGACCAAGGAAATCTACTCAAATCGTAGGAAACTCCTCTCGCAGATACCGAAGTTCTGGTACATAGTGCTTGCACAGCATGAGGATTTCTCAGACTACCTCCAGACAGATGATCTCAAATACCTGGAGTTCATCAAGGACATATATGTGGAGTGGGAGAGTGAGGAGCCTAGAAACTTCAGCATCACCATTGAGTTTGCAGAGCACGATCCGCAGAACACCACATCCAATACGCAAAACGGAGATGGCGGTGAGACACCCTCCACGATCAACACTTCGTTCACAGCTGCCAGCACCAATGACACCATTCCCAGCCAGATAGTTGTGAAACACTTCCGCAGCGTCAACGACAGTGAGTCGGGCGAAGAGAAGCTCATCTCCAAGAGCGTCGACATGCTGTGGCCCACGGAAATGGCACATATTAACCCGGCCAAGATCAAGGAAAACCTTGGTAAGCGCAAGACCAAGTCGATGACGGCAGAGGAGAAGCAGCAATACAGGGTGGGGATGAAGTCCTTTTTCTCCTGGTTCAGCTGGACTGGCAACAAACCTGGCAAGGAGTACAGGTCAGGAGAGGAGCTTGCCAGGCTGTTGGCAGAGGATATCTTTCCCTTTGCCGTCAAGTATTACACGGAGGCCATGCCGGGATTGGGTGAGGAGGAGGAGACCAGTTCCAGCGAGGAGTTGGATCTCAGCGGAGAGAGTGACATCGAGAACGACGAGAATGGTGCCACTGGCACTGGAGATGAATATGAGGCAAGTACCGGTGCCGAGGAGGCTGTCGAGGGTGGAGATGGCATAGAAGGCTCCAGAAACACCAAGCGGAGAATTGGTGATGATGACAATTCATGGAATTTAGGTGGTGAGAATCCAGACGGAGCCGATGGAAAGAGGCCAAGGGCATAAATGTTCACTTGCAAGTTTTACTGTTTATTGTTTTTGCTTCTTCTGCTTTTTTTTCGGTTGCGCTGATGTTTTTATTGTTGTTGTTATCCAATGAGCGAGCGATATTATGATTGGAGTAGTATCAGGAAATGGGATGCTCTTTCTGTTGCAGGTCCGACAGAGATGGGGTTTCTGCGCAATATGTACAATCTTTTCTCTGTGTGAGCTACTTCGTTGTGTAATTTATATATCTTATTTATAAACAGCCTTATTCTGCTTGCATGCTATGATATCGGTTGAAGAAGTTCGTATTTGAAAGTGTAGTTTGACATTATTCACCATGTGGATATTTCTTGATCTGTAGTTTTGATTACTCACTCCCCCTCTCCGACTCACCAACTTCTGTCTCCTCCTCTTCGTATTGATGATCATTTTCAACAACCACATAAGTATGATTGTTTCTTCCAATGCCTGTGAGGAAAACAGGTGCCCTCATACCGCTGTGAGAGTACATGCTCTTTGCAGAGGTCCTGATTCTTTCCAGCATTTTCAGCTCGTTGACACTCTCTCTTAGATGCTTGATCCAGTCTACAACACCCTCAGACACAATGTTCAGACGCCTCAACGCCGTCTCTAATGCCGTCTCCTCAAACTCAACTATCACTCCATCTTCTCCCAGGTGGATCTCACCTTGCGCCTTTCTTCCCAGAACCCACAGAACCCCTCCCACCAGGGCAGACAGGGACACCACCACAATTGCAATAACTGCAGCAGTGGGAATCCCTGGATACAATCTGCGAAACTCATCTTCCATACCAGGACAGGCTACTGCCTCAACTTTATCAAGCTGCAGACCTTCGACACACGTTGATTTGGGAACTCTACGGTATCCAGTGGGCACCCAGTATTCGACTGCAGAGCCAGGCTCTCTACAAACCAGAGAGTGGTCTGGAGGAGAGTATCCTGGAACCAGACGACACATCCCTGTGATAGGATCCCTTTGGAAGTTGAAGTCACATTCGAAATCATGGACAGTGCAACTGCAGTCTTTCACGATGCTGTGGGGCTGGACTAGGTTCCTGCCAACGTAACATCTCTTATTCGAGAGTTTTCTGTAGTATTGGGTCACGTGCCCGAACAGACATTCGTCATCCTCATGGTGAGGGTTTCTGGCTCTCCATAATTCAAAATCATCAGTGTCGGGATGTACCAGATCCAAAGAGCACTTGCGGTCAAAGAGACCACTGAAATCCAACTGGAAAAGCCTTGTTTTGTCACCCTTAGAAAGCGGCACTCTGGTGAACAGAAGGAACTTCAACGATGTGTCCGAGGGAACTGTTGAAATGTCCGTGACTATGACTTTCTCACCATCTTCAGTGAACTCGTGCTCGATCCAAGTCTCACCATAGTCCAAAGAGTACGAAACAGAGTTAGTGCTCTCCTTTCCATTGACCAGAACGATCACCGAGCCCTGATCTCCAAACTCCCACATGTAGACTCCCTTCTTCACTTCCTTCCAGCTGACCCCACCGTCACGGGTCAAGAAGGTGTTTCCATCGTAGTAGTTGCCTAACTCCTGGCCAACGTTGCCCACACCAAGCATAAGCCCAACTGCGCTACCTGAAGAGAAGGTGTCCCTCGAATCTGCCCTCTCCGTGAAACCATGAAGATTCAGGGAGCACTTCTCCAGAGACCTTGCATCATATGGGTGCCTGCTTTGAAGGCAATCGTACTGAATACCTTCAGAGTTGGTGAATGGTGGTGCCAAATAGTGCCAGTGAGCACCATCGTTAAAGGTTATTTTGGATCTCAACCTCTTTCTGGCTCCCTGCATGGCCTGAGAGGGATTCTCCACGGTGTTGACCAATGCAACACCCTCTAGACCAGAAACCATCTCGAAATCCACAAAGCCAGCTTCATTTCGATTGACATAAGGAAGAGACGTCACATAATAAGTGCCATTGCTGTTGCTCTTGAGGATTGTTCCGTACTCTGTTCCTCTTCTTGGGTTAGTGGTAACATGAAGAAATATCGCCCCAGTTACTCCAGACAGCACAGTATAGAATTGATCCTTCACGACTTGGATATCAGGAGGAAAGAGAGCGTTGGCCCAGGTGATTCCATCCGAGCTGACATGAGCAACCACTTCATCCCCGGTAGTAACAGAGGAGGTGAAAAAGTAAGAAGGCTCAACTTGAAGGACACCACCTTGATTATGGGACAGAAGGGTCTGCTTGGTTTTGAAGAAATCGTTGGACATAACCAAGGTGCTGGTATGATCATTCCCATCTCGAGCTGGCCTATCACAGATGATGGTGGCTGGATTCACTGTATCCGAGCCACCCACAAAGAGACATTTGTTGATATGCTCCTGAACAAACAGCCACCTCTTACCCTGAGACCGTGACGTGTAGGCCACCGACCTACACATCTTCGCGTATTGGTTGTCACAACCCTCCTGTCCGATGTAGATCAGCCATTGTGGGTTTGTGGGGTGGAACTGTAAGGGCTGAACGCCAGAGATTGCCATCGCCGGAGTTCTGAAGAACTTGAAGCTCTGTGCTCTGTCTAACGAGTAGATAATCTTCTGGTGGCTGGAAAGGAGATATACAGCTTTCGGATTGTATGGGTTAAGGCACACATCCAAGATCTCTCCTTCATCTGGTGCCACTTGCTGCCAGTTCGTCCCTTGGTCATGAGTGACATATGCCTCGTTATTACTAGTCAGTGCTACCAGTGTCTCCTCCTCGGAGGAGCTGCTGTCTGGTTTGTCAAGGTAGATGTACTTTGTCACTTTCCCATTAAATGTGAATGTTGAGGTTTTGATACCTCCTTCTTCAACCGAAGGTGTTGCTGTCTCGATGGGACCTTCAACCTCATCATCTTCAGTGTCTCTAGGGAGGAGCATAGATGAATCATACGAAGTGAACTCGTGAGTTTATGGTTAGTAATTTCTTTCCAAAATATATACCCAACTACTACAACTACTCACCCTGTTTGACAATTGATTCAACTCCAGTATGGTTGCATTGTCCAGGTTATATCTGGCTTTGAGGTTTTGCTCGGATAGCACACCACCCAGAGAACATGCAAGGAGGACCAGGATTCCGTAAACCTTCATTATGAGCTTATTCTCAGAGATTCTAATATAAAAGAACTAACAACTTTTGTTAGATATAGCTTTTCAAGCCAGGAAGGAACTTTAAACCGCATTACGGTCTTCTGGAAGATAGATAACATCTACCGTCTACAGATAGAAGTCAGCCACATGTGACAGACCGCTTCCGTATCCCCTCTCTTTTTCACCCAAACAGTTTTGGTTTGATAATAGGGAGATAGGTTCAAAAGAGCACCCTGCCCCGTCTTGGCATTCGAGAAATGCACTGCATCATGCAATGTCTCAAAAGCCGATTAGCGATAAGTCCGGGGAAGGAGCTATCGCAGAGTGGGAGCGAGCTGCAAAGGGTCTGTAGGGTCTGTAGGCTGTAAATTATGAATAACTTTAGAAACCCTCACTGAAAACCATACCATCTCAATTGACTAGCCTGTACAGAACTCTGCGACTGCATATATCTAGAGATACATCCATGATTCTGGCTTCTCGAGGCGTATAGACACACCAGCTTGACTCTCGGTGCCGCCAATACCTGTCCATATCCCACACTTTTCTTTTAAAACACATAACGAGACCAGTCTACTCGTTAAAAAAAGGTCTCCTCCTCCATGTCTACTAGAAGCATGCAGGTAATCGTTCCTCTCATTCGACTGCACTGTCTCCTCGCCGGCCCCACACCTTTTTCTTTGCTATCTATTTTAAGTATGACAATCTATGATGCTCTATGAAGAATTGTCTCTCTATGCCATCTCTATCCCCGAGATGAAATATTCTACTAAGTGCATTGCCAAAGTGAGTACACCCAGTAAGTACACCCTAATGAGTACACCCAGTAAGACGCCCTTGCTTGATTCTCTCGCAGCAAACCTCCACCGCACATTCCAGTGCAGCCTGTACACGCCCGCAAGACACTCAGCCTCGGATGCGCTGCCCAAAGGGTATGCCAGCACTGCTAAATTTGGCCATCCCCTCGGTAACGGCGCACCAGGGCCGTTGGCCAAACCTTCTCGATGCAGATGGGCTATGTATATTTTTATCTCTGGGACGCATTCACAGGCCTTAAGCAGCTCCTGACGTCAGTAGGCACTCAATCAATAGGCCTGTGTGGGCAGAGGATGTGGCAGGCAGGCAGGGAAGGAAGGAAGGAAGGAAACCAGAATAGCAATACATGGCTGAGTGGGCGGAGCTAGTATCGTGGACGTTTTTTTGTGTGAGCCCAGATTGAGAAGTTTATTTATTGTGTTAAATATATCTATATATCTATATACTTCTGTTACTCGATCTGGCATCTCCGTTTGACATCTGTTCGGTTTAGTGGATAGAGCCGGAGTTCCCCTTAGGACGCGATCAACCTGCATTCTCATTCGTTTTCGAGAAATAACAACCTGATATCCCAAACAGCGACTAATCTGTTTTTTTTTTGCCCAACACAAACATCATTTCAAAACAATGGCCATTTTCACCAAGGCCCTCGCGTCCTTCCTCTTTGCCTCCTCTGCACTGGCCGCTAGCCCTTCGGTTGGCCCAGGAGGTTCTGTGTCCGGTTCGACATCTTCGCCTAAATCCACAAAGGTGTACTCCAACCAATATGGCGTTCTGGAGTTTGAAAACTTTGGTTTCCCCGGAGAGTACTTCAACGTGATAGAAATCAACGAGAATGACCCCAATGCCGAGTACAACTGCTCCTGCACCTTGAGCTCCACTCCGGTGGAGTTTTCGGGGCCAAACTCGCCCATCAACGAGGAGGTGTCTGTTCATTTCAGAGGCCCTCTCTCGCTCTACCAGTTTGGATACTATGTATCTGCTGACAACAACACCTGGGACAGGCTCGCATACTACGACGCAGAGTCCCAGACTGCCGACAACGTCACCTTCACCACCAATGGAGGCACCAACAACGTGTGCCTCGGCAAGGCGCTCGTTTACACTGACTCCGACGGTATCACTCCCGCGCAGGAATCCACTATCTTGGCAGCCAATAACTCCATTTACTCCAACGATGAGTTTGTCATCTTCTCCAACATCAGCTGTGGAGCCTCGGCCGTGGACGGCGATTGTGGTGTTTACAGGTCGGGCATCCCAGCCTACCACGGGTTCTACGGAACAACCAAGATGTTTTTGTTTGAGTTTAGCATGCCCAACGAGTCCAAGTACGCCAATTCCTCGGAGGTTTATCTCTACGACATGCCAGCCATCTGGCTGCTCAATGCGCATATCCCCAGAACCGCAGAGTACCCCTTCTCCACTAACTGCTCGTGCTGGGACTCTGGATGTGGTGAATTTGATATCTTTGAGGTGATGAACTACACCGAGGCCACCCATCTATACTCTACCATCCATGACTACCAAGCCACTGATGGTATTGGCCCGGGAATCGAAATCCCCGGATACCTTCTCCGTAGCACCACGAGCAGAATGATGGGTGGTGTGGTGTTTGGGGGTGCTGGCAATGCCACTGTCTTCATGAGCAACAACGTCTCTCTCAATGAATCCCTCAGTGCTACGGATATCTACAGCTGGATCTCGGGTGCTGGTGACGTTGCTGTTGACACGCTGTCGTCGGTTGTGCACCAGTCATCAACATCCAACTCCGAGGGTGCCACTTCATCCGCTGGTTCTTCCAGCAGTGCCGGTGAAGCCATTAGGAACGGCGTTGGTCACATTTTGGAGCTCGCCGCAGGGGCCTTGGGATTGTTTGCCCTGCTGTGATTGCTATTTTCATTTCTTTTTGTTATTACGGATACCTTTACTAGATCATAAAAGAAAACTACTTTGCTTCTCTACACAGGAACTATCATGCTTTATACACCAGTTTCATTCATTGCATCATAAGCGTTTATAGAACTAGATATAATAAAATAATCAACACAAGGGTCAGCCATGTGTTTGAATTAGAGACCCAAGATCATAACGTCGTAAAACATCTCGCACCTTGTAAAAACCAGTGCCCACGCAAACCACCAAAATTAACCAATATTATACAGCATCTAATCAAAAGTACAGTCCAAGAACCGCTTGGAACAGCTCATACAGGGCATCTTACCCTCGCCATCACCTTCCAGTCTCATACACTTGATCTTCTTGCTACGGCACGTGACGCAAGAGGACTTACGTGGGTTGACACCAGACTTGGAGGACGAGGAAAACGAAACAGAAGAGGTTGAGCTCCTAGTGGAGCCCGGCTGGGAGATGGATGAAAGAGAAGTTGCGCTATTGGCAATAGTGCTTGCATCAGAAGAGAGCAAAGGATACGTAGTGGTGGTGGTGGTGGTTGTACTGGAGGAGGGAGATATTGGAAGCCCAGCCGTGGGTTGAGCAGAATGTGGGGATACACTTGACGATGACACCAGCTGGGTAGCCTGTGGAGTAGCAGAAGAAGAAGGAGCATCCTTTGATGGGGTACGTTGCTCTGAGTCAGAGGACACACTGCTAAGTTTACGCCTCTTAGTAGAAGACTCTGCGAACTTGTCTGATGATCTCCTTTCCTTATTCTTGGCAAAATCACCCCTGGTGAAGCCCCTGGAGAAAGCACAGTCGAGCCCCTTGCAGATGCAGGCAGAACATGGCTTGAACTTGATGAGTCTGATGCCCTTGGAGTCGTCATCCTTGCCCTTCTTTCCCGAGATCTCCACGAGCTTGAAACCATCCTCCACCTCAATACACGAAAGGCCAGATCCCTCACCGACCTTGCGCTCCTCCACGTACTCATCTGCAGAGACATTGATAACCTCTGCGTCACATTTCACCTTACGGAATCTGCATGAATCACAAGAAGGACCCACCCTTTGGCGGCGAGAGTGCCTGCTGTTTGCATGATTCTGGTCAGAGTGCTGGTGTGAACTAGCAGGGGATTTAGGAGATGGATGCACAGAGTTGCCTGCACTAGAGATGGGCGTAGAGAGCTTGCCATCTACTGTATAACCGGCCGCCGTGAGGCTGGGCTGAGCATAAATCTGTGGGGGAGTCACACTCGAGCAGAGAGAGGAAATCGAAGGAGATGGTGAGGTGGAATGTGTGGATATCTGGTGGGCGTGGTTGTGAGGGCTAACGATAGAGGATCTGTTGGCACCATTTAGCTCCTCGCTGGCACTCCTCTTGAGGGGGCTATTGAAGCCCTTGCTCTCTGTCTCTGACTTGACACTCACCCCATTTGGGAAGTATGATGAGGTGAGCGACTTGAGGGATGGCAACACCACCCTGTCTCCCCTTGGCGAGGTACCATTCACAGCAGGCTTGTGTTCACTAAAGTAAGAATACTCCCTGGTGGAGAGCTTTTCCAGAGGGGGGAAGACAAAGGCAGCAGAAGCAGTGGTGGCAGTTCTGCTGGGATCTGGCAACGACAGACTCTCCTGGGAAGCTGTCGAGATAGCAGTCTGGATGAGAATGTCTAGCCTGGAGGGGGTATGCATCTGCTGTGATTGTGTGGAGAATGACTCGGGCATGTCCTGGGTTACCTTCCTATGGGGTTGTGTGGTGATAGGAGGAAGAGGGTTGTCCAGAAACCTGATGGAGTTCTTGAGGGACATGGTATGTGGGAAAGGTGTATATGTATGTGAATGGCTATCAATAGCTTGTGGGTCTGGCCAGCCTCAGTGGAGCCGGACAGAGTTTTATGCCTGTAAAACTAGCACAGGGCCTTGGGTGGTGAAGCTGGATGCCTTTTCGGAGCAGGAGTTCGGACTCAGGCTCCGGGAGAAGGGAGAGATGATGCGGCTTAGGAGGGGGAGTGTGTGTTGAGAAACACAGCGAGATGAATATCGTATGGTGAACGTTCTGAGATAAAGAAACAAGAACGACGGAAGAAGATGATATTCAACCAAGAAAGAAAGCAAGAGAAAAAAAAACACCAGGAAGGAAAATCATATAAATCCAAACAGGAGAGAGAGAGAGAGAGGCAAGGTGGATTTTCTTTGGCCTTCGGTGTGACTCGACCCATCGTCTGGTTATATAGGGTGCGTTACTTCCTTCCGAGCGTTGAACCTGTCGTAACAGGACTCTGTGGGGTACATGAAAGCCTTTTTAGCGCTCTCTTCGAGGAATAACCCGGACGCGGGACGGTTCTCCTCCGGCTAAAAGTGCAGGGTACACGACTAAGGAATCGAGCGCCGTTGCAAACAACTCCGGTCAAATGGGGTGGGCCGTCGGGAAGGAAATTGGTGGGGATGCAATGGTGGGGCAGCAGGAAGGGGGCAGACAGCAGCAGACGGGCGTAGAGAGGAGTAGGGAGGAGTAGGGAGGAGCAGGGAGGAGCAGGCAAGAACAGGCAGCAGGAAGGAGGAGCCTTAGGACACGGAGGCTTATGGCATAGAGATGGGGGGAAGAAGGGAAGCCGATGGATGCCCACTGGTAGGGGCTCGTACCCCAGAATGTTTGGGCATGCGGAGGGGAAAGATGACATGAGACGGCTGGACGGCTAAAAGAGTGCAAAGAAACAAAAAAAAGACATGACACTCCCTCGTTCCGTGTAGATTCTGGGGTTATTGTGGGCAAGGCACATGCCAGAACGGGGTAGATGGGGGTCAATGGGGACTGGGGTGACACCCCCCAAAGAGAATGAGGAGAGAGCCACTGGGGTTAATGGATGACGAAAGCGCAATTCTGGGTGATAAGCGAGATGCCCTGCACAGGTGGGTGATCAATAGGATCGTGAGGATCGGGGGGATATGACGGATGAGAGCAGTTTGGAAGTGACAACCGTCAAAAATACTGCGTGTGCCAAGCATTGATACTGCCATTCCAAGAGGTGTAGAGTGTAGAGCCACTACGTAGATATTCGGGAGAAGTTGACGACATTCTGACCGTATACATGACGAAGCGGCTGCTATTTCCTAAACTTGAGTTTTGTTCTTGCCGTTTTTCCTGATTGTATTCCAGCAATATACATTACAGCAGGATCAGGAAGTGAATGAAGCAAGCTGGTGAGCCCTAGCAGCCAGGTAACAGTAGTCGTAACAGTAGCAGCAGCAGCAGCAGTAACAGCAGCACCAGCTTTGGAACGCGGGGGAATGGCCCCTATTATCAGCAAGGGACGAAAGGGTTAGCCAAGGCGTGGAGCGTGCGCTGCCCAAACTACCGGATACACCGTATCACATCGTTTGGATGCTACGGAGCCTGTCTCCGCCCCCCATGTGATGCCGGAGAGATGAGGCACGGACTACTCATAGAGTTACGGACTATATGGCCGGGGCGAGAAGAGCATGCAAAGAGGAAAAGCAGTGGAGAAAGGGCCCTCTCCCCCCTCCCACCCCAGATTTGCGACCCCGAGCTTGACCAGCTAGCTGCCTCAACGATTATCCGGAATACGATTTTCGGAAGGTGATCTCCGGCGCACATCGATGGATATTTGCTGTGGATATTTTGCGTGGAGCAATTTTTTTTCTGTAGCACTAACTGCTTTGGCCCCATTTTTTTTCCTTCCGTTCTGCATTTGTTGTTGCCCGCCCTTCCGCTTTACAGTTACCCCTTTACAAAGTGGATCAGAAGGGAAACACAGCGCATAACAGCATCTATTTTTTTCTTTCTTTCTCAGGGTGGATTCGAGTGCAGCATGGGCCAAGGTTACGTTGGCAAGGAACTCCAGGTGTCGTACGATGCCGGTTGCTCTTGTGAGCCACCGCTTATTGCGGTTAGCAGCAACTCCGAGACATGGCACACCTGTCTTACGGGGATGTATACCCGAATGCCTTCCCGGATTCTCCCGTACGGACTCTGCTGCACACGCCACTTGGGGGAACTCCGATTTCGGTAGCGTATGGCAGAGAAGGGTGCGGCTAGCAATGGGGGGAAGTGAGCCGCTACCAGCTCCATTAGCCGCAACGTGACATATATCCATAACCATCCACTGCAACGACATTTTACACCAACACCCCCCAGGTTATGACGTATTATATACTTCTCCTCTTTTTCTTATGACTCTTTTTCGATCATATTTTTCTTATTGACTCCTTCCCATCGAGCTGTTTGGTGGCAGCAGCAGGCAGACCTTCCTTCCACCCTGTTCCAGCTCCGCTCGCTGTCACATCTCCGAGCACCTGCAAGGAGACCCAGCCCGCTTTGCAGCGTCAAGCAGTACTAGCGGGCAGCTATGTAGCCTTTTATGCAGCCGTGGCAAGTAGCCGTGGCAGACAGCCGTGTCAGTAGCCCATATAAAGGCACTGCTGGTTGGCCGTAATAAATGGCAGCAGCCCGTCTCCGAGGGTTCTTCTGCAGAGACCCGGAGACAGTCGCCAAAATGGTCGGGCGCACTACCTTGGGATGGAGCATTACTCCGACGGGAGTTCCGACCCGGTCGGAGTTGGACAGAGCTGATTTGGAGGGGGAGAATTATTTCCAACCGTGAAAGTTTTCCGTAGTTGGGTGGATCCAGGGGCTGAATGTTGCCTAAAAGGTGAAAAAGTGTCCAGGGTAAACATTTATGGTGAACATTGTTTACAGTGAACCATGTCCTTTATCACGGATCAACTGTGGATCTGCAAGCCCGTTGGACTTTTCTCCGGTTCTGAGATGCCGCGGTATTTACCCGTAATTAATCCTATGGAATTGCCCAACGTAAAATGATCTGTGTATTCTCACTACTACACGTATAATTATGATTGCTTCGCCTCTGGAGAACCTTCGATCCCACCACCTCGTGAGATTCCCTCTACTGTGCCTTTCTCCACAGGAACTTCAGCGGCTACATCATTGGGCACAGCATTGCTCTGTTTCCTACTTAGGTGGAGCGTCTTCATTAGCTTCCGCCTAGCCCTGAGACCCTTCCTCTTCTCCTTCTTCTTCTCCTGCTTGGCCTTCTCCTGCAGCTTCATCTGCCTATAGGCAAAGAACTTGAGGGTAAAGGGTAAAGCGCAGTTCATGAGAATGACCCACGTGACCAGGACAGCGATGTTGCGCCCCAGCTGACCCTTGTAGGTGTTAAAAAGAACAACCTTCACCATCTCGTACCCATTGTGGATAGGGAACGCATATCCATACCGGTAGAAATGGGGCGACAACGCAAGGGGAGCATAGGTCGGGGCGATATTCCACAACACCCAGAACAGCATCCAGAAACCAACTAGAGGCGGTCTCGTGGCAAAGCAGATGAGCGCCATGTTCTCGTTGACCCCACCAACGGCTGCCATCAACAAGTAGCTGAACATCCAAAAGATCCCAAACCCGTGCGGATGCTCAAAGGGCACCCGGAAGCACACTTGCACAACCGAGTAGGTGAAGGAGAGCACCAGATACGACAGCTGGGATGCAAACAGACGGTACACGATGAAATGCCAGCTCACCAGCTGCCTACTGACTTTGGCGTGCAACTCTCTGAAGAAGTTAAACTGGAAAAACGAGAGAATGTGCAGATACACCAGTCCCAGTTGCTGGGGACCCATCACTATCGGTTTGGTAATGGGCCGCATGTCCGTATAAGTGAACAGTGGGGCCTGGGTGAGCAGCTGTGGAGAATTGGCAAGACAATCGCTGATGGTGGCCGAAGGTAGCGACCTAATCACGGGCAAATAGAGCGACTCGCTGATATTAGAGACGAACTGTCTCTCGTACAGCCTTATAGCTGGTTCCACGTAGCTGCTCATTCCTATGTAATCACGCCCCGTCTCGTAGATAGTTTCCACCATTGCATCCAAGGCGCCAGATTCCACAAAGGTTGCATTTGAAGACTCCACCGCTCTCACAAAAGACTCGGTGGCCCCAGGAGTTACGTATATCGCGCCCCAGTAGAGCTGGTGGTGGATGAGCCTCATCACCTCGTCCCTGTTGGTGTATGCTTCACTCGAGTTATGTGCTATTCTCCTCTCGGTGATGCCCGTGGTGTTCCACATCTCCCAACCGCCCCTGCTGGCAATTGTTGGGTTCAACGAGGACTGGTAGATAGAGTCTGCGATGTACGGCATAGCACCCGTGCCATCCCACTCATCCAACACTACCAGCATCTTGAGGTTCACGAAGCGGTACTCCCTCCTGTAGAGCGACCCCCAATACACCGAGAAAATACCCATCATCAACAGGCTCATTGTCACATACACCCTTACAAAATCGATGAACAGCCTAAGCCTTTGGAATTCCGAGCTGAAGAATCCCACCTTCTGCAGCGTGCGGATTGTGGTGCTGGTGACCGTACGTTTGATGCTCTCCATGCGCGTGGGCACCTTTTCCAAAGGTTCAATCTTCTGATCCCCTCTTGGGGACTCACTGGAACTGCTATCCAAGGAGCTGATATCATCGGTGTCTGCTCCAGCATCTGAGATATCAATCGACATGGGCTCTTGCCCTATCTGGTCCTCTTCGTCTATGATATTACCAAGACTACCGGCATGGCTGCCACCACGACTATCAACACGGCTACCGTTGCGGCTCTGTTTGCCCCTTGCGGACACAGAGAGAGATTTTGTTACCTCTTCACCGCCCAGGAGGATGTCCTGGTACATCCCCGGGTCTATTCTAGAGTACTGCTGGGCTAGGTTGAGGTTCTCAGGTGCTTCGTCATCTGTATCTTCATCTTCGCTCGATATCGTGTCGTCCCTGTCAGGCTGTCTATAGTAACGACGACCACCCGTCCCACTGGTAGTCATGCTGGAGAAGGTGCTGTGACGTCTACGGAGCCAGTTGCGGGCACTGTTAACGCTGGAGGCAGTATTACGTCGCGTCGACTTCGAAGCGGCGGCAGACTGTGAAGCAGTTGGCTGTGTACCATGCAAAGCGGAGCTCTCACTACCACCAGCTTCTGACGGAGGCCCCAATGGACTGGGGGTGAAACTATCCGGAGATGATTCATGTAGAGGAGACGAAGTGGGCGAGGTGTCTTCTGGGAAGACGTGTTTGCGATAATCGCGGTTGAACTTTGAATCTGTTATTATTCCCGAGAGACCAGCATTACTGGGTCGGGGAGTGGATACCTGTGAAGCTCCTGTGTAGGGCTGTACACTAACTGCCGTGGGAGACAGCGAGCGAGAGATACGGGAAGTCTCAGATTCCAGTGACGAGTTATCGTCAGTGCTGGTGTTTTGACTGTGTGACATTGTGTTACTCATCTGACTAGTAAAGATTAGCTGCGGTGTCGCTATATGTGATTGGAGAGTGTGTGCATGATATATAGGCCAGAATTATCAATGGTAAGTGTGTCAGTGAGTGAGCGTGTGAGTGGATGTGAAATTTGGGTGGGAGTATACTAGTATCTGCCACCTACATTAACGGATCAAGTAACTAGTTGTGATTTCGTAACGAGTCTCGAAAGCTATTCAGTCTGATCCCGAAAAACAGCTCTGTTTGATCTGATGTTATGATGCAATTGTGGGTGATGTTCGTGTGGGTGATGTTCGTGTGGGTGATGTTCGTATGAGTGAGGTGCGTATGGGGGAGGTACGTATGGGAGATGTGCGTATCGGAGATGTACTGTTATATGCTATGAACTGTTAGTGTTATCTGATATAAACTGACTAGAAACCACATCTGATAGAAATCAATACAATTCCGCAGGCCAAACTCTCAACCATACAGTGTTTCCTCTAAATAATTGATCACCCACTCCTGATACTCCGAGTGAACCGTCACACCCTCCCACCTCTACATTGCTGCATTAGGCCCCTTGGCCGCAGCATTTAGTGCTAAGAGGGAGGGTCTGTTAAGCTTTTTCTGCGTGTGACTCCCTGCATGAAAGGGACCTTCTGCATATGGAGTGGGGTAAGGAGGGCAGGAAAAGCGAGAGGGAAATAGAGAGGTGGATCACAGAGTTAAAGACTTTGAACTATGTGGATATATGAGTATATGGATAGAGATACATTATAGATTGTCCATGTTATGATTCAACCATGTTATGGTGCAGCTGTAAGCTAGGCTGTCTATTCGTTAAGATTTTACTATGTTGGTAATATTACATATTAGCCTTAAATATCTAAAACTGCGATATGAGTATACCCGATATCGATTTGACTATGTTGATCATAGTTAATCTAAACTTGAATATAACATCACGATACCAGTCATTTCATTACCAATGTACTAAGGTATTAACTGTAGTATTTACACTATCTAAGCATACTTAACTACTCTAAATACTCACTTCAGTTCCCCCTTCAAGTACTCACCATGGAGCTTCTTCTGAGCCTCATACAGCTTGGTGAGCTTCTTGGTGGCACTCTTGGTGAGCTCAACGCCCTCGATATCCTTCAGCGGGAACCCACTCTCATCCCAGGCAGAGTACACCTTTTGGTACTCCGGGGTCCTGAACATCTCCTCCGGAGACACCTTGGCCTTCTCAATCTTGTCGCGCAGCAGCTGCTCCTTAAGCTTCATCTGTGCAAGCTTCTTCGCCAACTTCTCGTTGGCAATGCGCTCCTTCTCCTCCTGCTGCTTCACAAGCTCCTCTTTCTCCTGTGGCGAGAGGAACTTTATGAGCGCACTCTGCCCGTTGCCACGATCATCAAGCGAAACATTCAGATCCAACAACTCCTTGTTTCTCAGCCTGTCCGTTGCCTGGAGAAGAACATTGTGGTCGCCCTTGGCAATGGCAGTGCTACGCACCAAGTCTCTGAACGAGGAGAGCACCTTGACGTATGGGAGAGCAATCTCTTCCACTGAGCCCTCAGCACCAGCACCAGCTGACGCATCCTCCCAACCAATGTTATCGCCGCGAGATGGGAATCCTATAATTGCAAGTGTACGGGTCACGTAGAAGGCAACCTGCAAGACGGCATCAATACGCAATTCAACACCGACAGAGGAGATGTAGTTGTTGGTGCTCTGAACGAGGTCGAGCAAAGCCCGTAGAGCAGCAGGAGTAGAAAGATTATCACAGAAGGCGCGATGCACAGATACCCGCGTCTCCTGAAGAGTCTTCAGAAGTTCCTTCTCTTTGGCCGAAAACTTCTTGGAGATCACAGCACCAGCTTCAAGTCTATGGGTATAATCGGCATTGAGAGCTCTGGCATTGGTGAAGAATTTGCTGAAGGTTCCCTCAAGTGCTTTCACCTCGTTCAACAGAGACTCCTTGAAGTCCAGCTGGGAATTCCACGGCACAAGGCCGAAACAGAGCCTCAGTTGTCTGCTGGTATACCTCTGGAGAGCCTCCTCGATGGTGATGAAGTTCTTGAGGGATTTGCTCATCTTCTGACCCTCGATATGGAGGTGCCCCGTGTGCAGGAAGTAGTTCACCCATTGAGAACACCCGCTGTAGGCCTCACTCTGGGCAAGCTCGTTATCATGGTGAGGGAAAGCCAAGTCGATGCCGCCCGAGTGGATATCCATCTGGTCTCCCGTAAAGTCCGAGGCCATCACAGAACATTCAATGTGCCATCCCGGTCTTCCCAGACCCCATGGAGACTCCCACGAAGGTTCACCTGGCTTGGAAGCCTTCCACAGAGCAAAGTCCGAGGGAGACTGCTTCCCTTCCGACTTGGTCAAGGACCCTTCTCCTTCCTCAACCAGGGCCATGTCACCCTTATTCCATGGCTGCAGCTTGGCATAATCGTGATTGTCACTGTTGTCAAAGAGCCCCGTGTTGAAGTACACAGAGCCCTCAGAGGTGGCATATGCATACCCAGACTTAATGATCTGCTCAACGTATTCGACAATCTCAGGAACATACTCCGAAACACGTGTGGTGACACTGGAGGGTAGCACGTTGAGCTTGGCCATATCGGCATTGTACAAACCTTCCCAGTAAAGAGAAGTGCGCTTGAAGATTTCGGGGTCTGTTACCGTAGAGCCCAACTCGGCGTCCAACACTGGCACGATCACGTCCTTGGTAGAAGACAGGAACTGTTCCACGGTCAATGTGGTTGCATCTGAAATAGCCTTGGCGGCAAGTGTGGCGGCCTTGATGTGCATAGGAAGCTTGGGATTGGCAGCGGTTTGCGCTGGAAGATCAATCGACGCGACCCAATCGCCAAACTGGCTGGGTTCACCGCTGAAGCCAGAAAGGTTCTTGGCAACGTACTGCGACCAGCCAGCTTGTGCCTTCTCCACCAGAATTGCTGGCACTACACCATCAGCGGCGAACTTTGCGGCAAACTCGCTGAACAGATGCTCATGCCTTGCCTTGAGGATGATCTTATCGTCGATATCGGTGACGTTCTGGATGAAGGTGACGTTGTAGCCAAAGTAGTCTTGTAGGATTCTGCGGTTGATGTCCACAGTCACGTAGTTCCTTGCGTGGCCCATGTGGGAAAAGTCATACACCGTGGGGCCACAGTTGTACCACGTCACCTCCTGTGGGTTGATGGGCACAAAGGGTACCTTGGTACGGGTCAGTGAGTTGTACACCTTGAGGGTGTCTGGGGACTGGGCATCCACGTTAGCCACGCCTGCGGGAGGAGTCCATTTGGGCTGTTGAATAGACATTCTGTTGGAGGTTGTGGAGAAGAGTTTCTGACACCACGACTGAAAGCGTACAGTGGGAGGAGGAGGAGTAGGCGCACGTAATGCGAGCAGTGACACACTGCGTCCAACGGTGATGTGAATGGGGAATACAGAAGCACCTGCTGTGGAATATGTCCTGGTATGGTGTTTCAACATATACCAGAATGGGGGTACAGAACCGTCTCGAGTGTTCTCAAAACGTTTGCAACAAGTGTTTCACAACAAAGTTTACAACAAAGTTTACAACAACGAGTTGTTCACAACTTTTCACTGGGGCGTACGTCCGTGCGGGACAAAGTGGGCGTGCGGAGGTGAAAAAAATAGAGACAGCCAAATAGACTGCAACATACCTGGCAATCACTTCCTCTAGTTTATACTCCACTCTGCTTATAAGTTGTACCTTTTTAAAAAATAGGAGCTTATTTTGAATGTCCCCCGTGACTCATGAAAACCACACTTGTCCAACCATCTTCCATAGCCGGCCCTTCGACTCTGCCATGGTCGGCATCTCTTCACATTAATGTGAGGTGATAGGGTAAGGATTTAAGTTGCAGTGGGATGGGTGGCTCACTAGGGTGATGGGTGAGTCGTCTAGTGAAGCTCCTCCATATAAAAATGGAATACCATTCACCAATATAGCCTCATTTAAGGACCCCTTTTTCAACCTTCCCAAGAAATTCGTCAAGAGTTTTGACTCAATTCGCACAATATCATCGTGGTTAAGTTGTTCCTGGCGTACCCTTTACGAGGTTCTCGAGCTCCCCCATATATGCGCGTGCATGCGATGAGCTACGCGGTGTTGCGATGAGGGAGAGTGAAATAATGCGAATGGCAGTTAAGAGAATTACAGAGGGTGTAGTGGCATTGGATCTGTGGAGTTGTATTGGTGAAATTGGTTACTAGAAGGTATCAATTGAGCTGGCATACACCGTTTAGAGAGAAGTTGTCTCACACGGGAGCTGCACTGATAGTGTCTGCATCGTTTGATAGGTGAGACGGAGCTGTGATCTGGTGTGTGATACGGTTTGTGATACGGTGTGTGATACGGTGTGTGAGTAGTCTACGATACAGTGACACAAAGCGCGGCCAAATCGTAAAAAGAGACATATTTGGAGAGCGCTGACCTTTAACCCGTCTTTTTAGCTCCAACCCAGGATAACTAGGATGTCCTCTATATATAAGCTCTCCATCCAGGGCGTGAGGTCCTTTGACCCGCAGTACGCAGAAACCATTCAGTTTAACAAACCCCTCACGCTCATAGTGGGAACCAACGGCAGTGGCAAAACAACAATCATAGAGTGCCTACGATATGCCACCACAGGTGACCTACCCCCCAATTCCAAGGGTGGTGCCTTCATCCATGATCCAAAGATAACAGGAGACAGGGAGGTGAAAGCCCAAATCAAGCTGGCGTTTCAGAACTGTAATGGCAAGAGCATGATCCTCACAAAGAGTCTACAGTTGATCCTCAAGGCCAACAACACAGCTACATTCAAGACGTTGGAAAACCAGGTTGCCATCATCAACAAGGGCGAGCGCACCACCATCTCTCAAAAGGCGAGTGAGGTGGAACAGCTGATCCCCAACTATCTTGGCGTCTCCAAGGCAGTGCTGAACTATGTGGTTTTCTGTCACCAGGAGGACAATCTGTGGC
Organism: Kuraishia piskuri; assembly: GCA_030567595.1. Lineage (NCBI taxonomy): Eukaryota > Fungi > Ascomycota > Pichiomycetes > Pichiales > Pichiaceae > Kuraishia > Kuraishia piskuri. The sequence continues at coordinate 21,210 of JAJLSM010000009.1, forward strand.
CGATCAGCGAACCTTCGGTGTTGAAGAAGCGCTTCGACGAAATCTTTGACAGTGTCAAGTTCATCAAAGTGCTGGACAACTTTAAGGTGATTAATAAGGAGATGAATGTGGATATCAAGTTGTTGAACAACAACGTGGAACACTTGAAGAACGATAAACTCAAGTCAAACAGGAAGAAACAAGATCTAGAAGCCCAACTGGCGGAAATTCAGGTGTTCAGGGAAGAGGTGACGGCCATAGAGAGCCAGCTGGCTGAAATAACAGAGAAATCAGACAGATTGTTCAACTCCAATCGAGACTATGAGAAGGTGCTAAGTAGAGTTGAGTACCTCAACCACCAGCTAAACCACACAAATCAACAGATAGAACGACTCACATCTTCCATCAAACTGCTACCGGATACCGATGATGTTTTACAAAGGAAATTGAGTGAGTTCAGTATGATGTTGGAGGAGAAGAAGGCATCACTAACTGAGGAGAGGGAGGCATCCAATGCTGTGAATAATAAGCTGGATGAATTACGGCACTCCTACAATGACCTCACACGTTTAGAAGGTGAACTAAGTGGCCGTGAGTCTCATTACATGAGCAATAAACAGAAGAGGATTTCCCTCTTGGTACAAAATGAGATTCTCCCGCACGATTCTTACCAGCAAGACGAGAAAGAAGGAGAACAGTTTCCCGTCGAGGAGGCACTCAAACATGTTACCGTCAGCCTCTCGGAGAACAAATCCATTCTGACTAGGAAAACAGCTGACTATGCCAAAAGGGATGGTGATCTCCTAGCACAAATCGCATCTCTTAGAGACGAGATCACCAAGGAGACAGCAAAAATCAACTACCTCAAAGCAGATATCAAAGGATACTTGCAGAGAACCGAAGAGTGCAAGGAAAAGATCCGAGACTTGGCTGCTAATGAAACCAAAATTGAGATCGAAAAAGCACAGTTGGTAGAAAATACTGCAAGGCTCACTGCTTTTCAGGAACAGGATACGGTGGGCAAAGTATCTACATCGATGTCTGCCAAAAATGCCAGGATATCACAACTAGAACTCGAATTGGAAGAAGTCAACAGGCAGATCAACGCTGCTGGTAGGCACAGTGCACTGTTTGCCAAGCTCAACTTGCTGAAACAGAATAAATCCAAAGCGGAGTCCTCCATTAAGGTGATTGTGGCTAGCAACAAACAGTGGTATGAGAGTTCCATCGGAAAACCACTCCATATAATATCCATGGCAGGGGTCATGGACAACTGGAACACTGTCCATTCAAGTGTCAGAGAGAAAACCACCCAGCAGCGAGAAAAGAGTGAGTCCCTCCAGAGCAAGTTGGCTGTTTTGAACAACGAACGTGCTCAATTGGCCAATGCTCTGGATGAAACAGATAAAGAGCTCTCTCAGCTTAAAACTAAGGTACTTGAGGTTCTCCCTGAGGATACTCCTATCGAGGAATATGAGAACCTCCTAACAGGGTACGAGGAGGATTATGATACAGCCTTGCAAAATACCCAGCTACAAAAGGTGACGGTGGACTTCAACACCCGTGCGCTCTCTATAGCAGAAAGGGAGCACAAGTGTGGGTTATGTAGGAGGGAGTTTTCGTCGCATGAAGAGTCAGCTTTTATTGAAATGCTGCGTAAGGCAAACGAAAAGTTATCCTCCAATGAGCTTCTGATGAGTGAGCGTGATCAAATAAAGAGTGATCTTGATTATATCAAGTCTATCCAGAGTGACGTGATCAGGTATAGGAAGCTCAGCGGAGAGATCAATGGTCGACGGGATCATCTCAACAGTGTCACGGAAGCGGTCACCGATCTGGAGGAGGAGTATCTTGTGGAGAGCAGCTCTTTGAACGCACTCATCAAGGAATCCCAGGCGATTGATGATCTTCGGAAAGTTGTAGAAGAGCTTTCTGCTCTGCATGCTACTCTGGAGGAGTCAAACACTCAGATCGCGCATGTACAGGAGGATATTCATGCCCTGACAGGGGGAGCTACCGAGCACTCAACATCCTCTTTTGAATTGGAGAGCAGACAAACTGAAATTAACCTTGAACTCAAGTCCCTTAGGGCCCAACTCAACTCTCTGAATGAGCAGAAGGAGATATCCACAAGAGAGGTTGCAACAATCCAAAGGAGCATCTTGGATCAACAGTTGGTGATCAGCAACCTGGAACGGTCTCTGGCTGATAGAAGTAACCTTCAGAAGACTATTGAAGAAAATAATATCAAAATCCAGAATTTGCAAGGATCCATCACCCAGAGCGAGGACACTTTGGGTAACCTTCAAGATAAAGCCGACTCGCTTGATTCTCAGTACGCCACTTTCAAGGAGGAAATGGAGCGTTCTCTGCAACGTTGTAGAGAGACCGTAGAGAGATGGACTGGCATTTCTGATGAGGTAATAGCATTGAATGCGGAAATCCTGGTCTATGAAAAAGATGATGCACCCAAGCTCTTGGAATGTAAGCAGATGGTGGAGCACATAAATGCCGAGATAAAGGTTAAGCAAACTAAGCTGGAAGAATTAGGTGAACACATCAGTCTTGCAGAAAGATTTATGATTGAATCAGATAACGAAGAGAGGAATCTTCGGTATAACCTTGATCTGCGTGCACTGGAACGCGAAAAGCAAGATGTAATGGAGGAAATCGAGTCACTTGATATTCAGAATGCCGAATCAGAGAGAGAAAAGTATCAAGGGGAGAGCGAAAGATTGCGCAGAGAATACACAGAACTCAAAGGCAGGCATTCGGGGAGGATAGGTGAGATAACCCAGCTAGAAAAGCAAGTACAACAGATAAAGAGCGAGCTCAAGAGAGACTACGACAAGGTGGAAGAGAAACACAGGGAGGAGTACATAAAGCTGCACACTAAGATGTTCTTGTCGAATGATTTGAGTGTTTACTGCAAAGCCTTGGATAACGCCGTTATGAAGTACCATAGCATCAAGATGCAGGAAATCAATAGGATCATTGACGAGCTATGGAAGAAGACGTACTCAGGCAGCGATGTGGACTCCATTCTCATCAGAAGTGATGTTAATACCGGTTCAGCTGCTGGAAATAGATCCTACAATTACCGTGTGGTGATGGTGAAACAGGATGTGGAGCTGGATATGAGAGGCAGATGTTCTGCAGGGCAGAAGGTACTGGCTAGTATCATCATACGCTTGGCTCTAGCAGAGTGTTTCGGCGTCAACTGCGGTGTTATTGCTTTAGACGAACCAACCACCAACCTTGATGACGAAAATATCGAATCGCTGGCCAAAGCTCTTAACCAGATCATCGAGATGAGACGTGCACAGAGAAACTTTCAGCTTATTGTAATTACCCACGATGAAAAGTTCTTGAGGTACATGAATGCCGTTCAATTCACCGATCATTACTTCCGTGTTCGCAGGAACGAGAGGCAGAAGAGTGAAATTGGAATGGTGGATATTAGTGGTTACTAATGTATGCATGTTTTCTATGTCCAACTAATCAAGTCTATACTGTTCCCACTTTGTCAACTATATCTCGGTATGATCTTTGAGCATCTGCCATCTTCTCCATAATCACATACTTTGCTTGTAAGAGCTCGTAGAGCTTTTCATTCCCCTTCTGCTCTATCATAACACTCTCTTTTCTAGCATCCAAAGTGGTCATGATTTCAGCCAATGGCTGCGAGGTTGACGCTGCTTTGCCCATCAGAGCTGCACCCAAGACCACAACTTCATGAGGCCTTTCCGTCACAAGCAAATGCTTACCCGTTACCAAGCTCAACAATTCCAAGAATCTCCTGTTCTTTGCCTGTGAGCCACATATCGATATCCTAGAAACTCTCACGCCTCCCTCAGCCAAAGCGCGAATTATCTGTTGAGTCTGCAGGGACAGGAATTCCAACCCACATAGGTATCTGAGCGCAAGATCTTCCAATGATGTATCAAGGGATATCCCTACAAGGGCCCCTTTCATCTTGGCATCATTGTAGGGAGTCCTGTTTCCCAGTAGATCTCCATTGAAAAACGTGTATTTGCATGCAAAGTTGGCCTTGAAATTCGTTCGCTTCTCTATATCAATCAGTATACTCTCCAAAGCTTCAAACTTACCCAATTGACTCTTCTTGCACAAACTCTTCAACTCTCCATAAGCTGGATGAGTCTCTATGATGTGCTCTAACATCCGACCTGTTGCGGACTGACCTCCTTCGTATAACACAAAACCATCCAGGATATCTTTGAATGGACCCCAGATACCAGAAGCGCTCTGTATTGTGCTACCCTCTGCTGTTTTGTAGATGGGTTTATGAACCGTTTCTCCACCTTTATGCTCACAAGCTATCAAGAAACAGGTGGAAGTTCCCGCAACCATGCTCAAAGTGCCATCTATGAATGCGCCAACACTCGACATCCAGCCAGCATAGCAATCAATAACACCATGGCCGATGGCTATTCTGCCTTCCGTTAGCCCCAGCTCACTAGCTATCACCTCATTCAAGTATCCGATCCTACTCCCTGCAAACGGGATGGGAAGAGATGAGACATCCCCGAAGGATCCTTCAGCTCTACCAATGACTGCAAATGAGTCGAGCGAAACCTGTGGTAGACCTATTGACGTATAGAATTGGTTGCTCCATCCCTTGAGGCATCCATCCAAGCCAATTTTTGGCATATCTGCCGATGTAGCATGCTGAACCTGCTCCAGAGGATATTTCTTGTCTTGAAATTTCATATTGTGAATCAATTTGTACACAATAAAATCATGAAAATCAAAACATACGAGTGTATCTATGTCTTCCTGGGGAATGTGGCCCATGAGATGTTTCACCTTCGGTATGGCCATCTCTGGGGTAAATGCCCCTCCAAAATAGTCCAAAATGCCTGTTTTCTCCAGCATTTGGTTCAAAAGCTGATTTTCCTCGTGGCTTCTATGATCCATCCATAGCAGTATATCGTGTGTATCTCGATTTGCAAATCCAGCCTCCACAGAATAGGGATCAAGCTCCATCGTCTCATAGTTCCTTCTCCGTACAACCATTGAGCAGGTGGCAGTACACCCTATGCCAAGGCACCTGGCACCGATAAAACTTTTGGCAACATCTTCAATCACAACCTTGAGTGCTGTCTTGATTTGTTTCCATACCTCTGTTGAGTCTTGCGTGTATATAGCAGGATTTATGTGGTCATGGTATGTGGTGATGGGCTGTTCAGAGAAGCTGAGTGGGTTGTTGTTGCTGTCTATCGCGCAGCACCTCACCGATCCCGTACCGACATCAATACCCAGATAATAATTCATCACTGAAACCTCTATGGCAACCTTTTTTTTTTTTGGATCCCCAAGTGTTTTTCACCAGTTTATCTGACGTCTGAACAAAAATATCATGGCCCACTGCATGAATGCTCTCGAGGCTCCTGCATAATCTATTTCCCGATTTGGTAATGGAGTGCAGGAAAAGAATAGCATTGTAGTGGAATCTTCTTATCAAGAAACTATACTAGCGCTTATGAAATTAAAGATCCATTAATTAACAATCACTCTAAAACAACTAACGCCTAACCTTTACCATTATAAACAAAAATGCAGCCTATTGATGTTTGTTAAAGACATCTCTATACCTTCCATTGGCCTCATCAACATATCCAACAACAATCCTACATTTCCCACCAGTGCACTTGACGTTGGACTGAGAGCCATTGAAAATGCTCTCCAGCTTCCACTTCACCGTATTCAAAAAGACCTCCTCCTGTTTATCATAGGCGCCACTCCTTCCGTTGTGACGAACCATCAACAGCTCAATCCTCTTCATATTATACATATAAGAGCTATTTGGGTCCAGCTGGAACACGCTATCGAGTTCGTGAGCGCTACTGATGACCCACCCCACAAGAGACAAATATTCCAGATTTGTGAGCATTGTTACCATCTCCAGATCACTCGACGGAGCCGAGGGCGACAACTCGCGTTTTTTCAGCTCCTTCTTGAGGTTGAGCCAGCTTAGATACGGGTAATAGTACTGTACATCAGGAGGTGGATGTGTCTCATGAACCACCACAATCTCCAGAGATTTCAGACGCCAGTAGAAACAATTGGTTAGGGAAAAGCTCTTTTCTTTCACATGAATGAGATTTCTGAACCTCTCACTCAAAATGAAGGAAGTGTCTTCATCGTTGTAGAGTACGGTCAAAGATTCTGGCATGGCTGTTGTGAGAGTGGGGATGCCACTTTGCTGGAAGTTGTGCTCTCCTTCATATACCGGGTTGAAGATGTCCTCTAAATCATAAGGGTGTTGCCATTTACAGTTTACAAGGGTGATATTTTGGAGATGGGTGAGGTGTCCATCCCTGAATTTTGCATCGTAATCGCCCATGTCGTCAGCAAAGGCATGAGTGAAGTCCTTATCCTGAACCAGAAAGAATGAGTTCAGTGTGAGAGTCTCGATGTTATGAAATCTCTGAAGTTGTGCAAGGCTGAAGGTAGACTCTCTATCCACCGATGGCACATGGCTCACAAGTTTAAGCTTGGTAATTGCATCAGCCGAGGTGATCTGGGACTGGAACTTCAGACAGCGACCAGAACTGAGAAGCTCGATGGTGAGCTCCCTGAGATTGGGGCATGCCTTCAATAAAATCTCCAAAGAGATATTCCACTCTCCGTAATTGGTTTCATTTTTCCTCAGCATGTCCGAAAATACCCTCGCTGCTTTCACGAGGTCCTTATGAGTGAAGTTTTGGGCAAACGAGGTGAACCCACTCCAGGTGAGCTTCACCTTGTTGAATATATGCGTGTGGAACCTTTTGTAATGGAGTTTCGACAAAGAGCATAGTGCAATTAGCTCCTTTCTCCCTATCTCGTTGTTGGCAGTCATGTGTCCTATAATATCCATTGGGAGTTCCAGAAACATTGCAGGGTAATTTTCCTGGTGGCTTTCTGCGCTTCCAGGTAAGTTGTGTTTTCTCTTCTTCACTGCATGGTAGCCTCCACCATCATCTTCACCAGGCGATACATGTCGTATGCTCATCTGCAACTCTATCTCATTGCCAAGCTTGTCGTCCTTTCGTACTTGATCCTGAACATCACTGGTAAGTGATGACATATTCAGAATGTAGAACTCGAACAAATGATTTGTGGTCTTTAATACGGATCATTAGAATGGAAGCTTTCCGACCCTGGCACTTTGCCAAAGTAGATTTACCCCAGTCTCAAATCACCAACCGTCCTCACACGATAACCGGAAATCCTAAGCGATGGTGAAGAGATGACTTAGATAAGGCCAACGGCGCCAGGGTACCCACCAACGGTCGTGCATTAATGACAGATCAAGTCAACAAGCTACCGGCGGCTTTGTTAGGAAAATAACTACACACCTTTTTCAGAACCATCTCTGCAATCGTAAAATTTGATTATCTTTCTAATGATACTATTTTCAATCTCTCAAAATCAATATCCATCGAGTTTGAGCCGACCTTCGTCATGTCAAAAAGTGCATCAGGTAATCCCTTAGCGTGCTTTAGAGCTTCTCCACTGAGTAGTGTAGATACCAGATTGCGCAACCTCACGTCGCTGTATTATGCAGCCGGAGTTGGAAACTCATCGACTCTGGCCGGGCTAGTTGGAGGAGCCGTACGGGAGCAATCCCGGTGGAGAATGAAGAAACCAATTTAAATATGTAGCCGCTGGGGGTACGCATTTGCAACAAAGCTAAGGCAACTTCTCCAATACCTCTTGACCATCGCAGTATATCATGTCGGCAATCTCAAAGACAATCAAGCGTACCATCGGAACCGATGAGTTGCTCACCGTTGCCGCAGGGTGTTTCTGGGGCACAGAGCACATGTACAGAAAGTATTTCGGAGAGAAGATTGTGGACTGTAAAGTTGGATATTCCAACGGAACAGCAGCAAACCCAGACTACAAGCAGGTATGCACAGGTGAGACCAACCATGCAGAGGCACTTCAGATCTCTTTTAACCCGGCAAAGGCCTCATACAAAGAGCTGATTGAGTTCTTCTTCCTGATGCATGATCCCACCACGTTGAACGCACAGGGACCAGACGTGGGCACCCAGTACAGATCAGCCATCTACACCCACGACGATAAACAGGCAGAAGTTGCCAAAGAGGTACTGGCAGAGACTCAGAAGAAATGGTACCCAAACCACAAGATAGTGACGGAGATCGAACCTATTACCAACTTCTGGGATGCTGAGGAGTACCACCAGCTCTACCTCGACAAGAACCCATCTGGCTACCAATGTCCATCCCATTTCCTCAGAACTACTCCTAAATGAACAACCATCCATGCCTGTGTATATGTGTGTATGATCAAGTTGATGAAAAGTAATGATAATATATCTATGAATATATATAAGGGTACGCTATGCTATGATAATCCTAACCATGGATAGCCTCACTGAGCGATATCCATTCCTTCATTTTGCCTATGGGATCATCTGGTCCTACATGTTGTTCATGGCCGTAGCTCACCAAGCGGTCTATCCTCCCGATTTCCTTGTACTGAATGCCCACCTCGTTGTCGATCATTGCCTCCTTGACGTTTTGTTGATCGCGCTCGATTATGTAGCCAGAGTACGATTTTGACTCCAACACATCGCTGACTTGGCCCTTCAACTTGCGACCTCTAAAATACGATACCATTTCGTCTTGACCCTCCACAGCAGAATCAGATGGAGCCTGTTCTGGCTTCCAATATGTTCCAACCTCGCTCACCTCTCCTGTGAATTTCACTCGGCACGGTATCACGTTGCATGTATAGCTGTTGGAGGTGTGTTGCTCCGCCTCTAGCGTTATGGTGCTCTTCATCGCAGAATGAACAAATGTGATTAATGAAAGATAAGGAGTAATATGTCAAAAGAAAATGTGTTAAGTCAGGTTGGGTTTTTTTGTGCCCTTCTCTAAACTTTCATACCTACACACGTACGCGTCTCATCTGTAGTCCCACCATAATGCACACGGCGATGCCTTAATAATTTCTATGGGGCAGCTTAACAGAGGCACGTACAATGCAGTCTCGGCTAACGGTGCGACTAACACCGAGTGGTTTGGAGTGAGCCTTGAGCAACATAAAACCCATTATATCTTTAGATAATTCAGTTTACGCATACCAGAGCCTAATAATAATTCACTTTCTCAACTTTTCTCTCGCCTAACCATATCCTCTGATTCTGCTTGCAGTGCATATACCCATCTATTATAGTGAGGGCCGTCATGCTCATCGGGCTGTGTGCAGGATGTGGAGAATCCGAGAGAAAGAATGGCAGTATGAGGTATTTCATTGTAGCTACCATTCAGTAGAGAGTTATTAGAAGCAGGGGATTGGCCATTTCGTTAGCCAGAATTTTTTGATAATTATCTTCACATCCGTTCTCCCTGTTCTTAGTTGCACTTGTACCCCAAGGGAGAATTATCTTCAGACTGTATTCACTCTAGCCATAGCCCCAATAGGTCGCCAGTGATCTATTGCCTCATACATATTATTCACCATGGCATCTTATCCATATTTGTTATCGAGGTAAGTGTTCTCCGTCAACCATCCTGAGACTCTCCTACTAACTGTTCAAGGGGACTGGATCCCATATTTGGCTTTGCGATTGGCGTACTAGCTTACTATTCATACGAGAAGAGAGTAGGCAGGCCAGAAGGACACACGTTGAACGAGCTATTGCTAAAAAGGTGGGAGAAACACAACCAGAGGTAATTGTATATAAGAAATGCATTATATCATATATGGCATACATACATATAACTACTAGCAAAAGGACAAAAGAAAAGTCAGTTGGGTGATTAGTCCCCACTCCTAACTGACAAGTGGCACAGGCTCCTGGGCAACGTAAGGCTCCTCCAACGCCTTTATGTCCTCATCAGAAAGCTCGAAACTGAGAGCAGCCACAAAATCATCAACTCTTTCCAAGGAGTTAGCACCAAAGATGGGCATTGTTCCCTTTTTAAGCAGCCAGGCAGTGGCAACTGTAGCCATTGAGGTCCCTCTGGCCTTGGCAAACTCCTCAACTCTGTTGATAACAGCCTTCTGGGTGTCATTGAGACCACGGGCGACATAGCCCAGCTCTTTCTTGTAATCTCTGGCTAGAGTTGCATCAACTGACCTTGCAAGAACACCTCTGGCAATTGGCGACCAAGGAATGATGCCCACCCCGCTTCTGTTACAGTAGGGGTTCATCTCTCTTTCCTCTTCTCTATACAGCAGGTTGTAGTAGTTCTGCATACTGATGAACTTTGTCCAGTTGTTCTTCTCAGCAACAAATTGCATTTCGGCAAATTGAGTTGCAGTCATGGAGGAGGAACCAATGTACCTGACGTAACCTAGCTCCACAACGTCATGAAGTGCCTTCATTGTTTCAGCAATTGGAGTGGTGGGGTCAAACCTGTGGATCTGGTACACGTCAATGTATGTGCCGAGCCTCTCCATGGAGGCCTGGACGGCATCAAAGATATGCTTTCTAGAGAGACCCTTGGAGTTGATAACCTCATTGTTATCAACCTTGCTACGCTCTTGCCAGGAAAGCTGGTCGTTGACGAGGAAATACACCTTGCTCAGAATGACGATGCGGTCTCTTGGGATGTTGTATTTTTTGATGAACTTTCCAACGAGCTTTTCCGACATACCACCGGAGTAGACATCGGCAGTGTCAAAGGTGCGGATGCCCAGGTCGTAGCACTTCTTCATAATCGCAAACACCTCCTCCTCGTCCTCGACAACGTAGTTGCCATAAAGGTGCTTGGATCCAAAGGTCATGCAGCCCAGAATGATACGGGACACCTTGAGACCCGACTCACCAAGGTTGGTGTACATGTTAGGTGGGATAGTGTGAGTAGACATTGTTGTGGAATAATGCGGTTACTTGCTGAGTAAAGGATCCGTCGTATTTGATTGCACAACTACAGACCGTATACACCACACAGGTTACAGACGAGGGTAATCGTGGGTGCTTATATAGCTCTCCGAAACAGAAACCACAGAGAGTCCTCCCCCCTCGCCCTTGCCCCGGAAAAGTTCATTCGCTGTGAAGTGGTGAGCCCCACTCTCTATCTTCACCAATGAGGGAGCAACTCCCAACACACGTTACTTTATTAGTAAGGAGTGAAGCCGTTATCCTTAGGCAGGCTCTTGCAGGGATACATGTGGAGTAACGTTGAGGTGCAGATTACCTGCATTACCGCTTAGATAATCGACTATAGATGGGAGCTATCAAGGGATGAGATAGTGTGATGTTGGGTTTAGCAAGCACATTTAACATATGAGAGAGGTAGGTGAGATGTTTGATAATGACTAGTGGAGCAGACAGGATGGGAAACATAGCCGAAAGATGAGGACCGGATGAGGGATTAAATGCAATAGGGATCTCAAGGTTGGCCATTGATGTGTGTGCGATATTGGGATATATGAACCCTTAAGTCCTTAAGTCCGTTAGGAGGGATAGTCAGTAACATCAGTTAGTGTGAAGCATGCAAGGGACACAGTAGGTGAATGAGGGAGATGGATGGGGTATGTCGGAAAGAGAGGTAGGTCATGCGATAACAACAAAAACGTGGTAACAAACGTGTGATTTGATTGTGAGGGGGCTATTGGAAGCAATGTCAATTGCCAATTGCCTTGACCCATCCGGCAAAAGGTGATATCGCATAGTCTAGCATCTATAGATCAGCTTTTCTTAGAGGCTGCATAATACTGTGTGCCTGCTCAGGTCTGCTTAGATAAGCTCTGCCTCAGCTCAGTAGAGTCGTGCACGCTCATTATAACGGTAGTGTGAGGCCAGAGACGCATCCAAATCGGGTAATGAGGTTGATGAGACAGGTGTGGAGTGGTTTGTGATATATATTGAGGATGGAAGATTGTATTTCATTAGAGAACACAGCAAAGTGGTGGTCAAAATATTTTCTATTGTCTATTTTCTATTGAAGGTATTGGCTGTTTGCTTTGTGTGTTTGGAAAGTGTATCCTTTAGTGCAATAGTGAATTGGAACTACCATGAAGCTCTCATCTCTTTCGATATTTCTGCTGTTCCCGTTGGCACTGGCCCACCAGTCGCATCCTGAAAATGTGGACACAAACCTGTATGAGTCGCCGCCAGATGGAATCTCATGGCAGTCATGGCATATGAAGTCAGAACACGGCATAGACGAGCACGACCCGGAGAGCGTGTTCAAACTCCACGACACCAGAGGCGTCAACTCTCTCAGTGCCTTTGATATCCTGCGCATGTACGGGCTGATGAGAAAGGAGGTTATAGGCAAGGGTGATGGCCTCGGTTCGCATGACGATAGTGAAGGCATTTCTCAGGCTACAAAGGACAAGGTGGTGTCCACCATCATGAGCATGATAGATACAGACGGCGATGGAGAGATCTCGTTCGACGAGTGGAAGCAGTTCTCAGCTAATGGTGGTGAACTACCGGATATGGGTGTTGGTGTTGGCCATGAGCTTGACTTCGAAGGCGAGTATGAAAGACACCATTGGTTGGAGTTTCATGCCGAGAATGACCCGGACGTGAACATCCAGCATCCTGAAGACATTGAGCACGAGCTCTTGCACCACGAACACGAAATTGAACATGAGCATAATGATGAGCAACCACACGCGGCAAATAGGCAGAAGCCCGCCATTAGGCTGGAGAAAATCCCAGCCAAGTTCCTGATCCACTGATTCTTTATTCATATTTCTATTTATTCACTAATGATTTGTCGTTTTCAAGTGATGTAGTCATTCCCATAACAGTATCTCCTGTAGCATCCCATGCAGGTAGGTGGTACACATGTCGAGCCATCGTTTCTCTTCGCGTCTCTCCTATCGAAGGACCTTCTCAAAATAGCACATCCAATACACCTTGCAAAGTCTGGATCAAGCGTGGAATTGTCGTAGGTGGCTATGTTGTATCCATTCTCTATCATTCGCGACAACTCATCATGGGTATATGTAAGCTTGAAGGTGGAGGTGTTCGATTGCATAGAATGGAAAGAATTGCCTAGATATATGATCACTGGTGGTAACCAAGGTGGGTTCCTTCCTCTTCTGTTGTGATGTATAGACTTTTTCAGTGGTTGATTTTCCTTGAAGTCTTCCAAAGAACATCCAAAGAAAGTGGGTCGTCTGTGGAAGTTGCCTTTCACCATCAGCTCCAATGGGGGTATGTTGGGGAAGACAGAAAGCCCATCACTTTCAAATGTCCCTCTTTGACCCCTATATCTGTTGAAGCTCTCCTCGAGAGCAGTGCCGTTGGGGAAGTTCTCGAGATCTGAGCTCGAGTCTATGGCGAAGATCACATCTACGTCTCGAGCGGCTTGAAGAAACGGATGAAACGGTATGTTCTGGTTATCCTCACCTCCATCCACTAGCAACAGGCCTCGATCTTTCACAATTGAATGGGCTGAGATATTCTTGGGGATGGTGGTCTTCGATATCAGATCACTCAACATATAGAATGGGTTAGGAATCTCTGCGTAGTCGGAGTGTTGCTGCTCAACAAACATACCAGCACCATTGGCCTCGGTATAAGCTTCCCATGAACTTGGGCTGAATCCAAATGTGCCCAAAATGTTTCTGATTGCATCAAATATGTCCTTCTGGCTAGCAGCAGCCGCTTTCCAGAGATACAAGAAGACACAATTGAAGAGAGAAGCTGAGGTTGCAGTGATGAAGGCAAGGTTATCGAACCCCTTCACACACATGACTGTGTCTCGGAAGCTCGATTCAGTGCTGAATGTCTCATTTCTTGAATTGTTGACCATTGTTGATCCTATGTACTCTGTTCTCACAAAGCCAGAAAGAAACGGATCCCAAGATCCAAATTCATATGGAGTGATTTCGATGGTATTTGACACGTCCCTATCGGAATTTCCTACTGTATCAGCTTCCCTAAGGACTGATGTGCTGTTGTTTCCTTCATGGTTCTTACAGATGGCCATCAGTATTGGAAAGGGAACGTCATAATTGGCAAAGGATGAAGTGTTAGTGATTCCAGAAAAGGTAGAACCTAAGGGATAGTCTCTCGGGAAGATCTTTTTCGCCAAAGCCCTTCCCCAGTAGTCGGTTAAGGTCACTTTGTGAACTGTTTGTTTTTTGGGGTAAACTTCCAGGTGAAGTTTCTCGTAATATTCTATGATAGAAAGGGCAGAGTTGACGCTGAGATCGGTCGAGTTCCTGAGGAAGAGCAGCTTCAACACATCGGTCAGCGAGGATGACTGTGGGGATATCACTGGTGTCTCGTCCTTCTTGGAGTTATCAACCACCGACTCAGTGCCATCAGAAGGAGGGTCCACCTTGCCAGCACCGCTGAGCTCTATCTCAAAGTTTGGAAGTCCTTCCAGCAACGGATCGTCAAAGTTCCAAGCACCGGTGTCCCTTAGTTTCACCACGGCCTCATTATCATGAGCAATCAAAGAGGACACTAGCCAGCTTCCACCCGAAATGCCAGCCATATAACGTGTGGCCTGAAAGATTCCCCCAAGATGCCCTTTGGTGGTGGAATTAGGAGTTCTTTCGTCTAATGCAGAAACTACCCCTGCTGCCGTCAGCATGGATCTATAGCCACCTCCAGATATGGCTATTGCTATAGACACCGTGTTCCATCCTTCTGGGCCGTCCCCATTCCTATATAGGATATCTTCAATATCCAATCCAGGAATATCCATTCTCTGCAACACTCTGTAGAGGGCGGCATTGGTGTTTGCGGATCTGTTCTCAACATAGTGGGTTTCATCGCTAGAGAGTGTCTTGATGCAGTATAATAGGTTAGTTTTTAAGGTGGTTTTAACTATACGTATACGCGATGATGGTACTATACCTGGTTGGCAGGACGGAACCAAGACTCCAGAGGACACTTTGCTGGATAAGGAGAATAAATATCGGTAAACGATCTGTTTGGAGATTGCTCCCCACAGGAAGTGAAGTTCTTCAGAGAGTCCAATGATTCATGCCCTTTGGTGGTATCGGTTCCACCTCCCACCTCACACTTCGCCTTGGCTGAGGTACACCATGCCAAGGAAAGAAGTAATGTAATTACGAATAACCTCACCATATGAAGTTATATATCTTGAGATGATATTGGTGCGTTCAAAAGAGAGAGTAGCAGCTCATTGCTGGGTAAACAACATATATACCAACAGCTGTCATTACAGTTGGGGCCCTCTTTTGTGACACAGCCAATGCACATACGTGTACATAAACATTTGATTATATGGATACATTATCTTTGTTTAACGCTATATAGAAAGTCTAGAAAAACCAAGCCAGTGTATATGTGCACTCTCCGATCGAATATTAACGAAAATCACCCATTTACAGCTCATCGTCAGAAGAGACATAAGCGTCACCCAACTCCTTCTTCTTCTTCATTCTCTCCTTCTTCTTCTTTCTCAACTCGGCGGAGGAGAGCTTAGCCTTCTTCTTGGTGGAGGCAATCTTGTTACCCATGGCATCGAACTGATCGCCCTCGTCCTCCTTCTTCTCGAGACGAGGACCAGCACCCTGACCCTGGACCCAGTTATGGCCGGATGGGGTCATGGAACCGTTAAGCACGGCCCACACTTCCTCAGTGAGGTCCTTGGTGAACTCAGCAGAGTGGGTAATGATGACGACACCACCCTCGAAGGCCTTGATGGCCTTGGAAAGGGCACCGAGAGAGTCTCTGTCCAGATAGTTGGTTGGCTCATCGAGCACAATCAAGTGGGGTCTCTGCCAGGTACAAGCGGCAAGCACCAGCTTCACCTTTTGACCACCAGAGAGACCTCTGATTCTGGAGTGGGAAACCAACTCAGCGTCAAGACCCAACATAGAACAGTGGGCCTCAATCTCCTTTCTGGTAAGGGCTCTGAACTGACCAGAGGCAAGGGCCTCCTTCATATCAACCTCAGCAACAAGCTTGGCGTGGGACTCAACGAGCTCACCACGTGGGATCCAGGCGTTGTCGACAGACATCATTGGAACCCAACGCTCGTTCTTCATACCAATGTTCTCACCCAGGAGGAAAGAACACTCGTACTCGTAAGAGTTCTTGAACTTACGACGAGCGTGGACACCCTGGATTCTACGTGGGGTACCCTCGATCTTGAAGATCTTGTTCATGGCGTTCTCGTCATCCTCGTTGATCTGACGGGAGGCTCTGTCCATGGTCTCTCTGTCCTCACCGGTCTGGAAACGCCACTGGATGTACTCAGATGGGGTCTTGTCGAGGTGAGAGTCGATGTGGGCAAAGGCGTGCTGCTTGATGTATGCGATACGACAGTTCTCATGCACGTACACCTCACCGGTGGTTGGAAGAAGCTCACCGGTAAGAACGTTGATCAGAGTGGACTTACCGGCACCGTTTGGACCAATGACGGCGATACGGGAGGAAAGCGAACACTGGAAGTTGATGTTGGTAAGCTGGGGCTTGGTGGTACCTGGGTACTGGAAGGTCATGTTGGACACCTTCACGATAGCCTTCTGCTTGGTCTTGACACCCTCAAGGTAACCTGGCTCTGGGAACTTGAACTCAACCTCAGAGGCACCGAGCTCATAGTAGGACTTGGCAGATGGGACACGCTTGACAAACTCGGACAGGTTACCCTTGTACTTTCTGAGCTTGAAACCCTCGTAGTGGATAATGTACTGGACAACGTTGTCGAGGAAACCAGAGTCGTGGGAGACAATGATGGAGGTGATACCACAGGTGTTGAGGTAGTTAACCAACCAAGCAACGTTAACGGTATCCAAATGGTTAGTTGGCTCATCGAGCAAGAGAATGTCAGCCTTCTTGAGCACAGCACGGGCAAGGGCCAACTTCATCTTCCAACCACCAGAGAGGGACTGGATTGGCATGTTGATCATCTCGTCGGAGAAGCCAAACTCGGTAAGTCTGGCAATGATCTCCTCCTTGGTGCCAACCTCACCGGTACCGTAGACAAACTCAACAACGGTGGTGTCGGCGTGGGTACCGTCAATGTCGTGCTCAACGTACACGGTACGGCACTCCTCCTGGGTTGGGAAACCCTCAACCTGGCCGTTGGCAATGGCTCTCATAAGGGTGGACTTACCGGCACCGTTTGGACCACAGAGACCGTAACGTCTAGCTCTCTTAAGTCTGAACTGGGTCTTGTTAAGCAAGATCTTGGCACCGTAGGCGAGGGAGAACTCACAGTTACAGAGGTCCTCACCCTCGTCGTCCTCATCCTCGAAGGATGGGCCCTGTGGGATGTTGTCAACAGATCTCTTTCTGAACTCCTCGACAACCTCCTTGGCCTCCTTCTCGTGCAAGAACACGGTAAGGAATGGCAAAAGAGCCTCCAACCAAGCTTCTGGGTCAATCTTACGCTCGTCAATGAGGTCACCGGCGATGGCGGCAATGTAGATGGTGACTGGGGTGAAGCGAGCAGCAACGTTGTTGCCCTTGGTGAGCTCCTTGAGAATGTCCAAGTTAACAGAGATGTCACCAGCGGTGGAAACCTCTGGGAGAACATCGTCGGCACCGATGGCACCAACTCTTCTCAAGGTGGTGAGAGCTCTAAGGGTCACATCACGAGCCTCTGGGTCGGCAATGGTGGAGTGGTTAGCCTTAAGAGCTGGCAGAAGCTTCTCCATGAATGGAGCAACAACCTGTGGGTCGTCGACAAGCTTACACATGTTGTCGACAATGACGGCAGCCTTACGCTTGATGGCGGTGTCACGCTCAGCGAGACCTCTGGAAAGAAGAGGCACCATGATGGAGAGGGCGGCGGTGGTCACCTCAGAGACAAAGGTGGTGGCACCGAGAATGTGCACGGTCTCTGGAACCTCGGTTGGCTTGGCAATGGACTCAATGAGCTTTGGAATGAATGGCTCGATATCCTTGTTGTCAATGGTGGAGGTACACTTGGTGATGGTGGAGGTGGCAGCCTTCTTCACCTCAACCTTGGTGTCCCACATAGCCTCAGACAAAACTGGGATGAGCTCAGGCATACGGAGAGCGAGCTGGTCACGGGCAACGTCAACGAGCTCGGTGATGGCAGCGAGGATGGCAACCTTCTCCTGCCACTTGTTGGTGGTGGAGAGAGCGGAGGTGTACTTTGGAAGGAGCACCTTGATGGAGGCTGGGGTGATAGCCTTGGAGATGGCAACGAGAGCGGCAGCAGCCTTCTCTCTCACCTCAGCGTCCTTCTCACCAGCCTTGGCGGTGATGGCATCGACAAGGTCAACGATGTATGGCTCAACGGATGGGGAGAGGTTCTTCTCGCTGGCGATGCTCACGACACCCTCAAGACCGTTGAGGGTGGTCTTCTTGTCGGCAATGGCACCGGCCAAGTTCTTGAAGAAGACATCTGGCACGTCGTGCTCAATGATGGAGCCGTTCACAAAGCATGCAACGTTCTGTGCAGCGGTGATACGGTCCTCTGGAGCGGCAACAGTGAGCTTGCCAAAGAGCTCGGCAAGCACCTCTGAAGATTGTTTTGATTCACTGGCAGCAGACATAGTCGGTCACACGGGTGATGTTTTGCGATCAAACGGTGATACAGCCTTGATGAAAGAAAAAAAGAAGAAGGAGTTCTTCAACACGGGTTGGAAAAAGAAGGCGAGCTCCTTTTAATATATAATACCTAACCAACCCGACAAAAGAGGGTGCGAACGTGGCAGGCCGAAAATTTTTATTTTCTTTTTCGGACGGCGCACGACCAGTTTTCTTTTTTTTTGGTTTTTTTACTCCTTTCTGGATTTCTGCTGCTGCTCCGGCGTCTGCTGTGACGAAAAAGTAATTCTGATAGGGCACACCCAGAGGGTACGCTTACTGGAGGGAATACCTTACTGGAGGGTATCTTGCTGAAAGGCATAGCTGGGAGGGATGGAGTGTAGCTGGAGGCAGATGGAGCGTAGCTGGAGGCAGATGGAGGGTGAGGCTTACCAGGGCACCAGAGCATTGAAGGCAGTTTCATCTAGGTAGCATTTCTATGAGTGGTTATCAGTACATGGCCGTGCAACGGCGTGTAAGTATGGCAGCACCTGGGTGAATTTCATAGATGATAAGCTACTGTATGTTGTGAAAAATATCTATCTAAAAGCACATTGCACTCAATTGTGCTCCATGGAGGTTTTTCTGGGTTAATTAAGATTCCTTGATGTGCCAAGGTATCTGTGATGGGAACCTCACCGGGAGGATTCCATGAAGGATATTCACTCATACTCTGCACACTTATATGTGAAACATTCTGTGATAATATGCAGTATGGATAGTGCAACCTGCAAGGTGAATTCTTTTTTTTTTTTTTGGCCTGTGCCCCTAAGTTGTAGATCGGATAAGGCTCAATGTGCACGCGCACTCACCCGTGGATTGTGTGACAGACGGCTCGGTATTACAGGAATTGGGGAATTATCGTGATACCATCCACACACAATGATCGAGTAGATAAGTTGCTGAGACCAATTGAGACTGAAATACGATAGAAAAGTGTTCTACGACCGTAGGCAATTTCGTAACATGGAGCATAGTGTTTGTCTATTCTCTCTAGCCCAGTGGCTTACTGGCGCGCATTTGCTCTCCGGTCTGGCCGTGCATGAAGCGATGGTCCGGAGCCTACAGTCATCAGACAGAAAGGAATCATACAACAAAAACGATGCGAGACTTAGCTGCACTGAAAAGGTATCATTCTAGTCTCTTTATAGTCTGGTCTCTCCATGTATCATCCCTTGGGGCTATATGACAATCGATCTCACCAAGAGTGTGGGGAGCGTCAATAAGCATCCACCACGGTATACTATAGTCTCTCTCGTAAACCAGATGTAGCATTGATAGGCAGATACAACACACGCACAGCTCATGCAACTCTGACATGAGATATATACCAACACAGAGTATATACTCTCACACCCTTTTGTGGGTGTTTAGGTGGGTCTGGGGTGTAATCTCTCTATGCAACTATAGCCTGCGGTTCCCCTGCACCCTTCCAACGATTACCCGATTTGGACTTCACCTTTCTTGCTTTTCGCGACTTCGGGCCAATAGCACTCCATGGCTCGCTAACAAGAGCCGGGTCACTGTCGGTTATCTAGTGAGAGGACGTATTCACACGGTAGGCTCTGCCCTGTATACTAACGGTTACGATGGATTCACAGATATACACCTACTTTCCCTCCCTTGGGTTTCCTCTTAAAGGCGGTGTGAGCAAGCTTCTTTTCATCTGACTATCATTCCTCCCCTGTCTGTGCAACACTCTCCTGATGCAAAATCGCAAAAGTATTATGCGTGGTTTCTGCACCACAATTGGTTTTGTAGTGTAGAGGTTATCACTGTAGATTCTGATTCTATAAACCCCGGTTCGAATCCGGGCAAGACCTTTGTTTTTGCTTTTTTTTTATCTTTTTGATAGCCACCTATACCAATTGGTGTGAATCTTAGTTTGTATTATTCTGTTTTCTCTACTTTTTTTGCTTGGTGCTTTTTTTTTTTGACATTCAGTATACAGAGACGTTACATGCCTGCTCTTTCATATACTGTAAAGTCTGCCTTGCCTGAGTACCGAACTCTTCTAAGCAATGCCGAACTGTCCCAAAGACAAAGCACAAATGAAAAAAAGTATAGTTGAAACCCAACTGTTATTACTTCCTAGAAGGTTCTTGACTATTTTCTGAAGGTTAGTTGACCTCCTTCCCAAACTGCACCCTCCACATTGTCTTCTTCAGCTGAGGTAGTGCTCTCTGCAAGAAGTACAAATTTATGCAGCACCAAAATTCAAACAAGAAGCGGTTTTGTAGTGTAGAGGTTATCACTGTAGATTCTGATTCTATAAACCCCGGTTCGAATCCGGGCAAGACCTTTCTTTTTTGCAATTTTTTTATATTTCATTTATTATAAGAAATTTGTATTGATGGTTTAATAGAGATTAAGAAAATTAAGCTTCTGTGGCACTTCAACTCCTGTAGTATCGAAACATATATTTTTGGCTCATCTGAAAATGCATATTGCTTCATCCATCAACGCTAGCAAAGGTAGTAAATGAGGTATATGAAATAGAGGCGATCACAACAAAACCATAACAGGTGATACCTGGCATAAATCGTAGAAAATCAAAGCACAGCAAAAATATTCAATATTAACACTCATAAATAACTCGTCACCGATTGACTCTTCTGGAGACGATGTGTAGAGCAGCCGCCTCCTCCCAAGTTCGTACAACTACATAAATGGTATGCAAAATAAAAAAATAAAAATAAAAAAAGACGCTACTGAGATCCAAAACAAAAATCCATGCCGTGAAAGAAGATGCCGATAAGAAGGAAGTCGCACAATTATGCCACAACCGCCGTGTGCTTATTCCTTCTCCTCTCAAGTATGGTTGCACCGTTGAGGCTGAGATCAAATGGCTTGCTTCCGGAAGAAGTTCCGCCGCCGCCTGTAACTAGGCCATTCAGTCCCAGTGGGGCATTGTGAGTGGGGTGTCCTTTAGACTCAATAACGCGGCCGCTTCTCGTTTCACTTTCACCCACTTTGCCCTGCGACAAGCGTAACTTCTCAGTTTCCTCGGCCTCTTCCTCCCCAAAGGACTCTTCAGAAAGCGTATCAAGCTGTCCACCAGCTGGGTTCCCAGAATGGGCAGCCGCTCCTGCTTCGGCAGTTCCAGCAGCACTATTTCCACCCATCTTTGCCAGCACCGCCTCTTCACCCATTCTGTGCACGGCAGCAGAGATGTCAAAGGCATCACGGAGAGCCAAAGCCGCTGGAGAGTAAGCAACCGGCGACGTTCTATCGAGCACATGGCCTGGAATGACGCCCTTTGGAGGTGCCTTATACTCATTGATGGACTGGATTGGATGGGCAGCCGATTTTTTGTCTGTTATCACGGGCTTCACGGGCTGTGCCTTTGCACGTGGAATCACCGCTGGTGGTGCCATGCTGCCAGGAGACGAGATGCCCAAGGCGCTCACATGCTTGTTGAGGTGAGCAGCGCTCTGTCTGAGACTCTCGATCTCACATTTGCGTGAGAACTGCATGATCCATGGATCTCTGAGGAAATCGTCAATGGAGTACCGCCTGCGAGGATCAACGGTGAGCAGTCTTGACACACAGTGCTTTGCACCGTCGGAGATCTCGTCCCACCATGGCGACAAAAAGGTGTACTGGCCACGTGCAACTTTTTCTGTGAGTGTTTCAATTCTCTCATCGTAGAAAGGCGGGAACCCACACAGTAGCGTATACAAAACACACCCAATGGCCCACATGTCCACCTCACGTGAATACCTCTCGTCCCTCACGATTTCTGGGGCGGTATAGCCCACTGTGCCGCACGGGGTCTTTGTGTTGTGTTCCCATATCTGTTTTGAGAGGCCAAAGTCTGCCAGTTTCACCACGCCAATGCCACCACCTCCAACGTTATACACGAACTCACCCTCGTCCCTCTTGCTGGAAGGATCGTCACTACGTCTGTAGACGATGTTCTTCGAAGGGACGAACTCGATTGGGTTATACAGCATGTTCTCGGGCTTGATGTCACGGTGCACCACACCAACCTCCTCATGGAGGTACTTGACGGCCTTGGCTACTTGCACGATGATGTGCCTCGAGAGGTTCTCGCTCAGATAAGTATACTTGACGATCTCCGAGAAGATCTCCGAGCCTTCCGCGAGCTCCTGCACTATGTAGTAGTGTTCAATGCACTCCTGGAAGTTGAGGAAGGAGACAATGTTGGGGTGCGATAGCTGTCTCATGATGGTGACCTCTTTGAGGACGGCAGCCTGTTGCTGCTGGTCCATCTGGTACTTCTTGATCACCTTGACAGCAACATACTGACCCACGGTGAGGTCTTTTGCCTTATGCACCACGGAAAAGGCCCCTTCGCCGAGCTTCTCCATCAGCTGGTACCTATCGAGATTCTGGTATTGCTGTTGCTTCTTGCGTGCCTCGTTCTCCTTGCGAACGATATCTGAAGCGAGCCGGGAGTACCTTTCCCTCTTTTCGGTGCGATGGTTATGGTTGTGGTTATGGGTATGGTTGTTGTTTGAGGATGCCTCTGGTTGGATGGCATCTTCGTCCACTATTCTGCCATCATAGTTGTTGATGTGGTTGTGGTTGGTTTTCTTCACGTCGCTGCCTGTAAGCTCCACACCCTCCATGCCGATCTCAGACTCAGATACACCAAAGGACTCCTTGAGGTCGCGGGGCTCTATGGCCTCCACGTCTCCACCTATCCTTGGCTCATCACTGGGCAGGAGATTGTTTGCCTGTTTTCCATGCCTTATGAAATGGCGGAAATTATCAAACATTTTGTGGGAGGAGCAGACTTAAGGTGAGAGGATGGGCAGTGGCAGAAGCGATCCTTGAAAGACAAAAAAAAAACACAAAAGATTGACCAAACAATGTGGCAATGCCAAGTGGAGCAGTATGGGTATGTGGAAAATATAACAACTGGTGTTCACGACGAGTTTCCTTTCACAACCCTTCGTGGTGAGCAGCAAAGGTTCCTCCTGCGCAGCAAGTGCAATCGAGGACGCAGCAAAAGTATCACAACGGGACGGGACGCAACTGTCACCGGGTAGGGATATGGATATACAGAGCGATGTTGTGTAACGAACAGTATACTAATAACCACCAATATACACCAAGTGTCAATTATAAACTATACGGAGAAGAAACACTTTAGTGTGAGTTCCTCTTTGTAAATTGTGTCTCGCTTCACAACCTTCTGATCCACCGTCGCAACTCTACGCAACTTTAGGGCCCCCCAACGTATCCCCTTCCTTCCTGCCTGCCTGCTTGCCGCTCCCCGTGGCAGCTGATAGTGGGTGGGTCCCACAGGTAAGCCACTGAGCACAGAGGGACCGCAGAGGGGCTGCAGAGGGGAGTGCATAGGAAGTGCAGAGGCGGAAGGATGCCGAGCAAGAGGCATCACAGGGCAGCGTCAGAGGGCACCAAGCAGTGTGCATGAGCAGAGGGGGGGGCACAGCGAGCTAAGCAAAGGGCAGGCTGGGCCGGGCCAGCTCTTTCGGGCCAGGTCTACATGGGAGGAACTTAAACGGTTGGTGAAAATTGGGGTGAAAATTATGAAAGTTAGATAGTCACATCATGATGGAATGACAAATGGTGAATACATTGGAATGTGGAGAGCTCAATGTATAATTTAAATTCTATTGTAATGGTCCCGTTACTGTTTTGTGAAATATACGTTGTTGCTGTGCCTGACGCCTGCTGGCCCAATGTTCCCTCCCTGTAAGCTCATGCATCCTTGCACGAGAGCAAGGAGTATGTAATATTTGGCTTGATCACTGGCATTTGAATATGCATGGAGAGTAGCCGAGGGGTAATGGAATTGCAGGAGCAAACATTGAAGGAGAGCTCAAGGGAGAGCTCAAGGGAATTAGATATTTGGAGGGCAGAGAGAACAGAAACGTTTAGGAATTGGAGGTTCACTTTGAAACAGTTCGGATGAGATTGCTCAAAGGGCTCACTTGCAGAAGCCGACTGAAAGAGCTCACTTGAAGGAAAAACTGCACTTGGGATACTGCACGTTTATTTTGACATGCACCTAGTAGTTGGCACTCCAACTTGTTGTTGGATGTGAATATCTACAACATCCACCACGGCTGTAAACATCGGCTGAGAGGAGTACCATGTCGCTGGACTCGGTTGGGCAATGGGTGGTGTTGTCTGGCAGGCGAATGCGGAACCTCAAGCTAGACAAGTGCTCATCATCCAACCGTCATTGGCCACCAGGACCTCGGCTAAAAAGTTATCATTCAAACGCACAGAGGTATAAATGTGCTAGACATCCTTCACTCGAAGTGCGTATTGGCACAAGCGTAGAGTTGCCATATACAAGAAAGAGCTTCACTCTTGGTGTGAGACTCCGGAAGGCCACCTCTGTGCCTTCCGCATACCCTCATGCACGCCTCGTATGCACGTAGCACGCAAGCTGCTCATCCTATGCTGCCTCTTTGGGCTGGCCTAAGGTTGCTCGCTTGCTGCCAGCTGAAGCTGCTTCGGCCAGGTGAGTTATCATGAGAAATCGATGTGTGTATCCTTTGAGCCCAGATCCAAATGTGCTGAAATGTCAACTGTCCTGTTGGAGACTCGTCTATATTTTCCGGAAGTTTTTTCTGTTCTTACATTCTCACCCGATCCAACATGCATCTGTCTGGCTGGTGTATGGGCAGTGACGTCTATACATCACTTAGCTCGATGTTGGACAAATGGTGATGTCAATGTAGTGATGAGCAGGATGAATCATGCACGTTGAAGAAGAATATGACGCATGGTATAACACCGCCCTATTAAGAAAGCTTATCTCTATTTCAGATCAGTTAAGCTTCTTTGGAACACCCTTAAAACGTAATCAGCACACAGACACAATAGTCCGGCTGACTCCCACAAAGATGCAGTAGTTGCTTCTAGGCACTGCTTGTTTGCTCTTTGTCGTATCAAGTGCTTTGCATATTTGCTGATCTGCCGGTTTGCCCATTTACATCTATCCTGGTTTGCTCTCTTCGGTTGACTTCAACTTGCACTGCATCAGCCGCATGGGGCTTCGCTTACGGTTGCTCTTTACTGCTAGAAGGGCTTGAACAGTCAGCTGGAGGTATGGAAGATGTAGAGCACACTATTGTGAACAACGGGATCTTGCTTCCGAATCTGAATCGTATAGACCCATGATCTCTCTCTCTGTTATCACATGATAAGGGCCACACCCCATAGATCACACCATCCATTGCCCTGAACATCAGGAAACCAATGCTTATTACGCATCTACTTGCTACCCGCATATTTACCTTCAAGTCTTCTTCCAGCCTTCTTCCAGCCTTCTTCCAGCCCTTCCTCCAACACTGTCCCCTTCCGGTTCTAAGTTCCAGTTCTATTTCCCATTCTCTATTTCCGATCTATCCTCTCAGTCTATCTTCCGGATTTATCTTCCATCCCACCTATCTCCCCACATAGTCGTGTACCCTCCAAATGCGATAAGGATTTAGGGAGATAAAGCCGTTGAGATGCTGCAGCGGGGCAGACCAAGTGAAAAATAAATTTAAGCGTGAAGATATTCACATCCAGGCGTGGATAAGGGTAGAGTATCAGACTGACGCTTGCTCAAATTAGGTTGTGTTTGTCCCCTCCCATTGCTATTCCACAATGACGAGCGCTCGTGTGGTGGAGGTCAGTGTCGCGAATGTGATTGCCGTGGCATCGTACAACTCATCTCCACAGTATTTCAAGACCAAAGCGCTCCAAAGATCGAGAAAGAGATCTTATAATTACCTATCCACATGGGCTGATACAAAGAGGGCAGAGAGGTTGGCGGAACAGCGGCGTTTGGAATCCTTATGGAATGGTAGCACGAATCACGATGTGTATCATGACAGTGGCGACGAAGTAGGAGAGGAGTCCACCCAACAGGTGAAGGGGGAAGAACAAATGGATGACGGGGTTATCTCATTGGCCAATGTGACCTTGTCCACTCAAACAGTCACCACATCATCTGAATTGGGCATTTCCGCATCAGAATTGCTCACTGGACTTGAAAATATTACTGACAATGCCACCTTCACAGTCAAGGATATCACCAGTATCCCAATGAGGGATGCAACAGATAATGATACCACAGACACAAGAAGCACAAACACCACTAGCACAGAGACGATCTCAACCACGACTCTCAATGGAGGCTCTATATCGGAGTCGGCCTTCGTGCCGGCCACTCCCTTCTCGTCGTCGTCCTCCTCCTCTTCCCAGCCGTTCCCCCACTCGCATACGAGAACATCCAAGGGACACCTCTTCACGTTGACCTTTGATGAATGTAGTCTCGTTCTTTCCGACTCGGGCGTGTTGAGCATTTGCAACATGCCCAAGACAAAGCTAAAGGCAACCAACTTGGTGACAATCGCCTTAGAAGACGAGCTGGACCTGCTGAAATTGAGGGCTCACATTCCTTTCTTCAAGAAGCCCAAGCCCTCGGACAAGAGTGAGAACATCCAACTGGCACCTCCCTCGTTGAAGCTGGATATTCAGATTTGCGATAATGAATCCGATTCTGGCCAGGAAGTAATCATCACTGTGGAAGTGTCATATAAGATAGGTATCGCTCAAAGCATCGACATCAATGTCTCTGCAGAACCCATCAAGAACTTAGAAAGCCTCATTGGCCAATTTTGTGAGGAGGACAGAACCCTGTACCAAAGGTGCAACTTAAGCGAGCAAGAGGTAAAAAAGATAAACTCCGAGGGTAGGATATCCATCACCCCGGAGTATTTCTATGAGCAAATCACCTCCAACACAGAATATCTGGATACTGTGATCCCCAGTGAGGAGATCAAGGTGCCTGGCGTCTCATTAAGACTCTTCCAATTTCAATCACAGACCTTGCGATGGTTGTTAAACCATGAAGGCATGGAGTATCGAGATGGAAGAACCAACCTCTTACCCTTTTACGAGCACGGCACTTCACCTGGGCTCAAGATTGAAGGGGCGCACGAGAAAATTGAAGAGTCCAAGGTTAAGCTGGAGTCTGGCAGTAGTGCTAGTGGTGTTTGTGAAGATAACGAAGACGATGATATCTCCCGTGCACTCGACAAAGTAGCGTATGGGTGGACCCGTATCCGTATAGATGCCACCACGGACAAATTCTATTTCTACAATCGGTACACAGGCAATCTTTGTTCATCCTCATTTGCCAGGAACTATCTGCAAACACTACAATGCACTCACTCCCGTCTCAACCAGCTGAAATCTGCGCGTGGGTTCCTCGCTGAGGAAATGGGGCTGGGAAAGACTATAGAGATCATCTCACTGGTGCATCTGAACCCTCGCCCCTATGAGGAACTAGGAATGCCGTTTTTTGACTCTTTTTCTGGTAGACGCACAGAGAAGGTAAAGTCCACGCTGATTATCTGCCCGGAGTCCATTCTGGGCCAGTGGAAACAGGAGATTACCTCTCTGTCTCCACATTTGAGAGTGGCCGTTTATGAGGGAATATACAAATACGACTCGCGTACTGCTCCCCAGACCATCGCAGATGACCTGAAATCTCACGATGTCATTTTAGCCTCATATGCTGTTGTGTCTAGAGAGCTGAACAGAGCTTTGTACAATCCCATGACCAGGCCCAAGCGTAAAAGCTCAAAGGTTGCATTGAGAATCAATAGGCAATTGGTGAGGGGAGATGACGACGAGGTAAACAACCCATATAGAAGGGGTAAGTCAACTCCTCAGCCTGGACCCTTGGGTAGTGGTGACGGTGATGATGATGTCACTCCCGAATATGAGTTCCACGACTATTCATCACCGCTGATGATCCTTCACTTTTGGCGTGTGGTGCTTGATGAAGCCCAAATGACAACCAATAAGATTTCTAAACCCGCACGTATAACCAGGATGATCCCGCGGTTCCACTCGTGGGCTGTCAGTGGGACTCCAATCCGCACCAATTTGGACGATTTACAATCGCTGTTATCCTTTTTGAGGGTAAATCCCTTTGATCAAGTCTCTGTTACCGTGGATAAAAACTGGGAGAAGATGGTCACCAGCAGAGTGCCTCTTGAGTTCATTCGTCTCTTTAGGACAATTGCGCTAAGGCATACCAAGAAGATGGTGGCCTCTCAGATTAAGCTTCCCGAACAGATCAGGGTGCTGTTGACAGTACCCTTCACGCATATAGAGCGGGATAATTATGACCGTCTGTTTGAATCCTTCCTCTCGGATGTGTCTCTAAACGAAAGGGGAGAACCAGTAGTGGAGGGCTGGGAGCCCACTTCAACGGTGCTCTCGTATATGAGGCAGTGGCTTGTTAGGCTTAGACAGACCTGTTGCCATGCCCAGATACGATCAGGTCAGGTTAGGAAGCGCATCAATGAGAACCTTCAGTTGGGTACCATTGATATGGTGTTGAGCGGCATACAGGAAGATGCTTCATCTGAGATCACCAACAAACAGAGAGCGGTGGTTGTGATGAAGCTCGAGAGGGGTCAGCTGAAGGAGTACATGAGAATGCCCATAGAAGCGATTGAGATTTGGCAGGAGGTTCTACCTTTCGTTAAGGAAAAGGTAGCTGAGCTCAGAGAAATGGAAAGGATTAATGACCAAAGCCAGAAAGAAACGAGTGATACTGCTAAACCGGACGCTTCCAACCCTACTAGCCTTTCGAAGCTAGACAACAAAGCTCGTCTGCGTTCTTGGCTCGACTTGATGCATAGGGTATACTTCTTCCTTGGTTCTGGCCATTACCAGCTGTACAACCCACTTCCTCCCATTGAGATGATGAAGATAGAGGATGGTGTTCCTGTGGTGCCTGATGACTACCCTAATAAGGATGACATTTTGGACGAGGATCTCTCTGCAGAGGATATGGAGTTACGTAAGACCGAGAGGGAATACTATGACCAGGCGGAACTTATCCGTAGAGAGTTGCTGGAAGAGTCCATAAAGAAGGTTGATACGTTCAACGGACTGCTGAGAGAGAAGGTGTCTCGGGTTTTGGGAATCGCAGAAGAAACAGACGAGATTAACATAGAGGTGGAGTTTGGTGACGATAGGCACGTCAATCTAGTCGCCTTCAATGGTGCACCTCCAAAAGACCCCAAAAGGGGCTCGGGTGATCCAGCACCTAAGCCCTCTAGATCTACTTCTGGTAGCTTGGAAGACCTCTCATCTTTGACTGGTATTGATGTTGAGACGCAGTTCCTCATTGACCGCTCCAACCACCTGTGGGAGGAGCTTAAAGCACAGGGCAATGTCATCAATACGTGGATCTCGAAACTTGTGCAACTTCTATCCAGGCCTCTGAACGATGATGAAAAGGACAAAACTGGCAAAGAGTACGAAAACTCTCTAGACGACCAGGAGCTGGCCTTCGTGTATCTGGAGGTGTTGCAGGAGGCGCTTTCAGACAGGGAGAGGGCGGTAATGGCTGTGAATGAGAATTCTACTGTGGGTGGTATCACCGAAGGCAACGAGCTCCCTGGTCTGAATGGTGCCACTTCTTCCTCAGCTGGAAGCACTCATAAACGCAGAAAGAGTGTCAAGAAGATGCTCACGTTGGAGAAACCGCTCGTTGGATTTGTAAATCCTACGAACGGCAGCGAGGTATCCATCCAGCTCAAGAAGGATCTGGAACGGTTGAGGAAACAAGTGATGCCTATCACGGCCACTGAGATGTCCCACACATTGAGGTCTCTATTTAATACGGCAAAGGGCACCCTGGACTCGTTGGAGGCAAGGCTCGCGTCTACGGTGAGCATGAGAGGTGAGGGAGAACACTACTTCTTCAAGCAACTCACGCCCAAGCTGAAGGCGCGGTTTGAGCACGAGCGCAAGATGTTTAACGTGGCAAAGAAAGAGTACTTTGAGTTGCTCAACGATCTGTATAACGCCAGGATCGAGTATTACCGTAGTTTGCAGATGCTTTCGGATAGTGTGAAGGCCTATGTCCCATCTTATGGCTTAGGCACCGGTGGACTCTCGCTGCCCTATGGCCAGGGAAACTCATACGCGCTCGACCCTGCTCTCATACAGCAGCGGGGTAGTCATGTTCGTGTTGATCCCTTTGCAAATGAAAAGGTGCAGTTTCAACAGCTGACTCACAAAATAGCGGCTGAACAACAGTTCATCGCCAAGGCCAACACCAGGCTTAAGTACCTCTCCTCGCTCCAAAAGAGCCTTGATCCGTCTGCCAATGCCAATCCTTCAGAGATCAACGAGGATGACAGGATGTGTATCATATGCCGTGGCGCCATTGTGATTGGCGCGTTGGCACACTGTGGTCACCAGTACTGTAAGGAGTGTTTGGAAGCGTGGATGAACACCAAGAAGAACTGTCCTATCTGTAAAGCTGACCTGAGCCATGACACCGTGTATTCTTTTACGTTCAGCAGAGAGAACCTGAGAGGTGATCTTATCGGGGAGAACGGAGAGAACGAGGAAGATGTGGACGGCACGGTAGCTGCTGAGCAGCCTCAGACTGGGACAGGAACTCTGAAGCAGGAGATCTTCTCCATCTATAAACCTCTCAAGAGAGAACTCCTCTCTGAGATTGAGAATATGGACATTGTAAAATCGTATGGGTCCAAAGTGGATCTCATTGTGAAGCAGGTGTTATGGCTCAAGCAAACCGAGGAGGATGTGCAGATTGTGGTATTTTCCCAGTGGGCTGATCTCCTCTATGTTATTGGCGTGGCTCTTAAGCAGAACGGCATCACGTATTTGGGTTCCAAAGAGACCTTGCCCAGCGACCATGGCTCAGGGAGACATGCCAAGAAGCTCTCTGAGATCGATCAGTTCAAGAACGATAAGAGCATCACATGTTTCTTACTTAATGCCAAAGCGCAGGCCTCTGGACTCACGTTGGTGAATGCCTCACATGTCTTCCTATGCGAGCCATTGGTGAACAACCCGCTTGAATTGCAGGCTATTTCGAGGGTTCATCGTATTGGCCAGCGTAAGAAGACCACCGTTTGGATGTTTGCCATCCAGAATTCTGTCGAGGAGTCCATTGTCAGGCTATCCACCAGAAAGAGGCAGCTGTTGCTGAAGGAGCAAAGGGAAACCACACAGGGTGAAGGTGGAGGTGGCGATGTCCGAGGTGGTACTCCATCAGTTTTTTTCGAAGCGGAGAACAACACGGTGGACTCCATTGAGCTCAGCAAGACATTAAATGGCCTGGTGGAGAAGAAGATGGGAGGTGGTGAGGTGGTTTCCAATGATGATCTATGGGCATCACTGTTCGCCAACAAGTCCAGGGACTTTTGAAAAGTTGCGGGTTCTCTACTTCAATTTTTCCATGACAAGTTAGAGTACTAGAACATATATATATTGGTGAAATAGAACATATAAAACTCATAACAATATCACCTCCAGTCAATCACTAGCCCTAAACAGCCAAAAACCCATTGTTGTCATATCCGTGGTAGATCTTACCGGCCTCGATGAGGGTGGAACAGTGCATTTCCGTCTCATTCAGCTGCATTCCCAGAGTGCTGGCAATGAGCTGGATGGGCACACCTTCGGGCATGGAAGGTGTCTGTTCGTGAACAAAGCTATATATTCTATCTGAAGGAGTGCCAGAGTACTCGTCGGTAGCAGGGTTGGAGACGAAGAGGGAGTTCGCAGATCCAGCGGTTGCATTGCCGCCCCCGCTGCCTCCAGCTCTTCCGTTGGCAACCAGGTGGATATTTATGGCACTCAGATAGTGGTAGAGCACCTCGTTGTGATCGGTGATTCTACGGATATTGGCATACTGCAGGTTTTTCTTGGAGTTGAACTCCTTCAAAGCACCCGTCACGTAGACATACACTCCGATTGGAACCGTCTCCGACAAGCTGTCCTTGCCATCGTCGATCCACTTTCTAACGTCGATGGAGCCTGTTCCGTCCTCCACAGTGACTGTCAGAGAGGAGGTGGAGTCCACCACGTTGCGCACCACACCGACAAAACTCACCATGTTGAGCTCTAGGCCACCGATCGTGAACTCTCCATCAGGAACCAGCTGCTTACTTTCGTTGATCTGCTTGATCGTGACGGGTGTGAGGGTATTTCTGGTCTGAGTCTTACCCTGGGACCCACTCTCGTTGAACCCTCCATCGGTCGAAGCAGGGTTGTTGAAATTGGAGAATCCTCCTTCTCCGTAGTTGTTATAGGCAGTGTATGGTTGATATGCTGAGCAGCTGTTAGTATCGAAGTGGCAACACCAAAGTTCACCATCAAACATTCGGGATGGCTCCTCTCTCAGATGTCTTGACCTTCAAAAAAGATATCTCTTTCACACTCTCTGTATCACCTATCTCACCCATCTCGCTCTCTGCGCATACTTACTGGCCATTGTAACGAGTGAAAAGTTGAACGCCAGGCGATTTCTTCCAACAATTATACAATAATTAGTCAAGTAATTGCTACTACAGTAAATATCAGTCAATCTTCTCAAATATATTAGCACCTCACAGGTATTCCCGGCCCTAGCCCTTTGACTTCTGCTGCACGATGCCCTCTATTTACTAACATTTTGAGACGCGACGCGCCACCTGCAAGGTCGTGAGACTATCATTTTTGGTGTGAATTAACTAGAAAGATTTGAATTGGCAGTAGCCAGGCAGTTGAATATTTTTGGGGGGGAGGGGTTTGACAGAAAAGGTTGACAACTGATGGGTTTCTTATTTTATATATACTCGTGATCAAGTCACATGGTATCCTCTTGTAGTCTATGTACATCATTGGCTGAGGATTGACCTCACTCTCTCTGGGGTTGCCCTCTGCATACCCATGTACTGCATGTCGTAGATTCCCCTTCCCTTGGTGAGGCTTCTCAACTTTGGCAGATATCCGATCATCTCTTTCAATGGGGAGGTTGCTCTTATGATCTTTCGCCCGGATATGTCCCCTGAACTGCCGCGGCCTGTTCTGGCGTATTGTAGTGTTGCATCTGCTGGCACATACGTCTTGGATGCCTGCTCCTTGGCCCAGAAGAGGGTCTCCCTAGAAGCGCCGCCATCCTGATCTTCCTCCGCAATCGCCACGATGTTGGCCTTGCGGGCACTCATCAAGTCCTGAGAAACACTGCCCACATCCTCATCGTTGACGTAAACCTTTATGTCCATGAGGGGCTCCAAGAGGGTGTGGTGGCCCTCCTCCAACGAGCCAACCGCACGTAGAACGGCTTGCCTCGTGAGGGTCAGTAACTGCGACACCTGGATGCTGTCGTTGCTGTCTGGTATGTTCCAGCTGTGGATATTGACCACCGTAGAATGCAATGGCAGCTTGGCAATGGCACCTCCCACCTGTAGCGAAGCCGTTATCCCACTCACCATGCTGTTGATGATGTTGTCGTAGGTGACATTGTATGGCCAACCAGCATTGGATGAACTGAGGTTCTTCAGAGCAGACCTGATGAACTCAGGCTCGCTACCTTGTTCAAACACAATGGCGTTGTTGTCGTCCAACAAGAATGCTCCTTCCTCGCCAGCGAATGGCTGTGACTCCACAGGTCCCTCAAAGGAAGCTACAGATAGGGAAATCGAGTACATCTCCTGGTTAGAAGTGCCGGATTCCATATTAACAACTTCTGTGGGCATGGTGATCGTCTCCTTGTACGTGACAACCACTTCACCCACCTCTACGTTTGCCTTCAAATCGTTGACCAGCCTATCGCTGGCAATCTCAAGGTGAAGCTCCCCCATTCCCGATAAAATCGTCTGGCCAGACTCTTCGTCCACGCTCACCTTAAGAGAGGGATCCTCCCGGATAAGCGTCACCAGTGCCGCTTCAAGCTTCCTCTTATCTCCCAAGGTTCTGGGCTCTAATGATACAGAGAAAACAGTGGCCGGAACAGTGATCGGGTGAAGTTTGGCTGTCACCTCATTGGGCTTCAGTGAAGACACATCCTTCTTCAAAGTATGGCCCACAAGCGTGTCTCCCGTAAAGATATCGTCCACACCAGTGATCACACCAATGTTTCCTGCACCAAGGGATTTCACCTCCTGGGGGGTGTTGGCATGCATCAGCAGCAATTTGCCGACTTTGACCTTGGCACCCGTTCTGGTATTGACCATCACGCTATGTGGCTGCAGCTTGCCACTGTACACACGTACGAACACCATGATGCCTCTATTAGGGTCGGTGATCACCTTGAATGCCAACGCCATTGTGAGGTGTTTGTTGTTGTTAAAGACGCAGCCGTCCCCCTTATCCATTGTAGCTGGCAGTGACGTTGGAGAAGCAGCAGCGGAAGAGCCCTGTTGGTTCTTATGGCCTCCTCCTTTCCTCTTGGCGACTACTCCGCTCGATTCAACATGGGGAACTTCAGCCTCCAGGGGAGAAGGAAGGTAGTCTACAATAGCATCCAAAAGAGGCTGCACGCCAATGTTTCTGAAACTTGCGCCACACAACACGGGCACGGCAAAGCCTTCAAGGGTGGCCCTGCGAAGAGCGCTCTTGATGATATCAGCAGGGACAGCCATATAGTCTTCCGTTTCAAGAAAGGAGTTGATTACATCGTCATCAAACTCCCCCAGCGTCTCAATGACGCTTTCCCTACATCTCAAGCACTCTTCGTAGACCGATGCTTCCACTGGGTCATCCGAGGTTGCCAAGGCATCGTTGATATCAACAACAGTAACACTTGTTCCATCGGAAGAAGAGGAGTCTGTGGTTTCTGGTGAATCCCATTTCAGCAACTTACAGTTAATCACATCGATCACCCCTTGGAAGGTGCCATTGATGGAGCCACTTCCCAGCATGCCATCGGCTGAGGTCTGGTAGTAGGGAACATTCACCAGCACCACTCTGGTGCCCAATTTTGACACCACCTCTTTCACGGTGCGTCCAAACCCGGCGCCGTCTCTGTCCATCTTATTGACATATACAATTCTGGGGATGTTGAGTTCCTTGGCCTGATGCCATACCTTTTCCGTCTGTGCCTCCACACCGGCCACGGCGTCCAATATGGTGACGGCGCCGTCCAGCACTCTAAGGGATCTAATCACCTCAAAGGTGAAATCCGCATGGCCCGGTGTATCAATTAGGTTTATCTTGCGGTTGTTCCAAGGAATCGTCACGGCCGCACTTTGGATGGTGATGCCTCGATCTCTCTCTGCGGCCAAGTAATCGGTGACGGTGTCACCTTCGTCGACGTTGCCGATATGGCCGGTGAGTCCTGAATAGTAAAGCATCCTCTCTGTTGTGGTGGTTTTGCCCGCATCTATGTGTGCGATGATACCGATGTTTCGGATGTTGGGGAGCGGAACCGCATGCAGCGACTTGGTAGGGTCATCGTGGTGAGGATGAGACGAGTTGAATGCCGTGATATGAAAGGCTCGAGCACAAAGGATGGGTTTGCATGTGCTGGCGATTTGCGGCACCCACTTGGCTGGGTGTCGTAGAAATGGTTTCATTGTCTCTCTCTGGGCTTCTTCCTGGGCTTCTATGTTGGCATCCCTCGCCGGTGGAAGTGCTCAGTGTTGATGAGTGTAGGAATAGTGAGTACAGAAAGGGAAACACCACTCTAACTTCATGGCATAGGGCTCCACTGTTATAATCACTCTGTGCAACTAACACCTCTCTGACCTTCCTTGGTTATAAGAGTCTCTTCTGCTGTCCTTAGCAACCGCTCCCTCCAAGTGTCCTCGATCCCCAATTTGGCAAGCTCATCGCATACATCGCATACGTCGCTGTGAAAAATATCATGCGGGCCGGGGTGTGTAGTGCGCAGGCTGGCCGTTCCAAGGGCTACCGGTGGATTGGGAAGGGGCAGCAAGTGGGTGGGTGCACCTTCACTGCCATAGGGCGGGGGGACGGGGGGATCAGTAATGGATTCCTCCACGGAATTTCGCTGTAAGAAACTGTGAGAGGGTTTCTTTTTTGGTGCTCCTGGAAAATATTCCTTGTTGCTGTCTGCTCTGTCTCCCTGCCTGCTCTCTCTCCCTGCCTGCTCTCTCTCCCTGCCTGCTCTCTCTCCCTGCCTGCTCTCTCTGCCTTCCCTCCCTTCCCTCCCTTCCCGCCCTTCCCTGCCTTCCCTGCCTTCCCTACCCTGCCCTTCCCCCAAAGGCACACGTCCCGCCCGAGCCTTTGGCAGGCCCATCTCTCAGTACATTGGGAAGAAAAATGATATTGAAATTTTGGTGGAAAAATGTGTGGAGATGAGCAGAGCTGGGATGAGGTGGTGGTTATAACTCGTTGAACATTTCTGTTTGGTTGAAACCGTTGCATTATTTGTAACCATTGGATTTTTCTTCAAGTACTGTGTTGGCACAGTGAATATTTTGTTTGGGGAACAAAAGAAATCTACAGCATAAGAGTGAGTGAGTCTTACAACTAGGAGTTCCATAGGTGCAGTGATCTCTCCATAGACATCTCATAGACATCATATAGGCACCTCACAGTTTGTTTGTTTTTTTCAGTAGCATCAGGGATATCTTAGAGGCATTCCTAGTTACATAGATACCACGTTTCACTTATCCATTGCACAAACACAGTTGACTTATCACCATATACCTTTCACAATGACAACCACTGCTAATTTCGACATCAAGGCGACCTACCTCAAGTTCCTTGAGGAGGACCCAGAAATGACGATGCCCATCGCCGCCATCGAGTCGTTGGTGACGCTTCTTAGAGTGCAACAGCCATCTACATCTGCCGAGCTGATCCGTATTCTATCGGATGCCACCACCGACCTCAAGCGCAGCATCCCCAACGCCATCTCGCTCTCTGCCGGATGTGATCTGTTCACCCGTTTTGTGCTCAGAAACACTCATCTCTACTCAGATTGGGAGTCATGTAGAACCCATCTAGTGGAGAACGGCCAGCTGTTTGTCCAGAGGGCCAAGGAGAGCAGAGACAGAATCGCCCAGATAGGTTTGCCCTTCATCAGGGATGACGACATCGTGCTCGTGCACTCGTACTCCCGTGTGGTGCTCAACCTGTTGGCATATGCCGCCAGCAAGTTTGTCCGTTTTAGGGTTATCTGCACCGAGGCTCGCCCTGTGGAACGCGGTCAGAGCCATCACATGGCACAGGCGTTGAGAGAGCATGGAATCCCAGTGGCCATGATCTTTGATAGCCAGGTGGGTTACGTGATAGATAAAGTGGACAAAGTGTTCATGGGTGCAGAGGGTGTCTCGGAGAGTGGTGGCATCATCAATCACATTGGGTGTTACCAGATTGGTGTGCTGGCCAAGAATGCCAACAAGCCTCTCTACGCCGTAGCTGAGTCCCACAAGTTTGTCAGGATGTTCCCGTTGGCACAGGATGACTTGCCCAGTGGGAAAGTACCACTGAACTTCACCGTCAACAACGAGGGTATCAATGAAGCCCACAATGTGGATTTCACCCCTCATGAGTATATAACGGCCCTGATCACCGATCTTGGTGTTTTGACCCCAAGTGCAGTCTCTGAGGAGTTGATCAAGATGTGGTATGACTAGTGTAGTGAATAGAGGATAATGAAAATTAATCAATTGTATGTATACATGCTCTAAAAGGTAATCTTCTTACCCGTTGACTTGACAATAGCGGCACTCTGTCTCTGCGCAGTGGCCAGAGCGACCGAAGACTTGAGACGTCTGTTGGAGTCCGTGGTGTCATCCCTCGTAAACCTCTTGGTGTAGGTCTTCACCTGCTTCTCCTGAAACCCACTGGAAGGTTCCCTCACGCGAGCACTCGTCGTTGGGAGTGGTGTGTCGTTGGCATTGTCGTAACTCTGTGGTTTCACTTCACCCTCAACCACCTGCTCATCTTGCTGCTTTCTAAAGGCTGGGCGTTTTTGGGACCTATCTTCGCCAAACTCCAACCTCAATGGTCTGTTGATCAGCCTCTTACACAGTCTATCCTTGAGGGCGTTGGTAGGGCCAGTCTCATCCTTGAAATCCAAAAAGGCAAATCCTTTGCACTTGCCCGAGTCCTCGAAGGTGGCCATGCGCACCCTGGTGATCTCTCCACAGTGGCCAAAGTGCTCCTCCAAAAGTTCCTTGGTGGTGTCAAAGGAAAGATTTCCAACAAAGAGGATACGCGAAGGTGGGTTCTTGGAGAGTGAAGTGATGGGGTCCTTTACCGGTCTCCCCTCGTATGAGTTTGCGTCTTTGATGAGCAGCTTCCTACCATTGAGGTGAGACTCGCTTAGAGAGACGGCAGTTTTCACGTGCTCGGGAGATACAAAGTCCACATATGCAAATCCCTTGATCTTTTTCTCCTTCTTGGGAAGATTGACTCTGGTTATGTCTGATTCGGTGATCTTTGGATGCTCCTCCCCCCTCTCCTCTGAGTTGTCTGCAGTTTTTAGTGTGAGAAACCTGATCAAATCCTCCTTTGTCGTGTCAAACGAAAGATTACCAATCCACACTCCGTACTTGGATTTCTCAACAGCTGGTTTCTGAGCCTGTGGTTTGGCATTCTCACCGTCCTCACCTATCTGTTGCTCGTCTTCGCCTGAAGCTGGTGCTATTGCTGGTGCCGGTGTGGGTGTGGCATTCTGTTTCTCTATCTCTTCCAATGTGATTTTACCCTTCTTCAACTGTCTCTGCTGCTTCTTGGATAGCGGGGTGGGCTGGGTCAAGTCGATCTCGAGCTCTTCCAACTCATCAGCCTTTCTCTTCTTGGGCGTTTCCTCCACCTGCTCCACTTCCTCTACCTTGGCCTTCTTCTCCTTCTTTTCCTTTTTGTCCCTCCTCTCCTTCTTTTCCTTCTTTTCCCTCTTCTCTTTCTTTTCCTTCAACGGCTTGGTGTCTGACATCTTAGGGTTGAATATATGGTTCCGGTTCCCAATACCTGGTCTCTACAGTTATATTCCATATATACACCGTACGATGAGATGAAATATTTTTTTTACTGAGCCGCACAGGCTGCAGCTCTACCTACATGTCCTATATCGATTATCACACACCATACATTACCATACATTACCATACATAACCTACAGTACCATACATTACCTACAGTACCATACCAATGACGATAAAACAGTGCATATAATCAGGGTGATTTTCCTATTCTCGCTTGATGTTGGTGATGATTGGAGTAGGTGTCTCTGAGTGCACTTAGATGCTCTACCTAAAACGCACTAAGTCATCTGCTACTGTACTGCACTATCTCCAGGCACCCTACCCATTAGGCACCAGAGTGCCCCATCCAGGGCCTCCACCTCATACTAACTCGAAGCATCGTGTACGCTTAAACTCTACACCCTCTACTTACCCAGCACCTCACAACAGCCAACTTACCAGCCCCTGCCAAACCTATTTATATTTCTCCTCTATTATCCAATAATCATTCCTCAAAAAATCTTCCCCCTCAGCTACTCAAAAAATACTCCTCCCTCAACTACCAATCCCCTCTAACACTCTTTCACATGCAACTGCCAGCCCAACCCATCCCCTTCCAATGCAGCCCAACTCAACGTGGGCCGCCTAAGCCCTGATGATCTCGACGCGCCCCATGCCGGCCCAACCCAGCTCATCCCATGCAGGCCCATCCCAGTCCATCCCATGCCAGCCCTCGCTGGCTCACCCCGGCCGCCCAGCCCATCGCTCTTTTGTACGGCAGAGTCCTCACCGCTCTCCGGCCCGGTTTCCGCTTGCCCTGCGTTTGGTGCGTACAGTTTTTTCGGTGAGTCTTCGCAGTAATCGTGCATGGAGAATCGAATGGAGCCCACCGTGGAGTGGCAGGTGCCAACAGTGCGAGAGGTGGGCCAGTTTCGATGGAGAAAGATTTCTCTGTGGTTCGGGTCCAAAGTTGAGCTATATCGGTGTAGAGTTTCCAGTTCTATAAATCGTACGTACATAGGACCAAGGTGGTTTATCAGTCGTAAGGTTCATCGTGGTCGAGTTGCGTTAGAAGCTTACAGCCTGCATACTTACTTTTTTCACTGTTTGACTGCAGTACTGTGAGTGATATTTCACCCCATGCACCAAGACAACACAACAACATACTAGGTCGATTTCTCAAACTTTGTGCGGATCTTGTCGTATTGCGTTTGAGCCAAGTTCATTGGATATCTGAACATTGCTGCTAATCTGCTGCTGTTCCCCCCCCCCTCTCTTTCCCTCTCACTGACATGGAAATCAACCACCTTTAATCACACACCCCACCACCTCTACAGTTTCATTCACCATGAAAATCACCGCTAAGCTTCATAGTGCCCACTCGGGTCTATCAAATGACCACGGTCTCCCCGTTGGGTCTGATTCCCCTGAACTCGTTCCGTCTGGAACTTCCCGCTCTCCATCTTTTTCCCCCCAGCCCTCTGGAAGGGCCACCTTCTCGTTTGAGTTCTTCACCCCCAAGACCTCCCAAGGCGTCCAGAACCTCTACGACCGTATGGACAGAATGTACGGCCTCAACCCACAATTCATCGACATCACCTGGAACGCAGGCGGTAGGCTCTCCAATCTTACCACCGAGATGATCCACACCGCCCAGACCGTTCTGGGCTTGGAAACATGTATGCATCTCACCTGCACCAACATGTCTGTTGAGGTTATTGATGGTGCTCTGAAATCAGCATACGAGTCCGGTTGCCAGAACATCCTGGCCCTTAGGGGTGACCCTCCGATCGACGGCTCAGAGTCCACGGGTGACTTCAAGTACGCCAAGGACCTGATCGAACACATCAGGGAAAAGTATGGCGATCATTTCTGCATCGGTGTTGCTGGGTACCCGGAGGGCCATCCCGAGGAGTCTGACGACAATCTTGTGATTGAGTATTTGAAACAGAAGCAAGACGCTGGTGGTGACTTCATCGTTACCCAGATGTTCTACGACACAGCCAAGTTCATTGAGTGGTGTAAACGGTGCAGAGAGCATGGGATTCACATCCCCATCATCCCTGGTATCATGCCCATTTCCACGTATGCCGCCTTCATGAGGCGTGCCAAGTGGTCTGAGATCCACATCCCTCAACATTTCCTCGAGAGGCTCGAGCCCATCAAGGACGACGACGCCATGGTGAGACTTGAGGGAACCAAGCTCGTTGCCGAGATGTGCGAGCAGATCTTGGAGTCCAGCTACGTCAACCATCTCCATTTCTACACCATGAACCTTGAGAGGTCCACGGTGATGATCCTCGAGGATCT
Organism: Kuraishia piskuri; assembly: GCA_030567595.1. Classification (NCBI taxonomy): domain Eukaryota; kingdom Fungi; phylum Ascomycota; class Pichiomycetes; order Pichiales; family Pichiaceae; genus Kuraishia; species Kuraishia piskuri. The sequence continues at coordinate 62,691 of JAJLSM010000009.1, forward strand.
GGGTCTTATCAAGAAGCACGTCGACAGTAATGGCACCACCTCTGTGGAGATCCAGAACCTTGTGCCATGGCGTAAGTCTCTCAACCCGCAGAGGACCAAGGAATCTGTTAGGCCAATCTTTTGGCAAAATCGTAAGTTCTCGTACATTACCCGTACGGCCAACTGGGATGAGTTCCCTAATGGACGCTGGGGGGACTCGAGATCCCCAGCCTTTGGTGAGGTTGACCTGTGTGATGGTGAGCTTATTAGACACTCGCCAAAGAAGGCGTTGGATCTGTGGGGGACCCCACAGTCGCTCGAGGAGCTGTCAGTGCTGTTTGTGAAGTACCTTTCTGGTGAGCTTTCGTCTCTGCCTTGGTCTGATGGTGCCATCAGCGACGAGGTACTCATGATCAAGTCCCAGTTGATCGACCTCAACAGCAGAGGTTTCCTCACCATCAACTCTCAGCCATGTGTCAATGGTCTGCGCAGTGACTCTCCTGCACACGGGTGGGGTCCTAAGAACGGGTTCATCTACAAGAAGCAGTACCTTGAATTCCTGTGTCCTAAAAAGCTGCTCCCTATCATCCTGGAGAGAATCCATGTCACCAACACTCCGTCTGAGCCCGGGTCTGCCTCTTCCAACACCCTCTCCTTCTACGCAGTAGACTGCCAGGGGAATCTCACCACCAACACCAGGGACGACGACATCAACGCGGTCACCTGGGGTGTTTTCCCAGGAAGAGAGGTTGTCCAGCCCACGATTGTCGAGAAGATCTCGTTCCTGGCCTGGAAGGATGAGGCCTTCCGTATCCTGAAGGAGTGGGCCTCCATCTTCCACGAGAGGGAGGGAGATAACGAGGAGGACGTTGCCAGATCTGCTGGTAGCAAGCACCTGCTTGAGAAGATCTACGCGGAGTACGATCTGGTGAACATAGTTGATAACAACTATATCCAGAATCCAAACGAGCGCCTGTTTGCCCTTTTCGATGGTTTGGATGGGTTCAGAGTGTGAGCAATGCTTTGAGCTATCTGCTCATGATTATTATTTTTGTTGTGTTTAATTTGTTTTATTTTTTTTGTACTTTTTGCATATGCACAGGTAAGACATCAACTGTCTACTATTGCTACGGTGGTGAACGAGCTGGGAAATTGCCCAGTTGTCGCTGCTTTCATGATTGTTATCCTTTATGATTTTGCTGATTGGTTTATATAAAAAGTTGCTGGTTTAGGTACGGAATGCTCTCGTGAGCCTGTGTGTATGATATTGCATCCTCAACGGAGAAGATAATAGAATTTGATAAAACGTATTGATTTTTGTTCTGAAAATAGAGTTATTGTGAAATTGTAAATTATTAGAAAGATTTCTTAAATATCTATTTGTACTTTGCACAGGGGAAACAGAGATTGTGGAGTATGGAAATTCGGATAAAATAGTGTGTTATATTTTCATCTATGAGGGAGTTACCAAATTACGAAAAAATGAAATGACTACCAGCGATAATTACTAATTCAGTGTATAAAAATTGCCATTGGTGTATATTATAACTCAATGTTAAATGACCTGCAGGCGGTTGGGTTCTATGCGCGGAAGGAGAGTTGCCAGGGCGGAAGGCCAGGGAAGGGAAGGCCAGGGCAGGGAAGGCCAGGGCAGGGAAGGAGTGCAAAGAATAAGAGGCTGAGAATAATAGGCAGAGAATAACAAAATAAAATACAGAGAACAATCAAAATAGTAGACAGAGAATAACAGGAATTATAGTCAGACATGGATTTCGTATTGGTGGTAGGAATGTGTGATGGGTTGTCGATGCGGGGTTTGGAAATTCAACTCAGGCTTCCACGGCCCACACCAACAACCATTTAGTGAGGAGTGCGTACCACGTTTATCGTTGCCTTGTTGTTTATCCGGCCAGAAACCAACGTGAGGTTTCTTATTCCGACGACCGCCTCGGAACGGTGGTGCAATGAGCCGAGGCAGAGGGCAGGCAGAGGGCAGGCAGAGGGCAGGCCGAGGCTGCGGGGCAGACACATAGCAGGCAGAGGAAGAGCAGACAGAACTCCACACAGCAAGCTATAGATATTGCAGGAGCCCAGAGGTATGCCATATAATGCCAGCTTAGCGTTACTGGTTATTATGTCCACTCATTCGTCTCCTTTAGGAGTCTATCTGTTCTACCTCTCGTCTATCTCCCGTCACTCTATCCATCCCACCGTTCCATTCTACTGTCTGTTTCGTCCCACTCTGCCCCACTACTTCGTCCTTTACCCACCCTTTCACCCCCCTCTGTCCGCCGTTCTCCGACTCTCTGCCTTCCCACCGTCCTACCGTCCTACCGCCTACCGCCTACCGCCTACCGCCCCACCGACAGACCCCCCTCTGCCCTGATTATGCGGCCCGGAAAATTACGCAAGGGAAATTGCGTTTTTTGGTCGTGTGAGAGCATCACCGCTCCCGCTAATAAACTTTTCATCCCTGAGGGGAAAAGCCCGCATAGGAAGGATCGGAGGAGGCAGAAGACGCAAACGGAATGGAGTGGCTGCGATAAGTGGGACCGGCCATTTGTTTGGATGTTTTGGATATTTTGGATGTTTTTGGAGGTTTTGGATGTTTCGGATACTTTGTTTGCTGTCCGCCTCCGTTTTTTTGCTCGGTTGTTTAGAGCTTGACCGCTTTTACCCTTCACCTGCCTGAGGTTGTGAACGTGGAGCCACTACACATTTTTCAGACTGGCGTTTTTCATAGCACATACCATCACACTGCTTGCACAGACATATTGAGGAGAGTGACCCAAACGAGAGTGCAACGGATGCCAGAGCTCTTTCAACACACCGAAATCATACCAAATCAAAAATATAATCTGTGTGTATTATCGAGCACCTCTCGCTAGTACCTCTTGCGATATCAAAAAAAACACAAAAGAACACACACACAAAAAAAACCACACCAGCGTGGCTCAACTTCAGAGTTCAACACTGCGTGGTGCTTAGCTTATATATACATATAACACCTTCAACGTTGAATACCAATACAATCACCCAAAACACACACACCACTTTCTATACATTGCCAAGATGTCAGATTCATTATAGTTGAAACCCCCAAGAACCCAAAAGACTCTCGCTTCTATCCAGCGGAGATAGCATCAAAAACGATAAAGCATAAACGGCATAAGGCCCAACACAAATTGTACTCAATACAACACCAGTCCCAATACATCATCACACACAAACCACAAGATATACACAATGGCAAGAGAAATAACCGACTTCGGACTCATGTCGCCTACGCTGAGTGACCACGTGATTCCACCAGGAGCACTGGCGGCCCACATGCTGCACTTGGAAACAGACACCATGAGCGAGGCCACGTCGAAAAACTCAAACTCAACCTCCCCGCACAAGTATGGCCAACTGCCAAGGAATAAGGGAAGGCCGTCTGTAGCAGAGGTGCCCGAATTGGTGCGTCTTTGCCATTACTACCTGGAGACGAAGAATGTGGCCGGACTGGCTCTGATCGCGAGGCAGAGAGGACTGCCGCCCTCTGTGAGGGCTAAAGCGTGGCCGCTGCTGTTGAGATCGCATCCGTTCGTGCTGAATCCCTTCATCACACCCGATGACAACGATAACGAGGATGACTCTACGTCCTCGCCCTCAGAGGGGGGTAGCGGAAGTGCCGAGGCCACCGATAGTTCACGCTCCTCGACCACTCTGGCTACTTCATCGCCAGAAAAATATGCCAAGATCTCAAAGAGGATACGAGGAGACGTGCGCCGCTATCTCAAGCAGAACATGTATAGTGACCCACCCGTGAACCTCACGCCCGAGCTGAGGGAGCTCTTTGCGACGCAGGACGAGATCTTCCATACGATAGAGAACGCCGTTTTAAAGTTCATCAAGAAATGGGGCTCCATCATAAATTATGACTCCGGCTTAACCTGGATAGCGTTGGGGCTCGCCGAATGGGTGCCGCCACTGCCCGGTTCGAGCTATGTACTGTGTGGCCGGGAGGACGTTGCGAAGAACGGCACCAAGCTGAGGGACTTGAACAACGACTACTTTGAAAGGATGCGTGAGGAGAGTGCCTGTAATAACAGTGGCCTGGTGGGCAATAACAAAAATCTCGGGCTGAGCGGGCCACCCTCCACGGTGTTGTCCGAGGGCTCAGTCAGTGGTGACTCCACCCCCTTGATCTCTCCTTCCCCAACAAGGTTCACGGGAGCAGTAACATCAACAGGTGCGGCTGGACACCCTCTATACCCCCAAACTCATTTCCCAAGCATCGGACCCTCGGCTACCTGGTGTCCTACAGGCGGTGATTCATCTGTGAATTCGAAGGAGCAGTCGCCATTTTCCCACCAAGAGAGCGGAACGGCCACTCCCCAGAGGCCCAAATCGCAGAACTCGTCGAAACAGATGAAGTTCTCTGAGGTGTATGAGAGAATGGTGCTGGTGATTCTTCATTCCCCGGAGCCCGAAGAAGAAGAAGAAGGAGGACAAGGAGAAGAGGAGGGGGCAGGGAGAGAGGCGCCTGAGGAAGCAGGCGGTAATGGTGAGAAGTCCACTTCCGATCAAAACTCTGTCAGCTCTGAGCCTCAGGTGATAAATTACATCCCGCTTCGAGGTGGGACTCCCGACGAGCGCATCTCCTTCTTTCTGTACTGTTTGAGACGCCTGCTTCCCGAACTGAGCCAGTTTCTGGGCGAGGAGGATATACTGAATGCAAACAACGTGCGGGACGACTGGATGCTGTGGTGGATCAAGTGGGGCGGGGCCAAAGTGTGGTCGAGGTACGATAGGGGAAGAATATGGGACGTATTGCTTGGGTGGAGAACCAGTTGGTCAAATGCCGGCACGAGCTCACCGCCCTCTGAGGGCCTGGGGCTCGAAGTGGATAGGAATACCCTGGGGCTACTTGGCCCAGATATGTTCTGGAACCCCTTGCCGATAGAAGAGGGCCCCACCGCAGTGGAGGGGGAGCAGGGCCACCGCAGAAAGAGGTCTTTGAAGGGCCTGTTTGACTCTCTTGCCCTCACCACTGCCGTGGATAAAGGTGATGCCGCGGGGAATGATCATCCTGACTTTGCCTCGCCGCCGCTGTCTCTCATTGACCCCCACGTGGAGCTTCTCTTCATCAGCGTGGCGTTTCTCAAGAGCAAGGAGTTTGCGCTGCTGGAGCTAGAGCAGACAGAAATTCGCGAGTTCCTCAACAAGACTTCGTCTCAGAAGATTGAAAACTTCCAAAACTCGCTCGAGGGAGAGCTCAGGGGGTCGCCGGCCAGTGTCTCGGGTACACCCATACGGAGGCAGTTTGGCAACAGCTATGCGGTCAACAACGGGTCCAACGGAAATCTGAGCAAGGAGGTATTGAGCAGGGGGATTGCGGCGGATAAGCCTGCAAGCAGAACCAACAGCGAGCAGGGAGACCACGTTCCATTAGAACAGCAGCCGCATATCCTCTTGCACGGTAACCTCGACCGAAGCAACCATACGACCCCGGCGCCCAGTTCCATTAGCTACAGTGTCAGTGCGGCCCCCCACCACCGAAAGACGTCGAGGGATATCGAGAATATCATCGTGGAGGCTGGCGAGCTCTGGAGGAAGTGGTTGTGGAATGAGGTGATGGAGGAGTAGTGTATAATAGTTTCCCCGTGATGACTGTGTATGGTGGAAATGAATATGATTAGCGATCAGTGATTTGATCGGAGTTCCAATGACTTGAATATTTAAGAATGACCCATTAGAATGAGTAGTACAGGCTTCTTTTACACACTATACACTATTGCTCTCGTAATCTCTCCTCCTCTCTTCTCTGTTGCTCCTTTTGGATGGCCATCTGTAGCAGCCTGTTCCTCTCCTGTTCCTCGCGCTGCTTCTTGGCCTTCTTGGCCTCCATCTTCTTCTGCCTCTTCTTTGCTGCCAACTCCTTGAGACGAGCAAGCTCGGCCTCCTCGGCCTTCTTCTTCATCTCCTCCTCAAACTGCAGCCGCTGCCTCTCCAAGGCCTGTTTCCTCTTCTCCTCTAGGGCCTTAGCACGTGACTTGCCATCTCCGGGCGTCCTGCCCTCCTTGAACTTGACAAACTTGAAGTTCTTGCCGTCTGAACCGTGCATGTATGGGTTCAATGGGAAAGACCCAAAGGTCTCCTCGTACTGGCTCTTCTTCTCACGGGGAGGACCACTCAGCTTGTTCTTGAGATCGCTCTCAAACTTGACAACCTTGTCTGTGAAGTCTGCCTCCGCCATGAACCCTTGGTCGTCCTCGTCCAAGTAGTAATCGTCCTCGTCTTCGTCTCCCATCTCCTCGAGGTACTCATCCACCTCAGACCAGTCAATCTGGATCGAGTTGCCCGTCTTGGTGAGGTCCCTGTTCTTGAACACGGAGAACTTGAGCGCCTGCCATTCCTCATCCACGTCCTCGAACGCCAGTTTCCACGCTTTGTCATAAAACCTCTGGATCTTGGCCCTCTCCATGAGTCGCTTCTCCTCGTGTGCCATCCACTCCATATGCTTGATGTCGTCTGTCGACGGCTCGTAGATGTGCCATATCGTGTAGTGGGGCAGCCCAATCACAGAGAAGTTCATCGTCTTGCACAGTTTACCAAACCCCTCCGTTTCCGCATGCTTCTGGTACGAAAAGGCAGGGAAGTTTGCCCCGTACTTGAACACGTTGGCTTTGGCAAGGATCGACACACCTCCAATGCCGTCGAGTTCCATTTCCACCTCCTCATCTCCATCTGGGTCACGCAGATACGCCAAGTGCGGCCTCCACGTGGCATACTCCGGGTATCCTTCCACGATCACCGCATCCTCGTCAAGGGTATCTGCCAACTCGATGCCAGCCTCGCTCTCCTGCCATGAGTTGAGATCATATGGCTGCTCGTACCCGAGCCAATCAGGTAGCGGACGCCAGATGTTGGGCACGATCACGTCCTTGTCGTGGTGCATCAGGTCCTCAATGATGGTTGCCGGAACGGTCTCAACATCGGCGTCACGCCAGTAGATCCACGAGTGGTCTGGCCGTATGGCGGTGCCTAGCAGCCAGTTTCTCGCAATGGCCATCAGCTTTCTCCTCTTGCCCTGTGCAGCAAAACCGTGCCTATCGGAGAAGGACTGGCCAATGATCTGGCCGAAATCCTTCTCGTAGATGTTGATACTGCCGAAATGCATTGAGGTGTCCTCTTCCATCTGGATCTCCTTCATGAATCGCTTTAGGTCACGGATCGTGCTGTCGGTGGTGTCTGAGACCAAAAAGGCCAGGTCGATCAGGTTGTGCGGGTACGTGAGGTTGCGCATATGGCCCATGAACATGGGCAGATGTGCGGAGGCATCACGCAGCGGGACGCAGAAGAGCACACGCTCCTCATGATTCCAGCCGTCTTTCGAGGACTTGTAGTCCAAGAGGTCGTAGAACTCAATGTTGAAGTCGTCAAAGAGGCCAGACTCGGAGTTGTAGTTGGAGGGAAGGTCAGGGTAGTACCTGTTGTCGCCACTCCTATGGCGGTCGGACATGCCATTGGACGATATGTAGTAGAGCAGGAAGTAGAGCAGGATGCACACGGGCAAAGCCGCATAGAGGATCCATAGGAGTGTCTTCAGTATGGAATTGCTGCCACCCTCCCCATCGTAACCGAAGGCAGCGGTGGAGGTTCTCCTTGGGGTGAGGCCTCCTCCAGGAACAGTGGCAGCAGCAGCAGACGACGGAGGTGCCATCGAGGAGGGGTCCCTCTTTCTCATATACGAGTGGGATGCATCTGCTATGGGGGTGCTCGTGTCTGTGGGTAATCTGAGCACGGAGCCCGAGCTAGTGTCTAGGGAGGGGCTGAATTCGTGGAATTCGCTGAACTCTTCCGGTGGAGTTGGAGGCGACGTGCCTAGAGAATATGCCTCGGCCAGTATGTCGTTCTTGGGCATGGTGGCCAGCCAGCTGTGAGAAAGTGGTGATGTATAAGTGGTGTGTGTGTATATGCAAAGCGATGAAAGGTGATCAAAGCACCATAGTAGAAATGAGACGCGCAAGCCCTGACAGTGGTGAAGGGAGTGTTTGGGTGGTGTGTTTATATTCCCTGCTGGTGTGGATATGGGGTGTACTTGAACTGTTATCAAACGATCGACACGGACGCTCCATGCTATACACCACACAGAGCCAACCTTTTTGAACTTGACTGAAATCAGCGACACTTGAGCAAGCAAACGTGAACCAAAAACGACAAGAGATGGTATCCAATAACAAGCAGTATGGAATTATTAGCTAAAACTTGAGAATCTTCCTTCAATTTGCAAAAAATACACGGTGTTGATGTGGAACAGCCGTGGAAAAAAAGATCTCCGTAGATGCATCTCGCACGGACCCAATGGCTCGTAAAGCTGCAGAGGCTCCTATCGGTAGGACGTATAGCGTGTGGGCTTGGGCCGTGTGCTTAGGAAATGCTTGGGACGTGGGACGTGGGACGTGGGACGTGGGACGTGGGACGTGGGACGTGGGACGTGGTGGGACGTGGTGGGACGTGGGACGTGGTGGGACGTGGGACGTGGTGCTTAGTAGAAGCTGGTGCAGGTGGTACATAGCGCATAATAGGCGGTTGTGCGGCGGTTTATTAGGGGCAGCGCATGGGCTGTTACTATGGGGTGCACCCTACAAGCGACGCTTAGTTTGGCTTAGATTCGCTTGGGCTGAAGGGCGTGGGAGGAAAGGGGAGGGAGATGGGACGTTGGAAGGGAGGAAAACAGGAAGCTAGAACGGGAGGAAGGACAGAGCAGCGTGGAAGATCTACGTGAGATTGACGCATTATACGATCTTATCCAGGGTCAATCTCAGTGATCAATTTTTTTTGCAACTACTAGACCCTTTTTTGTATAACGGGCCATAAGATATATGCAATCGTAATAACCTCAGAGTGGTTGAGGATATCTCAAACCAGTGGGATCGTCAGACATCGGACTAGAATGAAACGCGAAGCAGGGTGGAAATATAGAGCAGTGAGAACACCATAGCATTAGCAGTAACATTGGCATAGCAGTAGCAGCAGCAGTAGCACAGCTTGTAGAGGGCCAACGAGAGTCCCTCCAGGTACTACAGGCTGAGATGAGAGACTCTTGCGGACCAATTCCACCACATTCGGTGCACAATTGATCTATAATGGTAAATATTTGGCATACATTCGGCGTACAATCGTAAATACTTGGCATAAATCTAATATATGGTATACACATACATTGGCACCACCTACCGCCTCCTATCTCTCATCACCGAAGACTGTTTAGTACACTCCACAGTAAAGAAACATTGAAGAAACACGGTGAAGAGATACGGAGAAGTATTAAGAACAGTGAACAACGCATTGTAAAAATATCGGAACTGGCAACATATGCAAACCCCCGGTGTGCATTGGTAGTGTATCAAAAGTCTCACAATGATTTGTGCAAGTGAGTATATTATCCTGCGTGTATATTCCTGCACGTATGCTTATCAGTTTCTGTCAATCTACTAACACGGAACGCAGTCAGTGGAGAGCCAGCAAAGGTGCCCGTCATCTCTCCCAAGAGTGGCCGGGTATTCGAGCAAAAGCTAATCCAAACATATATAAATACAAAGGGCGTAGATCCTATCACAGAGGAGCCTCTTTCCATCGAAGAGCTCATACCGATCAACACAGACCCTACGCCGTTGATCACAACCTCTACCCATACCCCCACCTCCATCCCCTCTCTGCTATCAACTTTCCAGCAGGAATGGGATGCTCTAGCGCTCGAGGTATTTGAGCTACGCAAGCAGCTGGTGTCGGCAAGGGAGGAGTTGTCCGTGGCACTTTATCACCACGACGCTGCGGTGAGAGTCGCCGCAAGGGCAGTGAAGGAGAGGGATGAGGCCAAACAGGCCTTGCAGGAGCTCGCAGTGAGCATTGGAACGGGAACCATCCAAGACACAAACGGAGCTACAACTAATGGTGACCATGAGATGCAAGGCGAAGACAAACACGACAACAATGATGACAAAGCCCCTTCAACAACAGTGCCCGCGACCTACAGCGAATCCATCGCTGCTGCACAGGTGACGCTGTTCCAACAGCACAAACAGGAAAAGCACAAGTTCAAGTTTGCCGCGGATGTCTCCATAGAGCTACAGCAGGGGTCCGACGACAATGTCAGCACCAAATTGAAAGACTTCTTGGCCACTACGGCTGGATTCAAAAAGAGTTCAATCAGCAAGATCGCCTACAACAACGACGGCACCAAGCTGTTGGTTGGTCTCACCTCGGCAAGGGCAGTTGTGGTTGGGGTGGAGTCTCTGGAGGTTGAACAGCAAATATCATCCAAGGACGCGAAGCACGTTGTTTCGGTGAGTTGGGTGACATCAGCACAGGGACAAGAGCCTGTTGTCTGTTTTGATAACGGGTCTGTGTTTGTTGGGTCTCAGGCCATTTACAAGAGTGTCTCACCCATTGTGGATGTTTTTGCACACCCGGGTTTGCAGGGGCTCCTTGTGGTTGTTGCCATTGACGGCTCATATGCCTTCGTGGACGTGGGAAAGGACGAGACGCTGTTCAAATCGTCTCCAATTGAGGGAGCCTCGATCGGTGCTAGCTCGATCCATTTGGACGGTGTTCTGCTTGCTCTGGGAGACTCAGGCTCTGGAATAATCTATATCCACGATCTTACCAAGGGAGCTGAAGTTGCCCAGTTTGCTGCACCACGGGATGGTGCCGTTGTTAAGAGCCTCCTATTTGCAAACAACGGGTACTGGATTGTTGCTTTGTACGACGTTGGTGATGCCGGTGTGGTGGGTGTTTTGGACCTCAGGAAGAGCATCGTGGCCAGCACTTTTGACCTCGAGGTTGCATCCTCCCTCGTCTCAATAGACAAATCGAGCAGCGTCATTATCACGGCATCCCAGGGCACTGTTGAGTTCCACAGATATCTCAAGAAGGAGAAGAGTTGGCAGCCCAGGGTCAGGGAGCTCGTGGTTGACGGTGCCAAGAGTGTTGTGGACATCGTGGTAGGTGCAATTGGGGGCGCCGAGTTTACCGTGGCCACAGGCACTAACAAGATTGCTCAACTCGAGTTTGTGCAGGCCTAAATAATGTACTACTAGAAAAATGTATTACTTTCAGTTTGATGGACATGATTGAAGTCTCAGTAAAAAAAGTGTCACTTGATTACAATTGGACGCCCTAGTTTCTTTGCGGTTTTTTCCTCTCATCTTCCCGTGTGTTATACTTGAAAATTCCTGAACGTTTTGGTATTGCTGGTGATTTTATTCATCCGCCTACGGGTGTAAGATAAGGCTAAAGAAATTTTTGTTAGTGCGCTCATTACGTCCGCTAGACTGACGCTAGACCGACAGTTTATCCGAGCACACACATTTTAACTTCCAAACCAGTCTAAAAGTGCTTATCTGCTTAGGTACTCGGACAAATCCCTTTGTTTAAGGTTCTCTTGTATGCACAGAAGAAGCCTAAAACAGCCTAAGCTCAGTGCAATTATACCCTTGTTCGCCCGCTCATGCGCGCCTGCGCGGGCCGTTTTGTGTCTTGTGATCGCTACAGCGCGCGCGCCCATGTTTCACATGCCCTCATCGCCTGTGTCTGCAGCCTGCCTGTGTCTGCAGCTTGGCATTTCCTGCCTCTCATCGGCGCCCGCCTCCCATCGCCTGCCGCTTTGAGAAAAAAACAGCCGATCCTGCCGATACCAACCAACTGATGCATCCAGGGACCTTCTCCACGATCGGGGGACCAGGGACCACACAGGCAAGGGACCATTCACAAAATACAGATTAGCAACTAGGACCAGGTACAATTCAGAGAACACAAATATATATACAACCCAGGATTAGACCAGGACTAGACCAGGACTAGGACTGATACCTTCTGTGATAGGGATTGTATTCTGGCTCGCATTGTGTCATCAGGCAGCAATTACTGAAACACCCCGACTTGCCACTACCGAGACAGCTGCATAGTGCATTGGGTAGAGAAAACCACCCTAAACATATAAGAGGTGATATACAAGAGGTGACACACCAGAGGTGATACATTGGAGGTGACACATTGGAGGTGACACACCAGAGGTGTTAGAATCAAACAATTTCAAACTACCCTCGACGCAAACACCAAGTACACAGAGCAAACGCAACAAGATACACGGGAGATGATTTCTTCGATAAAGAAAATCTCAAGACCATTGGGGTACACGCAAGCCCGGAAAGCTACCAACCACGACATCAAGGGCCCCTCTGCGCAGGAGCTGAACGAGCTCGCCAAGCTGTCGTTCAATCCTTCGGCATTAGAGGTGATAACCGAGGTGTTGGCCAAAAGGATAAAGCCTAAACCCAAGAAGTGGCTGCGTATTCTCAAGGCGTTGACCGTCATACAGTTCATACTACAGGTTGGATCGTCGCAGTTTGTGCTATGGAGCCATGGTGAGAAGTTGTCATTCAAAGGGCTGGAGCAGTTTTCGATTGAAGCCAACTCAGCTGATATGGAAAGACAGATAATCAACATACGAAACAAGGCACGGTATATTGTGTTTTTATTAGAGCATGAGGATAAACTCAACGCCAAGAGGACAGAGTTCCACAAGCTGCGGTCCCAGATGGCCATACCTGGTATACAGAGAAAGTCCAGTGCTGCAGGAGGAAACACCCCCTCTGCAACTGCCACTGCCACCGAGGATGAGGAACTTCATTCGGAGATAGTGGTAGGGTTGAGCCGATTGGAGATCCCCAGCAGGGGCACCAGGAGCTTGGATATCAGCAGACAAAACAAGAGCTTCGAGCTGAACAGGGCCGCTTTGTTTGGGAAATTTGACTCTTCCAACATGGGTGTTTTGAGCAGTGACGACAACAATGACAGTGACGAGAACTCGTATAGTCCCTCATCGCCATCCTCAGCTACATTCAAGAACTGGCCCATAAGGAGCACTACACTGGAGAGCCCTAAAAGAGCCACCGCAAAGACTACTCTGGGCACTCTCGATGAAGAGGAGAGGTGCGATCGAAACGACTCTGCATTCGATTCTTCTGGTGGAAGGGATGGTGACGCAGAGCTCAATTCCAAGAACCCATTCCTGGTTGACGTAGCTCTCTGTCACCCGCTGAGCCCAACAAACCCCTTTGCAAGGAATGGGATGCCCATCAAATGATGACGCTTTTATATACACTTTACTTTTACGACGTGGGAACTAATAGGAATTAATGGTAAGGACGGCACATTCCAATTGATCAACTGTGAAGCAAATTGGCTATCAATTGACAACGAGCTGTGTAGAGAAAACGATAATCTTCCCATTCACCAAGACATCCAGAACCAGGGGATAATCCTTGTGGTGTGCGGCTCTCAGGAGGAGGAGAAGACGTCCTCAAGAAACCTCCTTCTCTAGGGGGTGCTCCTTCGCCGCACCATAAATTCGTCCTCGGAACGTTTCTTGCATATCCGATCAACGGGAAACTGATAACCGTCAGACGACACCCGGGAGATATGCCGCTGAACCGTCTATACCCGGAGGTGAGGCTGGATGCTTTTCTTTTTCTGTTGTGTTTGCGGCGGCTCCCCTATCCCAATTTCGGTACGCCTCCGCAGTCATCACACAGAAACGACTTTTGCTATGCATGCGAACAACACACTAGCGGCCAATGATTGTGTCGAAATCAACAAATCTTGCATTGTTTTGCTGCGTTCTTTTCACGTCTCGCATGTATCGCCTCCCTTTCCTCGAAGCTTCTATCACACTGTCAAGGAAGCAAAAGAACCGAGAAAAAGAAACGATGACGCACGTTGTTTCTTTTTGCTGCAGACTTTATCTGGGGGTTGCATGGTTACACACGCACACCGTGGTTAATTAGGATGGCGCTGCGATAGCAGGTTGCCCGATTAGGAAGTTGTACAATGCACAACTAATCGCGCAGTGTGGGACCATCCCCCCCTATTCTTCCTTAGTAGTGTTGCCTCCTCTTTGCCACCTCCCCCTTGTGCCCCTGAGTTGCTAATATAAATACAGTTGGGGTCCCCCCCTTGTGTGTAAGCGGCCAAAGTTTGATTTTCCTTCCATCCATCAATTGAACACTTCTTGTTCTCACACAAATTAAATAAATCAGCCATGCAGATCTTCGTTAAGACCCTTACAGGTAAGACCATCACCCTTGAGGTGGAGTCTTCCGACACCATTGACAACGTCAAGTCTAAGATCCAGGACAAGGAGGGAATTCCACCAGACCAGCAGAGATTGATTTTCGCTGGTAAGCAGCTTGAGGACGGTAGAACCCTTTCTGACTACAACATCCAGAAGGAGTCTACTCTTCACTTGGTGCTGAGATTGAGAGGTGGTATGCAGATCTTTGTTAAGACCCTCACTGGTAAGACCATCACCCTTGAGGTGGAGTCTTCCGACACCATTGACAACGTCAAGTCTAAGATCCAGGACAAGGAGGGAATTCCACCAGACCAGCAGAGATTGATTTTCGCTGGTAAGCAGCTTGAGGACGGTAGAACCCTTTCTGACTACAACATCCAGAAGGAGTCTACTCTTCACTTGGTGCTGAGATTGAGAGGTGGTATGCAGATCTTTGTTAAGACCCTCACTGGTAAGACCATCACCCTTGAGGTGGAGTCTTCCGACACCATTGACAACGTTAAGTCTAAGATCCAAGACAAGGAGGGAATTCCACCAGACCAGCAGCGTCTTATCTTTGCTGGTAAGCAGCTTGAGGATGGTAGAACCCTTTCTGACTACAACATCCAGAAGGAGTCTACCCTCCACTTGGTTCTCAGACTGAGAGGTGGTAACTAAATCGTGTACATTTAGTAGGATATCGGAAACGGGTTCTTGTTTCTGTATAGTTTTTAAAGGATGAAAAATAAATGTCCCGCCCAGGAGCGGCTTGTCCATTATATTATGTCTTGTGTTCAAGTAGTGTGTGTAACCCAAATATGCAGCTGATGGCAGCTCTCCTTTAGTGGAGAATGTCTTGTATGCGTGGAACTATGCACAGAACCCCAAACATTGTAGACAAGAGTCCAATCTTGAGATCTTGCGCACAGTGGTATCTGTTACCAGGCCGACGGTGCTAATCAATACATCAACAAGCTTGTTACTGTCTAAATTAGGAGTAAGCTTAAATTTAGCCCGGCTTACTACTTGGGATCGACAGCCAAGTTGCATTAGC
This sequence comes from Kuraishia piskuri, assembly GCA_030567595.1. Classification (NCBI taxonomy): domain Eukaryota; kingdom Fungi; phylum Ascomycota; class Pichiomycetes; order Pichiales; family Pichiaceae; genus Kuraishia; species Kuraishia piskuri. The sequence goes on from JAJLSM010000009.1 coordinate 77,825, forward strand.
GGGTTTTGTGTAACTCCGGGTGCTGCGTCAATCCGGATGAGGAATGACACTAATGCAATGCAATAGTACGGTTAAGTTCAGTTAAGTTCAGCTCGTATAAATTTTATATTTTATACGTTATACGTTAAACAAATGCGCTATGCTCTATCTATCTATCATTATCCATCAAACAATCGTACGCTTCTGTATGTCTCTATGCTACTTGATAAACTTAACCAACTCCTCTTCGGTCTTCTTAAACTCGGCCCTCACACCTTCGCTTGTACCATCTTTGGTGCAATTCACTCTAACGATATCCCAGGTTGATTTGAACAAAACGGTATCCGCCGAAGAAACTTCCACTGAAGCATCCTGAAACTTCTTGGCCAGACTCTGAAGATCCTTACAAACACCCAACGAGGTTCTCCATGTTGGAATGAACCTCTCTGTGGTGAAGACACCTGCAAAGGAAGCCAGCACCAGTTCCAACAGTTTCCTGGAAAATGACCCGTCCCTGCTGATGGAGAACGAACCCACCAGGCTCTCCAGCAGCCTGACCCGCTCCTCCTCCTTCTTGATGTTGCGCTGAGAAGAGGCCGACTGGTTACCCTTCATCCTGGAATCACCGTCTCCATCAACCTCCTCATCCGAGGAATTCTCCTCGCCGTTGGAATTGTCCAATAGGGGAGAGATGATCTCTATATAGCCGCCAAGGAGCTCATCATTACCAGGGAATTGACCTACAAATGCTGCCAGCGACTTGACCGCGTGCTTCTGATACTCCTTATTACGGCGTCTAGCCTCTACCAGTAGCACCGAAGTAATTCTGTCAAGCAGTGGACCGTTACCTGCAAGGAATTTGGAGCTGGTCGAGCACAGAGACACGAGTGCCTCTACAACCTTCTCCTTACCCTTCCAGGACCGCCCCTGGCATGCCTCCAAGAGGATATCAAACAGTAGATTGAGCTTGTTGTCTCCAATCGAACCATCCAGCTTGCTGCATGCCTCTGCGATTCCCTTGGCACACACCTCTCTTACAAAGAATCTCTGCGACTTGATATGCTGTGACACAATGGCCGAGATCTCATCGATATAGAGACGGATGGCGCCTACACCGGCAGTGTTGTCGCTCCACACCTTACCGTATGGCTCGGAAACGCCCTTTTCAGGATCGTTCTTTGCAATGAAGGCCAAGGGAAGGAACGCCGACGACACCCTGGTGAACATATCACCAGAGAAACGGGAAACCGACTCAGCACACACCGCACTCACCCGGCGCACTTTATCGGTTTCCGACTCAAAGTACATGTCGGATATCTTTTTGGAAAACTTGACTACGCTTTCCACACTGGCAATACGACATAGATAACCAGCGGCCGTAGCAAATGAACACGCAACAGTCTCATTGCGGTCGCTGAGTTGCGTTAAACATGTCTTGAGCAGCGCATTGCCGTGTGGCTTTGCCGTCTGGAGATGCCTAACAACCAAGGTGACCAGGATCCTGCTACCTGCGGCTTTTGAAGGTAGGCCTACGCTCTTTCGCAAAGCAGATTGGAGTGCGGGCACCAACTCAGACATGACTGAATCATCAGCCAAAGACAAGAGGCTCTCCACTGTCTCCATGATCGGAGAAGCCCCTACACTTTGAAGTCTTTGGGAGTCGATGTCGTTGACGGTGAGGTTGTACTTATCGGCGTTCAGGGCAAGATAGTTGGCAACCTGGGGCTCCAGAGCAGACATGAGCACCACCAGCTGTTCAACGAGCTGCGGGATAAATGGCTTGATAGAGGGCCCAGCCTTGCTACAGAGATCCAAGAGAGTCTTGAGAGAGAACCCCTTGACCTCATCAGCATCGCTCAAAAGACCATTCGAACCCAACAGGAATGGAACCAACAAAGAGAGAATCTTATTGGCTCTGATGCTGCTGATCCCTTCACCGCTGCTTACAGATACATACTTCACTATACTGGTTGCAAGCCCTCTGGTGAGGGTGCTGCCCTCCTTTCTCACGCTCTCCTTGATGTCGTCCAACACCCGGAATGCCATCTTCCAAATCTCTTCAAGGCGGTCTTCGTACTTGTCTATAGGTGTGGTGCTCAATAGATTGCTGAGGGCAGCAGCAGAGGCTTGTCGGGTTCTCCATTCCCTGTTGCCAATCCCTTTGAGCAATTCTTGTAAGATAGTGGTGAAGTACCTATTGACGATCCCAGACGAATTGGCCAAAGAGGATGATCCACTGGTACCAGAAGAAGCCACCAGCACATCCCAGATGTCTTCCATTGATGAGCGCACACCTGCACTGGGGTCAAACCTATACCTGTACAGCTTAGGCACAAGTCTGTTTGCCAGAGCCTCATTTTTCTCCAGGAGATCAGAGAGTTTAGCCTTAGATAAAACTGTTGAAAGGCCAAAGGCAATTCCTCTGCGGGAGTTCCACAAGGCCGAGTTCTTAGCAAGAGCCATAAATCGGTACACCAATGCGGGGTCACCCACCTCAGACGCTAGGCTGAGCACGTCCTTATAGGTCGAAACTGAGCCTTCGTCGGTGTTGAGGATTCCCTCATCAAACAGCTGAGTCTCAGGTGTGATTGTTCCCAGCGGGTTCACGAGGTTAGTGGGCACGGCAGCAGCATTGCTAGAGCCGTTAGTTTGAGAGGAGCTTGAAGCCGGCTGCTTTCCAACTTCGGCGAAAGAGGTGAGTAGGCTATGGACCAGAGTGTCCTGAAGGTCTCTATTGCCCATTTCATATACCAGTCCGAGGCCACGAGAAGCGCATTCCTGAACGATTTCATCCCTCGCAGAGAGAAGTTTCATGAATGTCACGTGAATGAGGTGAAACTTTTCAGATACAGGCTCGAGGTGGCCGCAGTATTGCACGAGAGAGAGCAACCAGATACACGAAGCCTTGCGGAGAGACGGTTTAGTGGAGAGAGAAGACTTAAGGACTTGATTGAGCAAGGATTCAAGCCGAGGAAATGATCCTTGAGAAACAGACTCACGCGTCAATGTCTTGCCGGTATATCTGAATGCCGCCTTGGAATCCGCACCTGCCGCAAGAATTGATAAGGCATCCCCCGAAGCAAAGAGATAATCCAGCTGCTTGGCGGTGTGGGTCTCCAGCAGCAAGGATTCAGCATTGCCAGAGGACTCACTCCCCACCTGTGAATAGTGAAGGAATGCCCAAGCAATGACTGCCCTCTCATTGTACTTCTTCATATACTTAAGCACACCATCTACGACCACACTGTTTGCACCATCTCCTATTCCCGTGATAATTCCGGCAATTGCCAGCTGCGTAACGCTGTCCAAGACGACCTCCACCAAGTGCGGTGAAGACAGTGACTGAGCTGACAACACGCTCTCCAGACGAGATATGATGGGAGACTCAGCACCTGAATTGAGATCAGGATGGGAAGCTACGATGTACGAGGCTGCCAAAAGAGAGGCATATTCAGTACTGCCGGTTTTGTAAGACGACGAAGTGCCGGTAAGGTTCCCGATGAGTTCTCCCAGGACAGCCTCCCTCTGAGTATCACTCAGAATGAGGGAAACAACACGTGAAATGTTATGGAGATAGCTGAAGTTCTGGGCAAACGACACATCATAGAGCGCAAAAGATAACAGATCTGCAATGTTATCGCCGCCCAATAACCCCTGTAAAACTACACGATCTGAACACAACCCCAGGATCTGCGACATGGTGGCTGCAAGCTCAGCCTTATGGACCGTGGTGAACAGGTGGTTGGTCTTCTGGGTGAGACATTTTTGAATGGTGGTCAACAATGTCGCCAAAGGAGATGCACACTCTGGTCGCGCAGTATCAAGATGTTGAGAGATGAGTCTCTGAACCGTCTCGTCAAACTCCAGTGCTTTTTCCAGTCGGGTTTCCCACTGCTCATCCACCACAACAACCGTCACCTGGCCCTGGAGGCTCTCCATGAAGAGGCATTTGACGGAAAACTCAATGGCTTTAGGAATAGCATATACAGGTGTCGAAGATAGGAATGAAACCATCTCGGGAAAAGAGGGAAAGCCATCTGAATTGTCTCTGCTGCTGTATCCAGAGGTTGTATAGCTGCCATTTACATTCTGCGTGCGCCATAGGTATGGGTGCAGCCCTGCCTTCGCAGCATCAATGGTGTCCGAGTTATTCTCACCACCATGTGTGAAGTCGCGTGAAGCTCCCAGAACGCACATGAATCTTGCTTCAGCGTCGCCAAAGGGGAATACGGCGTTGGCATACTTTATAGCAAGGAATGGTACATATGGGTTGGAAACATCGTAGGAGAGCGTACCCGACACGTGACCACTACCGTGATCACTTCCCTCTGCGAGGAGAACATCTTTCAATAGGCCCTTCAGCTCACGCTTGGACTCATCACTTAGACAGGTCGCCAGTAACCCACCCAACTCAGCCAATGCGCCGTATAACGATTGCCAAAGGTCACGTGTCTCTCCCATCAGCGATTCAAACAAGAATTTGACCAGATCTAGACTCTGCAGAAGCTGTTTAGGGGACGTTTTGAGGATAAGCCCGATGGACTCATACTGAATGCGACGCAACTGTGTAGAGGTTGGATTGTATGAGTTTGCCCTGGGCCAGCCTTCGCTTATGATGTTTTGGCGGAGCTGGGAGACCACTTCTATGGAGAAGGAAGCCCCCTCTTCGCTTCCGTTGCTCTCATTGATCTCATCTGCACCGTTCAAACTCACCCAGTCAATGAACTTTATGGTGGATGTCTTGAGCCGCACAAAGTCGGAGTTTAGGCCAAGAGAAGCGATCTTCTTAACCGAACTGCTCTTCGTGGCCACTTTACTATGGCTGAGAAGGTTCAGGATCTTCTCTTGTAAAACAGAGGAAGCAGGGGCGACATGAGGCAGGTCTCCCACACATAACTTGATGAGGAAATCCACCAGCTGGAGGTCCTCGTACTCGAGTCTTACCCTCTTGAGGTGTGTGGAAGCCATGTCGGAGATCCCGGAATTTGTGTCGGCAGTTGCCGCAACCAGCAACGCAGGGAACAGGCCCGCCTGGTCCCTGAATTGCCCCACGACCCCATCAGAAGTCACAAACGCCAACACTGCTCGCTTGAACTGGAGTAACGTGGCACTGTCAAAAGAGACACCAGCGTCATAGGTTAAGAACTTGACTTCTGACGCTGCCAATCCAGGACACAAGTACGATTGCGGCAAAGGAGTCACGCCTACTGGGCCTGGCAGAAGCAGAAAGAGTGTGATAAACTTTTGCACAAGGAATGTGGACTCTTCTGCAGATATGGAGAGAGCCTGGGGGTAGGCACTGTTGCACTGGACGAGTAGTCTACATAGAACGTTGAACAGGCGAGCGCCAATGGAGGCACTACTTGCTGATATACCAGAAATGACGATTGGAATCAATTCGCGACTCTCGTTGGAGTCAAGACGTAGAATCCCCTTGGAGACGAACAGCATAGAGTACAGCTGAACGGTGGAGCTCGATACCTCAGGATTGGGGCCATCGGAGCTGCTCTGCCCAGCCTTGGAAACCTGGTCCAATAGTGCGATGATGGGAACCTTGACTGAAGTGGCGGCATTGAGCCTGGTAATGAGATTTTTCACACATTTCGACACCGCAAGCCTCACAGATGCATGTGGAGATGCCAGTTTCAACAGCAGCGGCGCCAGGTAGAGCTTGAGGGAAGCCTCGAACTTCTCGTCGGTGTCAGATAGAGCAATTCGCAGCTCAACGCGATTGACCAGAGAAAGTTCCTGAGCATCCATGTTGAGTGTTAGATGCAGAGGAACTTAAGTGTTCTCGTCGGTCTGGTGCCACTTTTGTGTTGAGTTCTGAAAGATTATGTCGTGTTGGCGTGGCGACTGGAGTGAAGATTCTGTGCTCGCTTTGTGAGATAAATTGTATGACGAGATGTTGGATTCAACGTTGAAATACACTGAACAGAGGGTGGCAAATTCAGAGAAAGTTGCCACTTTCTATGCCGTGGACTGTTTGGTGGACTTTTCACAGTGGCAATTGCCATCAACACCACAGCTGAGGCCTCAATGTAGTGGTGTGTGGGGGGTCCGATATTGGGAGAGACACTACACTTCCCAATTAGGAAGTGACCTCCATAGATCGGGTGGTAAAATATATATATATATATATTTGTGTATAAAATTATATATGCATTATATATAGCAAGAAAAGATGATAAATCTTTTCGAATAGTGTATTCTTGCAGCACCCTGGTGTTCTCCAGGTCTCCCTTGGTCTGATCGAGCCCCCCCCACTCTCTCAGATGACTAGAGCTGAGTAGCATATGATATGAGATCCTGGTGAATTACGAGACCAAAGTATTTCGGGTTTCCTTTTCTCAATGATGAGACATTTCAGGTGCATTATACACAGTTCGTTCACATCAGCACATAAACGGATAGTTCAAAAGCCAAGAGTCTCTGCAGCATATCTGCATAGACGACTATGGATCAATATGTCATACATGAGCACCACCACATCCGACCACCTCCGACCACCTTCTACGGCTAAACAATAACCTTACAGCTATCATAGATCTAATTAATTCACCAAAAAAACTGAAAAAACGCTGTCCAAGCTCCCAATAGTGGCTCTCGGTCATATCGGTCACATCGGAAAGCCGCAGGAGGTGCGCCTTAAAGTTTAAACCCTGCATATCATATTACCCCAAACGAGCCGGATTATGGGGTTAAGGAGATAAGCGAGAGTCTACTAGAAACGAGAGAGGGGGTATTTATATGGGGACAGCCCCCTTTGGCTGCGTTGTGGGTTTCGGATCCCAAACCAAACACAAAATGTATCTTTCTATCCCATTAGTTTTGACTCTTCTCACACAGTTGGTTGGGTCACGTGCTGGAATATTATCACAGGGAGTCCACAAACGAGCCCAGAATGCTGCTGGAGGAAAAGTGTGGACCTCTACATCTTCAGGAGTGCTTGTGATGGTCACTGAGACGGTAATTGATGGGGTAACAATCTCTGCGTCGCCAGTGACGACCGGCACCCCAACCCCTTGGGTGTCGTTAGATGGGTCTGGTATTCCATATGGAGTGACCCCTACAGTGACTGGTACAACCACAATTTCAGCTTCACCCACACCAGACGAGTCTGACTTTCCTGAAGCGACTGGTGTCCCACCAGTGCTAAGATGTTTTGGTGACCGTGTTCCCTCTGAGTACTCAAGCACTCCTGGGTATCCGTTTTGCATGCTCAATGGCACAGAACTAGTTGTTGGAGAGACTTACTGGATCACATGGGATCCTTCATACTGGGGCGGAAATGTCAGCAGAGTTACACTCTATACTCGACCATATCCAATGGTGGAGGACGACACCAATCTGTGGACATCAGACGTGATTAGCAATAACAACGGGTACTATGCCTGGACCATTGAGGAATCATACAAGAAAAGTGGAACCGCGGGGTATTTCTGGCTGAATATAACTCCCCTCATTACTTCAGATACAGTTGCGGTTCATGTGGGCACCAAGTCGGGCCCCCTACTGAGGATTATAGACAGTGTGAGTGATGCAAGCGCTCCCATAACCCGAGTTCCAAGTGATAATGGCATAGACACCAGCAGCAAAGGCAACAGCAATGTACACAGTTCCAGGGCTCGCACCATTGTCCCAGCCGTGATTGTGCCAGTAGTTTTCCTAACTGTTGTTGGATGTTTGGTTCTTTACTTCCTCAAGGGCCAGCGGGACTCGGTGAAAATGTTCAACTCTATTGGAATGAAGCGATACTTTGGGTCAAAGTCAACGAGGTCTACTCAGACAGAAGAGGAACGTGACACGGGGGATGAAATTTCGGTGGTGGCTGGGGACCTGAGCTCTACAGTTTCAGAGGATCAATTCAGAGGCGAACCCATGATCCGGATGGTTTCTGAAGAGACAAGCAGAAGTGGAATGAGCAATCCATTTAGGGATTAGCCAGGAAATATATGATTTTAGCTACTGATGCACTATCTTTAAGGAGAATAACCTCAGTTCAGGAGAGGAATTAAACAGTAAACCTTGGATCACATCCACCATAGGGGGACTCAGCCATGCAGCGCAATCAAGTAGGATGTTCTCCAGAAGGCATTTCCATGGCTGTACAATATATCATGGAACGATCATCAATGCCATTGTAGTTTTGAATGCTCTTCTTTCAATGGCCGTCACTTTAGTATGATTAGCCCCACCTTCATTTCTATCAAAGCTACATAGCTTTCCAGAGACTAATTTCTAGGGCTTGATTTCCAGATTTCCAGAGCTTCAGGAACACACCTTCATTAGCAGACTGTATACCACGTTACACTTCACATTATCACCTTAATACTCCATTTTTCCACCCCAGTGGGCCATTCCTGCATAACCGGCAACGTTATAACCGGCATTATGCATGGCAACGCATACTAAGCACGCATAGACACACATACTAGGCAATCGTATTGAGCAAACATACCGGGAGCGCATAGCGGGCGCTTAGTGAGCAAACATACTGCGAATCCTTAGTGAGAGTGCATAGTGGGGACACATAGTTAGCACTAGCGCACATAGTTAGTGTGCATAGTTAGTGCGCATAGTTAGCACGCATAGTTAGTGCGCATAGTTAGCACGCATAGTTAGCACGCATAGCTAGCACGCACAGTTAGCACGCATAGTTAGCACGCATACTGGGGACAGAGTGTGGAGCAATAGAGCAGAGGGCAACGACGAGAGACGTTTGAAGGGAAGAGGTTGTCAATTAAGGGTTCTACAGCTAAATACCTAACAGTTATAAGCTCCAATTAAACATTTGATTGCATTGTGCACTCGGCTATACGGGGGGTTAATATAGCGTGCTGGCATTTATAGGCACACGGTACTCTCGGTGCGGCATAGGGCACACAGGCACACAGACACAAAGCATAGCACATAGCACACAACATAGCAGATTACGCAACAAAGGAGCGAATTCGCACAACATAGTACGGAATTGCTCTGGTTAGTGTGAACATCGTTGTGCACCACACTTCAGATCCCCCCATAGGGAACATCTACAATGTTGGAATCGCTTGTGGCCGGGATTCTCAACAGGACTCTTGGCAGCTATGTGGAGAACTTCGACCCCAAGGACCTGAACATTGGCATATGGAGCGGAGATGTCAAGCTGAGAGGGCTACAATTGAAAAAAGAGGTGAGTAGTTTGGCATTTTATCGGATGTTGAATGCAGTGTTTACACCTTTGACCCGAACACATTACAGCGGGTCCCCAGAACAACACATCGGATGCATGTACCCCTTCAACACTATGTCGAAACATTTAGGCAACAGTATTTGTTTTTGCTGATTCACTAACCAACAGTCTCTCGACAAATTCGAGCTCCCCCTGGACATCAAGTTTGGCCATGTCGGAGAGTTAACGCTCCAAATCCCGTGGTCTAACCTCAAGTCCAAGCCCGTTAGAATAACACTGGAAAATGTCTATCTATTGGCGTCGCCAATCATCACATCCTCCCACTATGATGAGGTGAAAGAAAACGAGCGCAGTCAAAGGCTCAAGAGAGAAAGGCTCGCTGATCTCGAGGAAAGGGAGAAGAGGAGACTCACCTCCGATGCGGCCGATGCGTCTGACCCCATCAATGAGAGCTTTGCAGAGAGCCTCATCACCAAGGTTGTAGATAACTTGCAGGTGACAATTCGTAACATCCATGTAAGATACGAGGATAGCCACGTGCTGACGCAGGATCCGTATGCCCTTGGTATCACCCTGTGTGAGCTGTCGGCCGTGTCCACCGGCGGCAATTGGAAGGTAATTGACCCTTCCAGCACTGATAACCCTAATTTGACGCATAAACTCGTCACTTTAAACAGTCTTGCCATCTACATGTCCACGTCGTGCGACTCCATATACACAGAGGACCATTCCACCCTTCTCAAAAGACTACTCTCCCAGATCTCCGACGATTCCCTTGGCTCTTCCTCCTCACCTTCCACTGCTCAGTACATGCTGAAACCCGTTTCCGGTATTGGGCGGCTCACCGTTAACAAACAGGGCACCACGGAGTCTACTTCTCATGTGACAGCACAGCTCTTGTTTGAAGAGCTGGGTGTGAAACTGGACTCCCATCAGTATAGAGACCTGCTTGTATCCATTTCTCAATATGATTTGTACGCTAAGACGATCAAATTCCGCAAGCTGCGTCCCTCTAGTTCCGTGAAAGAGGCTCCTGTAGAATGGTTCCGGTACGCTGCAAAGTGTGTGTACAACGAGATCCACGAGAGAAACTACAAAAAGAGCTGGGCTTACATGGAGAAGAGGAGAGACCAACGGAAGGCGTACATCCCCCTTTGGAAGAAACACCTTGGCGGTGGGATAACGACAGAGGAGACCAAAGCCCTTGCGGATCTTGAAGATGAGCTTCTGTACGAGGACATCAAGTTCTACAGGTCATTGGCCAGGAGCGAATTCAGAAGGGAGCACGGCAATTCTGCAGCTTCTGCAACCACTACAAATAGTACTAGTAGTAGCGCCGCTGGAGCTTCGAACAGCGGTGGGTGGTTTTCATGGTGGGGCTCCGGTTCTAACGCTGAGACTTCTCCAAACTCTGACAGTGCCGATAACCCTGAAAGCCTCTCCATGAATGACCAGCAGAGGGCCGAACTCTACGAGGCCATTGAGTTTGACGAGCAGAAGGCCATTGCCGAGTCCATAGAGGTGCCAAAAGATCGCATCAAACTACAAGTTGAGTGCATTTTGAAGAGAGGAACGTTGGCCATCAGGCGCTCAAAGACTGAGGTAGATCTGGCAGAGGTTGTGTTTGAAGGATGTACGACGAGGTTTTTCCAACGGCCGGATTCGTTTCTCGTTGGATTTCAGCTCGATGAGTTTAGAGTGGAAGATGGCTCAAATAGCGCACTCTATAAGCATGTGGTGAGCGTAAAGCCTCTCCATACCGTTGCGGCCCCAGAGACTGTTATCACATCCTCCGACCCCCACGAAGCCCACGTCGATAGCAAAAGGAACCCCTTCTTTCAGCTTACCTTTGAAAATAACCCACTTGACCGTTCTGCGGACTCCTCGCTCTCTGCCAAGTTGCAGTCCATGACGATTTTCCATAACCCTCGATTCATAGAGAATATCTTTTACTTCTTTAACCCGCCTAAGTCGCCCTCTACGCAAACGGTGGAAATGCTGATGTCGGCTGCTGGAACCACCTTGGAGGGCATTACCAAACAGACCCGACTGGGGCTCCAGTACGCTCTGGAAGAGCATAAAACCATCAATCTCAAGTTGGATCTACAGGCTCCGTTGATCATTGTTCCCTTGAACCCTTCTGATCTAAGTGCTCCCGTGGCAATCTTGGATGCTGGCCATATTAGCATATCGAGCATGGACGGTTCCAGTAAACAGCAGGAGACTGCTCGCTCTAACAGTGCTAACGGCGACGAATTGCTGGAGATGATCTATGACAAATTCCAACTGCACCTCGAGGACGCGCAGATCCTGGTTGGCCCTAGCATCCAATCCACCACTAGGCAGCTCCACTCGCAGGGTGATAGGCCAGCGCTGATCCTGGATAACTTCAACATGACTTTCATTGTTGAGGTTTCTATTCTACAATCCGGAGTGATCAACGGTGCGGATGGTGGCGGCGATCTTCCCAAGATGAGGGTTGGAGGTCACGTGCCTCGGTTCAGAGCAGCCATGAACGATAGACAGTATAAGGTGATCATGGGTCTGCTGGAAACGGCGCTTCCAGACCTGCTGAATGGTAATTCCGACGGTAACGGGAATGCCCTGGGAGTAGGTGCCATACAAGGGTACACGGAGGGACAACTACCAGAAGTGGAATATCCTGAAATCGACTCTCCACTAGTCGACGGGGGATCCTCTACCTCTACCTCCTTGATTAGAGATTCATCGCAGTCATCTTCGGAGGGTTCAAACACCGCTGCTGCTAACGAGGGAAGCCAAATCGAGTTCAACTTCGACGTGGATCTTATCGTGCTGTCCTTGTCTAAGTGCACGGATCCCTCTACCTTTGAATCTGAGCGCCTGATCGACCTTATTGGCGAGCATCTCAGTCTGGAGTTTGTGAAGACCCCGGTTGGCATGACCGTTGACGTATCTCTAAGTGATCTCGAGGTAGAGGACTACATGGAGAAATCGGGGGTGCCGGAGTTTAGGAAACTGGTTTCCTCGAGGATTAAGAGCGAGGAGCAAGAGCCAAGAAGGGGGTCTGAGAAAACAGTCCCTAAAAGGGCAAGTGTATCAGCACCCTTTCCTCTCAAGCTGAACCATAAGGTTAGTAGCGTAGCATTAAGCGACGTGAGCGTAAAAGGCGTAAACATTCACGATGTGAGCAACGAGGTTGGCCATAAGTTGAGAGAATCCTTAGGCAGAATTAATACTAAGGGGGAAGAGACTCCTCAGGCAGGTATAGAGACTTCAATGAGTGGTGGTAGTGAGAAGTCTGGTGGTGAGAAGCCTGATGATGAGAAGCCGGAGGTGGCCCTATCAGGGAATAACAGACAATCACTTCCTCCAGTTGTACTTTCCCACGAAGAGGCGGTATCGCCCAGACAAACTGTGCATCACAAAAAGCCATCTGGACGCCCCCTCTTCCATCTCAGATACATTCGTTCTGCGCGAATCGTCCACCTGGTATCGCAGTCCATTGAAGCAATCGACCAGGATGTGAACATTGAGCTGTCCGATATCCAGTTCATTATCACACCAAAGTCGTTACTCACCCTGCTCAACTTCTCTCTCTCCACTTTTACGGATCCCAATGCTCCTCTTACCCCTGCCGACACACTGCTCAGACACAACCCTGAAGATGACAGCGAGGCGCCTCCGCAGAAGATCAGCGTCAAATTGTCGATGAAGTCCGCTCTTTTGGTGCTGAATGACGACGGCATCAAGCTGGCCACCATGAGACTGATGCACGCGGATGCCATGGTGCACGTGTTCCCTGAAACCACACGGGTCATTGCAAAACTGGGTGGGATCACACTGCACGACGAGGTTAACTTGGGTGTCTCGCGTGATTCTCCGCTACGCAATCTTGTGAGCATCCAAGGAGACGACGAGCTTGCCGAGTTGAGATACGAAACCTTTGACCCTGTGACCAACAAACTGCCGCATGATGCAGAGGTTACATTCCATACCGGTAGGGTGAGGCTGACTTTTGTGGAGGAACCCTTGGTGAAGATTTCCTCTTTCTTGGCAAGGTTCCAGAGGCTCAAGTACGTATACGATAGAGCACGTGATGCAGCCATCAATGGGGCCAGCACGATCCAGCCACCTGGCAAGATGAAGTTTGACGTGGTGGTGAAGGCACCGGAGGTAGTTTTCCCCAAGATCGTCAATGCTCAAGAGGGGATCGTGGATGAGATGAAGGTCAATTTGGGTGAGATGTACGGACACAACGAGTGGCAGCAGACGAACGATTTGCAAGTGCCTATGAATGCGATTTCTGCAGGAATCCGCAACTCGGCAATCACCTCGTTATTCCATCTGGAGGATAATCAGACTCAGTTACTGGAAGTGATAGACGAGCTGGACATCCACTTCAAGGTTGAGATGTCTGAGGTTTCGCAGAAACGCTCCATAGCCATAGTTGGTGGTGTTTCAGGCAAAGAGTTGCGGTTGACTGAGTTGCAGTGTATTTACATAATGGACATAATCAGTAGGGTTCCCTCTGTGTTGGAGGGGCTAAGTGTCGACACCGAGGATGTCGCGAGTGTGGATATCCCCAACTGGGAGCCAGAAACACCCACAAAGGAGGCAGATGCACAACCTGGCGGGTCAAACATTGATGGTGACATTTCTCTCACTTTCAACATCCCAAAGCTGGCGTTGACAATATACAACGACACAGGTGCAGTGACAGATATCTCCGAGAAAGCGTTGTCGCGATTTTCGCTCAATGACGTGGGCATTTCCGGTTCCATGATCAACTCTGTCACCAAGGGAAACCTCCATGTGAAGTCATTCGTGGTAGAAGATGTGCGCAGCAACAAGCTGAACAAGTTCACAGAGATAATCCCCCAAGTGATTCACAACGGGTACCAGTTCATGGCCTCTGTAGAGGGGAAAGGAGATGGCCCCTTGGAGATTGTAGTTGCAGTAGATTCCCCCAGAGTCCTTTTGGCCCTGGATTATATCTTTTCAGTGCAGTCCTTTGTAGACAAAGTGGTTCAAATCAGGCCCCGCAATGACGAGAACACACCACACCGGCCCAACTTGCCAAACAGGGTGACGAATCCCTCTAGGCGTAGCATTTCTAACTCCGGCGAGCGGCCCGGCCAGAGGATCAGCAGCCAAAATAGGGGGCCCTCGCAGGATCCCACCAGCAAGAAAACCACTCAGTTTGGTTACTCATTGAACATCGTAGACTCCTCGGTGATCCTTCTTGCTGATACTTCCACTGTGGATTCGGAGGCCATTGTATTCAAAGTGGGCCAAGTACTCCTCACCTCTCAGTCGGTTACCTCCCTTTCTGTGGTGGGGATGGGCATGTTCCTATGTAAGATGGACAATTTCACTGAGAACCGGCTAAGGATAATCGACGATTTCTCGACTCTGGTCACCATCGATGCACGTGACTCCACTCCAACGTCTCTACTCACCGCTGTTGAAATGCGTGTAGATCCGTTGGTGGTGAGGGTTTCACTAAGGGACATCAGGCTCGTGCTCTCCATCGTGAACAGGGCCTCAGAGATGTACAACCGAATCGCCAAGGAGAGACAGTCCACCATCGATGGGCTTGACGGTGAGATCGACGCAGATGGCAATCATATGGTGACATTCTCGCAGAACTTCACGAGGAAGATCTCCAAGTATGCGCCCTCGATCCTATCTGGAGGGTCACGTGAGGTTGAGCATGTTTCCGAGCTGGAAGCACCTGGCCCTGACGAGGTCGATGCCAGCCGCAGCGTGATCATCAAGGGGGAAAGGCTGACTGTGTCACTGGAAGGTCTGCGTGTGGTTCTTATTGGCGATGTCCATGAGTTACCGGTCCTCGACATGGAGGTGAACCCATTCGTAGTGGAGGCCAAGAACTGGTCTACGGATTTGGATGCACATACCCATATCGAGTCCTATATCAACGTGTTCAACTACTCCACCTCGGAATGGGAACCTATTCTTGAGCCATGGATGTTCAGTGCCCATGTAGGCAAGAATAGTGAGGACTCCACACTCATTGTTGATGTGGTGTCACGCCAGTCCGCAGAGTTGACCATCTCGTCGAGGTCAGTTGCGCTGCTGTCCCACATCTTCACCCTGCTCAAAGATGAAGCCCCCATCAGTGCCAGAGGTGAGAACTACCCATATAAGATTCTCAACCAAACCGGACACGACCTAAAGGTGTGGATCGAGGCTCCTGGAGACTTGTTGCAGTCACGTGATATCCCCTCTGATAGTACCATCATTCCCAATAATTCTACAATCCCTTGGCAGTTCCAGGATTGGCGTAAAGTGCGTGAATCCTTGGAGACGGCAAGCGAGACAGGCACAATTGGAATAGAAATAGTGGGCGAAGGGTATCGCCCAATCAGAAAAGTTTCGCTCAAGTCAGAGGGAGAAGAGCTCTTCATGCTGACTCCAGCCATAGGCGGGGTCCACAACAGACTGGTGTGTGAGATTGTGCTGGGAGAGGATAAGGTGAAGTACGTGACGCTCCGCAGTAGTGTAATGGTGATGAACACCACCCAGGTGCCCCTCGTGATAGGAATGAGCGGTGGACGAAGTGGGCTATACAACGACGACATCACCAAGGAGTTTGTTGTATCTGCTGGAGAGTCACGTGCTCTGCCGATTGCCAAGGTGTATAGTGGAGCAGTAGCAGTAAAACCGTACGTGGAGGGCGAAAATCCAGACGACATTACTGGATTCTCCTCCCCCATAACATGGCGCTCCCTGTTAAGCTCTCCAACCTCCCTTTCGTGTACTATGAAGTCACGTGGGGAGGGATTACCTGGTAAATCATCCCCCTCCAAGTCGCGGGAAAAGTCCCTCGACATGATGAGTTCTTTTTACATCCAAGCGCATGCCTCGTTCAATCCAACTGAGCCTCTCACCAAGATCTATCCGCATCTCACCATCCATTTGTCAGCGCCCCTTCTGCTGGAGAATTCCCTCCCATTTGACCTCACCTACCGCTTAGTGGATAAGAGCAAAGCAGGAAACTGGTCTGGAACACTCAAGAAGGGGGTCACCAAAGCGTTGCATCACGTACGTCTCGAGAGCTTCTTGCTGCTGTCTGTGCACCCGCACATATCTGGATATGAGAGGTCATCTCTGGCCATTATCAACTGTCCCGTGCAATCTTCCTATGAAAGGGAGACCCGGCTTAAGGTTGTTAGTGAGACTGGTCACCGGGTATACCTACAAATGCACTACCACCAGCAGCCCGGTTCTGGTGTGAAGATCAGCATCTATGCTCCATACGTGCTGCTGAACAGGACCGGCCAGTACCTGACGATAAGCGAAGGCGACAACACGCTGATCAGCAGACCCAACTCTGGGGAACCAGATATCTTTTCCTTTGACAGGGTTGATAGGGAGGGCAGGGTCACTCCCGGGAGTCGTGTTTCGCTCCAGGTGGGTGACTCTCTACCAAGCAGACTTATCTCCCTTGATGCAATTGGGCAGTCGTTTGATGTGAACGTTGGGCTTGCGGGCAAGGTGGCAGGGATGGACGTTGGAATCAGCATCCATGAGGGTTCGGGCCACCACAAGCTCACCAAGACGGTGGATATT
The DNA here is from genome assembly GCA_030567595.1 of Kuraishia piskuri. Lineage (NCBI taxonomy): Eukaryota > Fungi > Ascomycota > Pichiomycetes > Pichiales > Pichiaceae > Kuraishia > Kuraishia piskuri. The sequence continues at coordinate 94,554 of JAJLSM010000009.1, forward strand.
ACCCCCAGGTATGTGTTCCGGAACTCGTTGGGTGTGCCGATCCAGTACGTAGAGGTAGGCTCCTCAAATATAACTACCGTAGCCCCCAATAAGAGCACCCCATTGTACGAGATGAGCAGACTACCACAGAGACAGGTGAAGATTTCGTACCTGGGAAATCGGTCGGTGTGGTCTGCTCCCTTTAACATACACAATGTTGGAGAAATACATCTCAGGGTCACCGAGAATGGAAGCCATAAGTTGCTTAAGGTGGCAGTCGTGCTGGACAGGGCAACGCTCTTTGTCACGGTGTGCGAGTCCACCACGAGCTGGCCATTCAGCATCAGGAACTTCTCGTCACACGAGTTCATCTTCTACCAAGCTGATCCTGAAGAGGTACCAGGTACCAGTTCCTCTGTAACAGGCTACTCGCGTGATAAGTTTGTTCCGATCAGGTACCGGATTCCGCCACAGAGCGTGATGCCATATGCTTGGGACTACCCTGCGGCGGTCAGCAAGGAGTTAATCCTGGTAGCGGAGACTGGAGCCGAGCGCAGAATCCAGTTGGCGGAGATTGGCACTGCTGCCCCTATGAGGGTCCTAGGCAGGAGAGATCCACGCCTCGAGAGCAATCCGGGGCTGGCGGACTCTGTGGAGCTCAACGTGCTGGCGGATGGGCCCACGCAGTGCCTGGTGATCACCAACTACGATCGCTCTACCAGTGTGTACAAGGTGAAATCTAACGCCTCGTCCTCCACCGAGGTGTACGAGCAGGACGAGACCGACGAAAAAAGTCACGTCAAGGTCGTTTGTAGGTTTGAAGGCATTGGAATATCGCTGGTGGATGCCAAACCACAGGAACTGGCGTATGTGACTGTGAAGGGAGCAGAATTCAGGTACAACGAGTCCGATATATACCAAACCGTGAGCGCAAAGCTCAAATGGATACAGATCGACAACCAACTGTACGGTGGGGTATTCCCGATCGTGCTGTACCCGTCAGATGTGCCGCGGTCGGCCAAGGAGATGGATGTTCACCCCACTTTCTCAGGGTCGGTGTCACGTGTCAAGGACGACTCCCATGGTGTGATGTACATCAAATATGCCACTATCCTGCTGCAGGCGATGACTTTTGAGCTCGATGAGGACTTTCTCTTCGCAGCACTGGAGGCAGTGAAGATCCCAGGCGCCGTTTGGTCGTCATCGGGTGGGGAGTCGAGCGAGGAATTGGCTGTTTGGGGCAGTTCAGAGGGTGGAGATGGTGGTTCGCTGCCAATCTCACTGGGAATTCCGTCCTCCCCGGTGATCCCCAACGGCTCCTCTGACTACTACTTTGAGGCGCTGCATGTGCAACCTTTTGTGCTCAACATCTCATTTGTGCGGACAGAACGTATCAATGCCGAGGACAGGCCGGAATCCAACAATGCCATCTCCTTCTTTGTAAACGTGCTCACGATGGCCCTGGGTAACATCAATGATGCCAATGTGCGGCTGAACTCGCTGTATATGGAGAACGTGAGGGTCGCCATCCCCATCTTAGTGCAGAGCATCAGTACCCACTACGAACAGGCTTTTCTGTACCAGATACACAGAGTTTTAGGCAGTGCTGATGTGCTGGGTAACCCGGTTGGGCTGTTCAACAACATCTCCTCTGGGTTCATGGACATCTTCTACGAGCCATATAAGGGGTTTATGCTCAACGACCGTCCCCAAGAGCTGGGAATCGGCCTTGCTAAAGGTGGTCTCTCATTCCTGAAGAAGTCTGTGTATGGAGTGAGCGATTCGATGGCCCGCTTCACCGGCTCGGTTGCCAAAGGACTCGCAGTTGCAACCCTGGACAAGGAGTTTGTGGAACGGCGCCGGATGAACCGCAGTAGTGGTCGCAACAGGCCCAAGCATGCCATCTACGGGTTCTCACAGGGTGCCACTTCGCTCTTCGAGGGAATCACCTCAGGGATCACAGGGGTAGCATTGGCTCCTGCTGAAGGAGCTGCCAAAGAAGGCGCGGCAGGGTTCTTCCGAGGAGTAGGCAAGGGTCTCATCGGATTGCCAACCAAGACTGCCATCGGAATCTTTGACTTGGCCTCCAATGTCAGTGAGGGGATCCGCAACACTGCGACTGCATTCGACGCAGATGGCCTGGATCGTGCGAGGTTACCAAGGCATGTTTCACGGCTGGGCTCTGTCAATGGTTATTCGTTGAAAGAGGCGCAGGGTCAGTTCTGGCTGAAGACTGTAGAAGGTGGCAAGTACTTTGGTGATGTTTACTTATCACATGCGCTCCTACCTGGCGAGGAGCTCTGTTTCATAGTTTCTCTACAGCACTTGATGGTGGTTAGCATTGTGGGGATGGGTGTGAAGTGGGTGACTGCGTACGACGCGATCGTTGCGATTTCGCTGGAAAGAACCGGCATTATCATCAAGATTAAAGGAGCAGATGGTGGAGCCAATGGAGGGAGCGAGCGGTTTATCGCTGTTCCTGATATGGTTACCAGAAAGGAATTGTATGGCCAGATCGGGGTGGCCGTGGCGGAGTATAATAAGAGATGTAGAGTGATATTGTAGAAGTTGAGTGCATATTTTTCGAGAAAGAATATATTTTGTATTTACATTAATGTACACATGCCTACTAGATAAAGATCATCTCCGTATTTCCCGCTCTCTTTTTCAACCTCTTTACGAAGTCTGCGGGGGCTTCCCACCCGAATCCTTCAAATTTCACCATCCGGGCTAGAATAATTCCACCCCCCAGAGAATATACCCTCAGTGAGCCATCCGGGGCCAAATCAAATGTACCCGGAACTTTTTCGTGTTCATCTGTTCCGCCTACCTGTATCTGGTTCAGTATCACTCTCTTTTGGATCTCAGTCGTGTGACCGCCCTTGGACTTGGAGGCTCGTATATGACACCTTTTGTATGTGAAGAGCGGTCCCAAGGTGTTGTAGCGTCTCACAATGGTGCTGGAATCGTATTCGTCCCATGCTACTTTGCTCTCCCCAGGGTGCACTTTGCCGGCATGCGAATACTCCAGCGGTTCGGAACTTATTGGCAAGTTTGACTTCAAACCTGCTCCTCCCAATTTGGAAACCTCTCCAATCACATCTGCCAACATTTGGCCCCCCAGGTCAGCCAGTGACTCTGATAGGCTGTCAATGGTGGTTGCCTCGTCTGTGAGGAATGTTGTTTGCCTCAGTATTTCTCCTCGATCAAACTTGGTGGGATGTAGGCTCTGGAGTGTACATCCAGTCACATGATCGCTATTGAGCAGAGCCCGGTGGAGCGGCGCAGGACCCGAGTACCGTGGCAATAGCGAGGGATGGACGTTGAGCCCTCCAAATGGAAGGGTCACCAAGAAGTGCTGCGGAATCAACTTCCCGTAAGAAACAGCCACTGCCAAGTCATATTCATTTTCAGCAAGAGAGATAATCTCCCTATTCGTCTCAGCTCTTCGCAATGTCAGCTCATTCTCCTCTGCAAAGTAGGCAATGGGTGTGTCTATCAAGGTTTTCTTGCCTCTGCCTGCCATTTTCGGCCATCTTGAAATGATATCCAGCACTTTAATCGGGGCGGCGGCAGCGGCGGCAGCGGCGGACTTGCCACGTTGAGAGATTTCCAACTGAGAGTGTACATTATCATACAACCCAGGGGGGATCTTGGTGTTTGGCGAGTAAGACGGGATGCTTGGATAAAGGGTGGCATTGGCATTCTCCAAGTCACGTGATACTTCATGAACTGCAGGAGGAAGCCTCTTTGCAAACCCTCCATAGAGTGGCAGCAGGTGCTGCAAACACCTTATGCTGAAGGCATCTGAACCAAAGTAAGCCACTCGCAGCGGTATCATGCCAATTTAGGATGTCGTGTGGTGTTCTCTACTCCATGCTCCTTTGGCCCGTTCATTCTGATATTTGGCCCTTCTCTCTGAATGTTGAGTAAAAATGTCGTTCATTCACCAAATAGCCAAATCAGGAAGGTGATCAAAATTCATAGCGAGGAGTTGCTTGCAGGGTATGCAGAGAGACAACAGACGTCTACAAAACATAGAGAAGCATCAATATGAGTTTATGTATATTTTCACATTTTATACAATATCCTGAGTCGTTTATGACAACAGCCATATAACTGTAGACTATAATCCACCGCGGCGTGTGAATTCGGCAAGGTGCGCTGCGCTATCTACCCCACTGGGCCGTAGTGCAGCAGACAGATCTGAAATGCCTCCCGATTAGCGCCCCACTGAGACGCATATCGCGCAACGCACACGCTAAAATAAACACTAAAACACGGCTTACGCAGCTTGCAGGAAAAGCTAGGGGCCCAATATGTATGTAGGTGTCCCACCCTTGCGCATGAGGAATGTATGAGACCTTTTCTGATGGAGAACGGCCAGGTGTACTTTTTCAATCTTTAGCAATTGAAGGAGTATATAGGTTTATTGTTTGTCGTTTTGTCGTTTTCCGCATAGCTGAGCGTCGTATATCCACTGATATAATATACATACCGGCTGTATATGGTTGGTTGTATGGGACCATAGACACTCCGACTGGCTTACGGTGTATATAGTGCCGAAGGATTATTTTTAGAGTGCATAGCGTGAGGGCCATTTGTAGTTACCGGTGCTACTTGTTATACCATGACGCCGTTATACAAGGCCCTGGTGCTAATCTGCTGTTCCATCATCAGTAAGTGAGATTTAACCAGGCCAAACAGGGAGGGAAAACAATGTGGAGGGGAGTGAGAGACCAGGGGACCAATGGAACGGGACCAATGAAACGGGACAAAGTATATGCCATTCAGCAACATGAAAGGACTAGTACAACAGAATACACACACACACACACACTCACACAAACACACTGGAAAGTCATCGTATCATTGATATTGTGGGTAATTAATTGTGGTATCATCTTCAGGGTGCATTTAAAGTTCATTTACCCGTTTAATCGAACAATTTAGTACGCTAAAAAAGGAGTGCACTAAGACTGATGAAGCTAGGCTGATAGGCTTACATACCCCTCCAACAGGGACACATGCACTTTGTGTGATCTCTCCAGTTTCTCCCCGGTCAACACTTTCAATGCGGTAATACTAACAATTAGGCATAATATGTGGCACCTTATATCTATACTCTGCATATTCACCCCAAGTGGCAGCACAGCTTGAGTACTCGGCCACGCAGTCATCCAGAATAGCAATGGCAGGCACGATGGGGATCGTGATAACAGGTCCCATTGCAGGAATCCTAATCGACAGAACCGGATACTCTGTATCCACAATACTGGGGTGTCTATGCATAATAGGAGGGTACGCCGGTTTCCAGTACCAGTACGACCATGCGTATTCCAGCCTGGTGTACTCATCCATACTCTTTTTTACAATCGGAAGCGGCTCCACGTTTATCAACGCGGCCTGTCTCAAGTGTTGCATGGTGAACTTTCCCTCGATAAGAGGAGTCGCAACCTCGCTGCCCGTGGCCATGTACGGAAGTAGTGCAATGTTGTTCAGTGCCGCGGGGAGCAGCTGGTATCCTGGAAATACATCCGGATTTCTTGGTTTTCTCAAGTGGAGTGCCGTTGTCATCTCCCTTGTGTGTGCTCCCGCGATCTGTATGTGCGACCGGATTGCCCCTTCTGTTCACCATAGTTTCCGGTCGGTTCCTGCGGGCGATCCTTTGGCGCGCATATCTTCAGCAAGCGCCTCGTTGGAGCTCTCGTCACTCACCCCTGTGAGAGGGGGTACACCTGTGTCACTAGGATCTCCAAGGAGCCCACCACCACCGCTCATGACGAAGGAGCACAGGCAGCTCGATTTCCGTGGGTTGCCAGCTTCAGTCGACATCACCGACCCCTCGCTGTTGCAGCTGTTGGTGCGTTCGGACTTTTGGCTGATGTACGTGATCCTCGGCATGCTAGCCGGATTGGGCCAGATGTACATCTATTCTTGTGGTTACATGATAAAGGCACTTGTTGGCGGGTCCAAGTTCATTGCCCTCAAGGGGGATGCCTATGCCGGATTGGTCCAGCAACAGCAGCAACTCCAGGTGGGGATCATTTCTATTGCCAGCTGCAGCGGGAGACTCGCTAGCGGAATGGCTGCAGATGTGGTAACCGGCAAGAAACTGCACCTTTCCAGGACATGGCTGTTGGTCATTCCTGCGCTCTGTATAGGCACGGCACAGGTGCTTGGTGCGGTGGTGACCAAACCGGACGAGGTGTCTATGATTTCCGCGCTCTTAGGATTCGGCTATGGTTTCCTCTATTGCTTATGCCCTATTATTGTTGGGGAGTTATGGGGGATGCGCAACTTCTCCTTGAACTGGGGTATATTGGGGCTGGCTCCCATAGTCACCAACATTGTGTTCACGGGCTTCTTTGGCGAGGTTTATGATTCCAACATCACAACTGTGGATATCACTCCAGCTCTAAAGGGACAGGATGCCGCCGCTGCCGCAATACCACAGCAGGTTCATGTGTGTGAGCTTGGGAACAAATGCTACGGGTTTGTGTTTGAGGTTTCCAGCTGGGTGGGGTTGATCGGTCTGGGGTTGGTGGTGCTGCTCAACTGGAAGAACGAGAAGGTGAGACTGAGGAGGAGATAGCCGATTCTTGACATTTGTATTTTAGATATCCATTAATATTGCGATTATTGACCGAATATCCTTGGGATGTATTTTGTATTATAATTTTTTTTTTAGAATCCAGATAAGGTTACCGGTCACCGCACTGGGATGCCCAATGCACGATTTCCGGTCAGGCGATGAGTTTCCGGCACAACATGCATTTCAGCCCTGGTGGGAGAATACAAACACAGAGGTAACGAACGAGCCCAAAATTCAACAACTTGGAATATTTTCTCTCCTCCAAGTTTTAAATTGCCATCTATGGGTCTTTTGGTTATGGCTGTGCAAATTCTCACCTACCAAAGGCGATCCCGATGAGCTCTGACCGGAAATACATTCCGCCTAACCGGCGATCACACACGAGTGAATCACCTGCAAACAAACAACACAGCCAAACGAACAAGGGATTAACAGATACAGAGAAAGATAAATTAGAAAAGCGGAAGAACAGGTTTGGTTCCCACCCAAATAAGCCAGCACCCGGTCTAGTTTCTAATCCAATATCCCATCCGACGCCAACACACTATGGCCTGCTAAGCAAGGGCGACTCCACTCTGAGGGACAACGAGGATGCCCGAGTCAACTTCTTCAAGGAGATACAAGAGAGATACAATAAGTATGTACCGGAGACACAACAGGAAGCAAGACCGGAAACGACACTAGAATCAAGACCCGAAATTCCCCTCAACAGAAACCACCCAATACCTCAACAGACCATTGACTGGATACTGATGAGCCTACGCAAGCTGCGCGAGGCGCTCATTTCCATCCCGGTCACGCCTTTCACACTAGAGGTTTTCCTCTTCTCGACAAGGTTTGGGTGTATTTCTGGTCATTATCAGACATATCTACCGTCCATTCACCACACTTTGGACGTGATTGATGCTCAGATCCCACTCGGTGACGACGATCGGGAGGAGCTGGCGAGCTACTTGATCCTGCATATTGTTCACCATAACAACGACTGCAATGGTGCTTTTGAATTTTACAACATCTACTTTGGAGGAGCGATTCATTCTAAATTTGTCAATGCTAATTTAGATCAGATAAGTAGCAAAGCCGTTTTGGCTGACTCCATTTCCTGGCACGAAACACTGTACGATATTAGCACCGCCTGGTTTTCTGGTGATCATTATATGTGGATTGCGCTTTTCACCTCCATGTCCAGTAGAACTGATGATATGGGCCGCAGATATGCCAAGTTGATGAGCGTGGGAAGACCCAACATGGTTCGGTTGGCACTTGCCGTGGTTGGGAAATCGTATATGCAACTTAAACGGGAGGTAATTGAAGAGTTGACTGGAGCCAGTTGGAGTGTTTTGGTCGATGAGCACAAGTGTGCGTGGAGACTTGAAGGTGACACAGTTATAATACGAGAGAGGCGGAAGTGATGGCCCGATATGGACTTCCATTCAGAAAAATGTCATAATCGGATAGAGGAACCTACTAGAAGGAGCGGCCGTTCAACACAAGAAGTAGCAGTAGATAGCATCAGCCGTAGCAGATCGTTGCTATTGCCACAATGAGTCTCATTCGTTGTTTCTCATCCACAGTGTGTCTCATCCATATTGTTTCTCAACCGTATTGCAATGTTAACGGTCCTCCACCAACTATGGAGTTCATCATGGGTGTATCTGTAAAATAGGCTCTATATAAGATACCCAGACAAAGCCATTAATATAATTTATATTACAACACAACAATCATTCCCAAATGATGAAATAAAACCATAATAGTTGCCCGCCATAGTTTCATTTCGCCTAAATCCACTCCAATGCACTGCGAAGAATTCCATGAACACAAAAAAACCAATGAAAGGAGGATAAAATATTTTACACCGCTGACTATACAAAAACCAACCCCGAATACAGAGAAATAAATAAATATAGAGGTGATACAATTAAAAAGAGAGTTAATATATAAGTTCTATGAATAATTAAAGTTCTATCTCTTAGTGAACCTCATAGTGTACTACTCAATGCCCCCAATTGTTGTGTGTTGACACTACCATTTGAAAAGCAGAGAGGGCACAGTTATAGACATATAGACTGATAGATAGTGAATATATAGAGATCTACGTCTATTTTAAGAGACTAGAAGCATTTTAAGGATTAATTGGAACCAGCCACTGATATGAACCGTTGACCCAGCCGTTAAACGAGCCATTGAACGAGACATTGACGAGCCATTGACGAGCCATTGAACGAGACATTGAACCAGACATTGAGCCAGACAGTGAAGTGCCCATCAAGGTGGATGACACACACTCCAAATATCCACCCATTCCGAAATACCCACTGATTATCCGCCAGAGGCAGACATAGTATATATATTTACGCACGGTTCCTCCTAATACTCACACACTATGCCTCAATCATCGTTCTACTTCTCTCTGTTGAGAATCACGCTGGCCCAGGTATGTCACTCTCGATACTTTCTCTTTGCATGTGCACACACTAATGTTTACAGCTCCTCCAATCGCATGGCTTTGACAGGTGCTCAAATAAGGCTTTAGATACCCTCACGGACCTGTATATTAGACACCTCACGCTCCTGCTTTCTACAGCGATAAAGGCCACAACGCAACGGGGCGAGGCAGAGGAGGATATCTCCATCCAAGACGTAGCACAGGCGTTTGTGAAGCTCAAGGTGATATCGCCTTCCAACACTCTGGATGTGTATGACGTGATGCCGGAGAATGAGGTTGGGATATCGAGGTTTGAGCAGTGGTTTCTATCCGCCCGTTGTGATAGGGCGAGAGAGACTGCTAGGCCCACGAGGGCGATGATCGAGGCACACAGAAAAGAGAGAACCGCAGCACCAGGCGGGATGCCAGCTGCAGCAACCAATTTCAATAAGTTCGCAGATAACTCTGCTGTGGAGAGGAAAGAAGATGGGGCAGGGGACGGCAGTGGAGATGGAAATGATCCCGGTGCCATCGGCGAGAGTATCGTAATCGATGACGATTGGATCAAATACAGCATACGAATGCAGATGGAAGAGGCGGTGAATCCGTCCAAGCTGGTGTCGAAGTTTGGTGCTTCCGTATTGGGAGACTCACTCAAAGGTGTATTACAGGAAGACTACAGCAAAAAGAGCACAGAGAGCCATCACGAGAACGGCGCGGCAGGTGTTGAAGGGAACGGTGACTCCACGATCGTCAAACATATGCACCACGATTTCCTCATCATTGGGCCCACTCCAGAGAATCTCATTGACTACCTGCCGTATATACGAAGTGACGATGAAGATTCGAGCGACGATGATGAGTATAGCGATGGTAGGGAAATACGGGAGGGGAGTTTTGAGTACACCCTACACGGTAGTGGATAATGCTTTAGTACGAATAGATGAAGAAAGAGTGCTCTGAAACTCAATGCTTAATGACATGCATATACTACATAAACTTTATCTGTATACTCACAGCTTTCTTTTACAACTTCTTTCTGGCCTTAAACTTCTGCTGGGGCTTATTCACTCCCCTGCCGTTACCTCTTCCCTTAAATGGTCTCTCGCTTTTCTTGACAGGCTCGTCATCGCCATCATCGTCGCCATCATCCTGGTTAGCCTTGGCACCTCTCCTAAACTTGAGCCTGTTCCTTTGGCCTCTGACCGGACCGTTCTTCACAGCCTCCACATAGGCATTGATACCACTCTGGGCATTGGCCAGGGGATCTTCGTCACCTTCTCCATCCTCCTTAAACACAAACTTGCCATCCTTCTTGGCAAAGTTGGAGCTCTTGGCAAGGTCCTTCTTGCCAAACTTCTTGGGCATGCTAGAAGAGATGTGTGCAAGCGTCCTTCTGTCGAGAAGGTCCAATGGCTCCTCCTTATTCTCAAGGATATACTGGTTGTTCTTTCTGGAGCCGTTTCCACTCTTGGCACGTACATCCTCGTCATCGCTTTCATCCTCTTCCTCAGAAGAATAGAGAGCCTCATCATAGGCAGACTCAAAGTTGCGCTTTTTCTGCTGCTGCTGTGACTGTTCTCCCTCCTGTTGCTTTCTCTTTTCACGCTTCTTGCTCTTTTTGATGTTAGCAACGAGCTTCTTATCCTCCTCTGGAATGTTGGACTCAACGGCCTCGTAACCAAATCTACGAATCAACCTCTCAACAATGTGCTTCACCTTGGACTTGAAGTGACCCTTGTGCTCGTGGGACCACCTCATCAAATTCTCCAAGAGTCCACCCAAGTTACCCTCAACCACCTCGGCTGGAAGGGTGAGAATGGCAACCTTCACAAACCCAAGGGTGGACTTCACAATCTCCCTGTTGTTGGAAGTGAGGAATAGCTCCACGGTGGAGGCCATTTCCACCAGCATATCGGGGTCCATGGTGCTGTGGAATTCATACACCAAACAGCTGAGGGATGTCACAGCAGCACTCACCATGTGTGGGGTGGAGCCAACGAGACCTGCAGAACACATGGTGAAGAACTCCTGCAAAGAGGCCTCGGAATTGGGCATCTCGGGGTCCATGCCAGGCACTCTGTTGTTCTGGACAACACCACCTGCCGCCATTTTGTGTCCCATGGTGATCAGAATGGAGTAAGCTGTCTCCCTTGCCTTTTCGTTCACGTTCTTAGTTGCCAAAATGATCTCAGAGAGGATGGCAGGAATGAAGTAGAGGTCGCTGGATGGCAGAGCCTTCACCACAGACTCGATAGCCACCAACCTCGTGCCCTTGGCGGAGGGGTTCACGGACTCAGACGAGGAAATAAGCATCGACTCAATCTCCCCCATGAACTGGGAAGCAGACTCCACACCACTGGGGGACTCAAGCACCCTGGAGAGTATCCTGTAACTTCTCTTTTGCACAGCACCATCCTGGGAAGATACAGTCTCCACGATAATGGAAAAGAGAGCATTATGGGAGGAAGCTGGCACATACTTGGTCATAGAGACGATCAAGTCCAGCATTGTGACACTTGTTGATGGGATGCCATTGGCCGCGGGAGCAATAACAGTACCAGCAGCCTTCTCCTCATCCAAGGCGTTCCTCAAAAGAGCACATACCTTGTTGAAGGTAGCCTCAAGGTCACTCTTTGGGGTAATCTCCAGGTAGGCCTCGATGGTCTCGAGCACAAATCCACGGGAATCGGCCGCGGTCTGGCTGAACACGTTGAATAGAACTGAGAGGAGTTTCGAACCCTTGCTAGCCAAGAAGTCAACGTTCTCCTTGGCCTTGGCCTCGGGGAACTTCTGCTGCATAAGCACGTCGTCCTCAAGGGCGCCGTTAGCATAAGCCTGGTTGCTCTCTACCAACAGACGAAGTGCATGACAGATCACCACTCTCAGTTCCACCTTCTCGTAGAGCAGGGTGGAGAGGTTAGCAGCGAACTCATCGGTGAACGCAGTAGTCAAGTCGTTTGGAAGGTCACAGAAGTGAGGCAACAACGACCAAATCTGGTCAATGACGGTGGAGAACACCTTGACGTGGACAGAGTTTTGGTCTGCCGAGCCTTCAATCTTAGCCGTAAAGAAGGACACCAAAGGCAAGAAGTGCATCGAAAAGTACGCCAGTTCGGCATTACGCACATTGTCTCTGAGAAGAGGCAACAGCCAAGCACGGCCCACGCTGTTTGGTCTGTCCAGATTAAGAGGAAGAGAAGAGAGAACAACGTCCGGACCCAAGGCGGTAATGGCAGCACCAATTACAGCATCTGCCTCCTCCTTGAGCTGGAAATGTTCCTCGTCTGATCTCCACTCTCCCACGATCTCCAATGGCTTGATGAAGTCTGGATTGCTGCGTGTGCTGAGCTTGCTAAAAATAGCAGCAAGAACCTCCATCACCTCCTTGGCACAGTGGTTGTACGAGAGCGACAACAGACCTGTGATCACCTCCGAAACCCCGGTGAGGGCTTCGTCTACGTTCTCATAGAACTCTGGGGTGATGGCATATTTGGAGACAGACTCCTGTGTAGGGAGGAGCAGGTGCTCAGGATGGATTGCGTCCACTACTATAGCTATAAGGCACTGCGAGGCAGAGATGTAGATGTTTTGCACGCTGGAGTTGAAGAACTCACTCACCAGCTGGAAAATAGAAGGCAGCTTCTCGTAGAATTTGAGGGGGTCAATACGGGAGTAAGCACCCACCGCTTTGGCGACAACAGCCACCCACGCAGCGGCCAGGTGGGTATCGTTGACGGAAGGCTTGAGCTCAAAAATGATGTTGAGCACGCGCAAAAACCTGTCGCTGTCTATTTCTTCAGTCATTGCATTGAACAACCCTTCAAAGGCGCTAAAGGCGTTGCCTACGAGGAACTGATCGGAAGTCTTGGCAACCTCGAGCAGGGCGTCGCACAGCGGCGACAGCAGCGCTGAGGGCCATCCGTTGGCACCGGTGATAGAGGTGACCAACTGGAGGTTGTGTATGATCTGAGAGTCGACGTTCTTCTTGTTGTTTCTGCCGAGCTGATGCTTTGTCTCAAGTAGCGACAGCAGTGATTTGAGGGCAAATTCACCGCACACAGTGGAGGCCGGGTGCTCTGCGGATGGGCCTGGTGGTGGGCTGGCCAGCACTTTGTTGACAGCCTCCTGGGCACGCCTTCTCACCTTGGGTCTCTGGTCTAGCGACAGCTCAAGGAGACCTGCCAGACCTCTCCTTGGAGAAATGTTGAGGTTTCCCGTGTTGAGCCATGCGCCATGGTCCTGCACCAGCAGCATCGACTCGAGCACGCCGATGCTCGAGCGTATCAAGGGCGCCTCTGCCTCCTCGTTGGTGAGGGCGGGGGCAAGGCGGGTTAGGATCTCTGAAAACTTGGACTTGAGCAATGCTGGGGGTGTGTATGAGCAAACAAGATCCAGGAAATATGCTGTGGAGGTGGCAAGGTTGGCATCGAGAATCCTCTCGTTGCTCACACACTGCTGCAGGAGAGCTAGGAAGGATACAAAGTATGCCACCGAGGTCTTTTTGTTCTTCTGCTCCTGGATGTTCTCTTCCACAGCAGAAAGGATCAGTGCCAGCTGTTTCTGGTTTTCCAGCTTGCTGCTGGCCTGTCCTCTGATCCTCTCGAGCTTCTCTTCGAGCTCATTGGTGGAGTCTGCCACAGTGGGCTCCACGGTGGGCTGCACTGTCGCACTATCATCTGGCGCAGACATGTTTTGGACACGTTATGCGTAAAACCAATGGACGTATGCTTGATATAAGAACCACAATGACAGAAAATACTATCAATTAGATATATACCATATACCCACAATTCCTACACTTGATCCTCTATAATGTCTGTACTAAGAGATGCAGCTGCATGAAAAAAAAATATTTGAAAAATGGTGGGTACACGATATGGATTAAGCGATGGCCGATGCCGTTACCCGGGAAGAGACAGAGACACTTGGTTCATGGGACTGGAGTCGGACAGATATGATTTATTGATGTTCATAAAATGATGTAGTTCTATCATTGAGCATCTAATCTGTTTGAAGCAATCTCGCCAATTACCTTTTTGTCTCTCTCCTTCTCTCCTTCTCTGTAGGTCAGCTGAGACGTGCCATGCTCAATTGCTTTGGGCCCTCTTTGGGAACTAATTCACCCACGATCTGTCATTTTTCACTCTCCTTCACCTTGAGAATTGGGTGATAAGTGTATAGCCAAGACGAGAGAGAAAAGTTGGCGTGATATATATTGGTTTATATTGAAGCATTTTTTCCGATACATACAAACTTTTATCGTTGATCATACAAGCATATCAGGGTTTGTGACTTTGTGTTGAATTACTCCAGATCACATTGATACCAGAGAGACACACAGATCGCGCAGTATAATTCCACATATCACAAGATGAAGGGAAGCGTTCGCATAAGACTGGCCAGAATGGGCCGTAAACACCAGCCAGTGTATAACATTGTTGTGGCGAAGGCTAAATCAGGAAGGGACACGAAACCAATCGAGGTGATTGGCACCTACAATCCAATAGCATCACCCCTCACGCCTGAGCAGAAGCTCAGAGGAGAGATTCCATCCAAGGATATCCGCCTGGATTTCACTAAGTCAAAGTACTGGATATCGGTTGGTGCGCAGCCCACCCCCACCATCGTGAGGTTATTCAAGAAGGCTGGTATTTTGAACGTGGAGTGGCCATCTACACAGGTTGGTCCAACCGTGCCAGAGAGAGAGGTGATCAAGCCAAAGAGGGAGTTGACCGAGTAGAGAGATATAGTGTTTCAGTGGTTTGGGGGAATACAGCAGGATTAACTACCCCTCTGAAACAAGCACTTTCGATGTATACATGTAAATAGAAGCAAGTTATGAGATCAACTGTGTGTAGAGCAATATTGGAGAACACACCCGGTTGTGTGGGACCAAGTTGTATCGGTTAGCAGAGCAGTAGTTGTTAGCGGCCTTAGAACAGTAGTATTTTTTTGGCCGTTTTTGAACAAAGGAAGCTTTTAAATAGTAATTGTTAGAAGTTCGGTTTTAGTAGCCCTAGAGTGGTGATTATTGGTAGTGGTCCACTTGGCGTCACTATGCTCTACTATGTTCTCATGCGTGGTGTAGAAATGACCACGGCACAGTTATAGTAAGGATCGGAGCTGTTCCTGAAACCATTGTTTTGCTCTGTTGATAGTTTGACCACTAAGCACAATATCCCGCAAACTGATGACTTGTTGTAAGCATGTGCAGAAAACCGTTTGTCAAAAAACCGTTTAGTATACTCGGACACCGGGAGGTGATGCATATTGGTCAAAAGAAATGACGTTTGTATGTGGGAGTGCAATGTACGGGGAGAGAAAGGCTGGCTGAGCTCAGATTAGGATAAACTCGGGTCAACCAAAGCTTTGGCAAAAAGTGGAAATACACACGAGGAAGGTGGGATGCAGAGACGAGGAAAATAGGCAATCGGGAGCAATGGGGTAATACCGGTAGATCGTGGGGGTGGTGTAAGAGGTAGCGTTCCCAGCCCACCAAGAAGGTGGTTTCCGGAGTGTATTTCCGTTTCATGGTTTACTGGTGTAGTGGATTCAAATTGAGCGAGCGTTGAGCGGTGAGCCTCTATGAAGGGTGCTGAGAGGGACTCATTGGGTGGCCCTCTCAGACCCTTCCGAACTCCCTGTGTTCAACTGTTGGATCCCCACATATCCTATCGTTGTATCCCCTCTGCTCTACGGTTGCGTCCCCTCTGCTCTACGGTTACGTCCCCTCTGTTCTGCAGTTACATCCCCACAGATCCTATTATATCTCCTCTGCTCTACGATTATATCACCGCTATGTTCCTCTACCATTATATCCCTCATATGTCAGTGTCTCCGCTTTCACCTTTCCCCATCAACATTCCTGGTGCAAGTCTGCAATGAAGTGTCTCGATCCCGGGCTCATCCCCTCTCTCCGATCCACTCAGCGCCGTTTCCGATGTAGCCGTGCAGATTTACCTGTCACACCGGCCATGCAGCCGCGCGACTGCACCGTAAGCCACAGGCATTCCTCACAGTGCCAAGGAATTTGAAACGCAAGATAATAAGCGGCAACTGCACGAGAAGAGCCGAGGAGAGGGGGAGCGCAGAGGGGATCAAAGGCGGGATCAGGAGGGGACGGAAGGTTGGCAGCACGGGGCTGGCAGCAAGCAGCAAAGGGTATCTCGTATATTGAAGCAGAACGAAATTGCCGAGTGGTGGGCAAAGATGAGGCTGTTGGGGAAATCGAGAGATAAACTATATGGTCAAAGGTGAGTGGGTCAGAGACATGAGCTGAATGGGTCAGCCCGAGACATAAGCTGAATGGGTCAGCTAAATGGATCAGCTAAATGGATCAGCTAAATGGATCAGCTGAATGGATCAGCTAAATGGATCAGCTAAGTGGACCAGCTGAATGGATTATGCGTGAATAAATTGAATAAATAACCTTATGTAAGAGTACTGTGAGTAAACATGCGGATATAAACTCTTAGAGGACATGTACTCTACATAACTACGTAACTCTAATGGTAAACTATGCAGACGTAAACCCAACGGGGCAGCAGAGGCTGCAGCCCATACTACCCACAATAGGCTGCACACAGCAAGAGCAGAACCAGGCCTAGGGAATTAGCAACTCGGCCAGTCCAACGAGACCCCAAGCGAATCTCGTTGGCAACACCTAGCCACATCATTGGAGTACCCATATGCGATTAAAGAAAAATAGTCACCAAACACCTCCACCAAATACCTCCACCAAATCCCACCAAATCCCACCAACCAATACCATCCCCCCAATACCACCCCCAGTACCTCCCCCCAACACCACAGCAAATGCGGAGGCCGTTCCCACCGCCCGCATCAAGCGGCCTGCAGCCCATCGGATACGGCAAGCACCTGGTCATGACGTTTTCCAAACAGGGAAGCCCGGTGGGTGAGTGGGTAAAGGCGTGCTTATCCTTGTGGGCCTCCGGCAAGTATATATATGCTATGGAGCGGGACCACACTTGCTTTTCCCGTGCATATCGCAGCTGCCCCCTTTTCTTGGCATTTTTCGTTTTCGACTCACCAAACGTACAGAGGGTTAGGTATTACAGTTGAATGATATTTTGATAGATATCTGATTCATATTTTTTTGTATATTGATTGATTTGTATATATTTATCAGATTGTGATATATATATTTTTTCATATACGTTTATTTTGTCACACTCCACATACCTCGATACATCATCACCATGTCCACTTTCCCCAAAGCCATTGCCCTGAGCAACAACGACGCCGTGGTCATCCCAGGTGGACCATCCGTCACCTACAAGCACCTGTCCTCGATCGTGGGCCACTTCCAGTCCATCTTCAACAGTGACAATTCCCCCGTCAAGGAGAAGGCCCCACACCAGAGTGCCATTGCCATTGCTCTCCCCAACTCCCTCGAGTTTGTCGGTGTGTTCCTCGGTGTCACCTCTGCAGGCCGCATTGCCGCCCCCCTCAACTCCAACTACAAGAAGGACGAGTTTGACTTCTACCTCGAGGACCTCAAGGCCTCTGCTGTGGTTGTCCCAAGGGGAACCCACAAGAACAAGGATGCCGAGATTGTCAAGTCTGCAAAGGACAACAAGGTGTTCATCGTTGAGGCCTTCTACCACGCCCCATCCCAGAGGGTCGAGTACGAGGTGTTCTCCGACCACGGCGACTTCCTCTTTGCCTCCCTCAGCCTCGGCGCTCCCTTTGTCAACTACTCTGTCGTGCTCCCAGGAACTTGCGCTCCAAGCGACGTGGCCATGATCCTCCACACCTCAGGAACCACCGGCCGTCCAAAGGCTGTCCCTCTCACCCACAAGAACATCACCACCTCCATGCACAACATCGGCAACACCTACTCCCTCTCCAACGCCGACAAGTCCTACGTCGTGATGCCCCTCTTCCACGTCCACGGTCTCATTGGTGCCCTCCTCTCCACTCTTGCTTCCGGTGGTACCGCCATCGTGCCACCCCGCTTCTCCGCAAGAACCTTCTGGGGCGACTTTGTCACCCACGGTGCCACCTGGTACACCGCCGTGCCAACCATCCACCTCATCATGCTCAACACAAAGCTGCCATCCCCATTCCCCAAGATCCGCTTCATCAGATCTTGTAGTGCAGCTCTGGCTCCAGACACTTTCAAGAAGCTCGAGGAGACTTTCCAGGCTCCTGTTGTTGAAGCTTACGCCATGACCGAGGCTGCTCACCAGATGACCTCCAACAACCTTCCATTCGAGGGCTCGGGTCTCTCCAAGTCCTCTGTCCCAGCCAGCAGGCTCATCTCCAGAAAGTCCGGCTCCGTCGGTGTTGGACAGGGTGTCGATGTCGTCATCCTCTCCGACGATGGCAAGATCCTCCCACCAGGTGCTATTGGTGAGGTTTCCATTGCTGGTGATAACGTTACCCCCGGTTACATCAACAACCCTAAGGCCAACGCCGAGTCCTTCACCTTTGTCAAGTCCGCCGGCAAGACCTACTTCAGAACCGGTGACCAGGGCAAGTACGAGGAAGGCCGTATCGTGCTCACTGGTAGAATCAAGGAGCTCATCAACAGAGGTGGTGAGAAGATCTCCCCTATCGAGCTCGATGGTGTCATGCTCTCCCACCCTGCTGTTGCCGAGGCCGTTGCCTACGGTGTCGATGACGCCAAGTACGGCCAGGCCGTGAACGCCGCCCTCGTGCTCAAGCCTGGTCAGACTCTGAGTGAGCCTGAGTTCAAGGAGTTCTTGAAGAGCCGTGTTGCCTCTTTCAAGATCCCAGACAAGGTTCTCTTTGTCAAGGCCCTTCCAAAGACCGCAACCGGTAAGATTCAGAGAAGAATCATTGCCCAGGTGTTTGCTTCCAAGGCCAAGCTGTGAGAAGGCTTCATTCTTCTCACATCTTTGATCTGTGTTTGTTGATCAACACAAGGTTTGATGATGATATTGCTCGTTTTGGTATTAGACTTTATATAACACTGTGTACTCAGTATGGACTGTATAGTCACTATGGAATATATGATTTCTGTTATAAAAGTGATTCTACTCTCTCACTTGTAATATCTCTGTTTTTATATATTCATATAGACCGTCATATATTACCATACCGTATTCAACTAACCAACCACGTAGCCAATAGTGTACATCACTAGCAAAAGGAACAAAAAACCAAAAACCAAAAACAGTCAAGGCATAGCAAAACTCATCTATATCTAAATATGCATAGACAGAGAACAACCCTCACCTCATGTTTCTCTTCAACTTCAAACTATCCCTCTTGCGCTGACTGGTGGCATTGTACAGAGGATCAACGTCCGTGTCGTCCCTGCCCACCACAGCACTTCCCAGGCCAGACGAACCACCCATGGAACCCGTGGAGAGAGTCCTCTTGGGCGTGTTGAAGGTGAACTGTTGCTCGTGGAAGGGCGACTGCAAAGATGTCACCAATGATGCAGAGTTATTGATCGAACCTAGCGATATGTGGCCGGGAACATTGTTGGTATGCGAAGCAAAGCCTTGGGGGATCTGCAACTGCATATCTGGATTGGTTGTGGAGGAAGAGGAGGATATGGTGGTGTTACCCACCGTCGTGAGTGGAGCCATCTGCTGTAGGAGGCTGTTGTGGGGCCTATTGAGGAGTGGGTTTTGATGGTGATGGTTGTTATAATGATGGGAATGATGAGGGCGATTAGACGAGGTGGATGCCTCTGGTTCAACCTTCCTCTCAAAGCTAAACTCATCATTAGCAGAGGAAGCAGCAACACTAGAACTACCACCACCCATACTGCTAAGATTGATGCTACTCCCTAGGGTGGGGGCACTTCCGAGAAGCGAGCCGCTCAACGACGAAGAGCCGTCAGATGAAACAGAGCCCCCCTGAGAAGAAGGAGGGGTCATGGTAAACACGTTGGCTGAACTGCCATGGGGTGTTAAGGAGATAGAACCACCACCAGACGAACTCTTTCTGGCAAGGGCTTTCGACAAAAAGGGTGGTTGTGGTGCGGATGACGCCCCATACATCGACCCAGGAACGCTGTCCACCAAGCTGTCAGTTGAGGAAAGACGCGCAACGGTGAAACCACTGTTGATGTGGAGCCACGAGGGTCTGTGACCGCCCTGGGCCAACGAGGAGTTGAGACCAAACAGAGGAGCCCCACTGGAGTTCTGGCGCACCAACGACGACGCGGAGTTCTGCCTGGAGATGGCATAATCGGACTCGGAGTAGTTGCTAACGGTGGTGGTGCCGTTGCAGAGCTCAAAGAGCCGCTTGCGGATGATGGTGAGGGTGTAGGGCTTGTTAGAGGCCACCACGAGCTCTTCGGTCTTCTTGGGGTTGGCATCCATAGGGATGTTCTCGCTAGTCATCCTCTGGTACACATCCTTCGACACCCGGGAGGCGATTCCCGAGGGGGGGAACCTTTGGTTGAAGGGGGTGATGTCGGGCTTATCCACATACGTCTGATACACCTGTATGACGAGGTCGTCGAAAGATTTTGTAAAGTTGATAGCAGAGGTGAAATCGGAGGACGCTCCTCCAGCTACAGAGGAGGCCACTGAGGAGCGGCTGTTGCACTTGGAAAGTGGGTTGGCGCCAATACCGCCTCCTATCGTGTTGGAGAAGCCTCCCGAAGCGGTACGTCCCAGCCTTGGTGCGGGTGATATCTCGAGGTTCGAGGTGGTTGTGTCTAGCTGCATCTCATCTTCGGAATTAAGCGAGTATGTGGATCCGTTTCTTCCCTGTGTCGGGAATCCACCAACAAATGGGGTGTGTACTCCGGGGAAAGTTGTGCCATTAGCGGTGGGAGGGCCGTTGTTGAAGGCACCCCCATTCAAAGGGTTTGCCGGGGGGAACAATGGAGTATGGCATGTCTGTTCCACAGGCGTCAGGAACCCGCTCGTGGTTTCTATCTGTAGGGATGAGTTCTTTCTCGATCCAGATAACTGGATAGAGAGGTTGGGCTTCATGGTCTGCATAGTAAGGGTGTATTGATAACTGTGTCTCGAGGCTTACTTTTGGGGACGGTAAACCGTTCTCTAATATGATAGCCTGAAATGATGGCGGTGCTGCTGTTTGGATAGAGACGCTGCAATACAATGGAGTTGCTGTTGTGATGGTGTAAAGTGTTCTGCAAAATTCCAGCAACGTCAAGCGGTGAAAATTGTGCTGAAAGTGGGTTAGGTCAACCTCAGGCTGTCGCTGTCGTTTTCGCTGTACGCCTTTAATGCTCTTGGATGACTAGCTCTACGAGAGAGATTGCAACTCTATCTTGGTGAACGAAAAAACGTACGAGATGCTGGAACAACTGGTAATCACTAACTGCGAAAAATACCAACCCTCCCCCAAATCTCTCCAGCTATCACTCTTCATCTACCGTTCCCACCGGAGACACCTGGCCGAAAATGGCTATTTCGGGTATGCGTATGACGCGTTCTCAGCTGCCTTAATGCGGCCGCGAAGGGATGCGGTAGCAAGGGAGCTGCAAGCTGACGAGTCACCAGAGAGGGTGCACGATTTAGGAATTTGGCATCAATATTAAAAGAAAAATATACAATGTCTATATAATTTTTACAGGAGATTTCAAATATCCAATTTATTTTGCAGTTTGCAATACAAAAAACTCGACATTGCGTGCCCATTTCATCTGGTCTCCGGCTCGTCCCCTTCCTGGGGAAGCTCCTGCAGCCCTTTGCTGCGTGATAATTGCATGCATCAACTATTTCCCAATGGGGAAAAATTGATGGTGGTAGGACAATAGTGGAATGACCTGGTGGGTGCCAAAAGGTGCCAACGGGTGCCAAAAGATGCTGAGAGATGCTGAGAGACAGCAAAAGGCACTGGAGGGGACATATTGGCATGACGTTGGATGTTGGGGTTTGACAGATACCCTACAGGGGTAGGGTTTGCGTGTAGGTCTGTCCGATGGCATGCCAGGTAGAGATCAGGGGTATACGTAATGGGGGGGGGGGTAGGTGGAGTACGGGGAGAGACACAGTGAGGGGTCAAGGAGGAGTCATAGTTCTGAGTGGCTTTTACTTCCAATTGCACACTTTGGCTGGGATCATTGGGACTCAATTTCTCCTCACTGGATTTCTGAGTGGCTGTGCCTGGCAGTTGATCAATTCTCAGAGGACTGGCCGAGAACTCACGCAAGCTCATTGCACAACTTTAGAGCTGGAAAAGTCGGTGATGGTCAATCCGTGTCACGAGAAAATATCGAGGGTCAACTTGTACATACTATGATCTTAAGTCTTTGGTTGAAACGTACACACTGTCATATTATTGTTGTACATCACTCTAACACCTCTGGATGTGCCTTCCAAAAGTCTTCCTTGACGATATCTACATTGAACATTTTGATCTCTCTCTTGCTCAGCCTTTTCTGAATGCGCTGTTTCTGACGTGTGCTCAAATCTGTCTCCCTGTCTTCAACTGCTTTCTCTGCTCTATCACTGTCGGGGCCCTCCTGCTCAGACACCGCTCTGATCATGATGGTTCCCTTTTTGAAAATTTCCGGTTCGTTATTGTAATTTATGCCGAATTCCTTGAACAAAATCTCATGCTTATCCTTTGCCAGTGTGCCTATGAGTCTGTTTTCGCTTTCCTTCGGAGTCAAACCTCCCTTTTCCACGAGTGTCCAAAACGTTGTATTGTATAAGTTGTTAATGTGACAATCCACCTGTCTCCATGCAAAGTAGTCTCGTATACTATGCTGACTCGGATATACCACCGCCCTGGCATCAAAGGTGGGCAACCGGCCAACCTTCAAAGGGCATTCGGGGAAGTATTCGCTCCAGTAGAAATTGTAGTATGCTGTGAATGTCGATGCGAATGTGCTGACGAGTTTGGCCTCCCTGCGATCAAACAGCTCACACCCCTTTCTCAGCAGGAAAGAGTACTCGTCACTGTCTCCATATGACATGGTCACATCGGGTATGCTCTGCATAATCATCTGCGCTGCTTTATTCATGAGCTCCAGTGCCCTCAGATCGTTCGGCTTTGAAAATTCATATTCGGCTGATAGTTTGTGGAACCCTCTTCCATCTACCCGTATCAAGATGTGAGTCTCGGGCAGAAGGAGGTTCTCTCTTTCGAACAACTTGACATATTCGTACTTAGAGTTGGCCATCTTGGAAGGAAGGAGAAGCAGTTGAAGCTAATTGGTTTCGCTCAACCATATACGCCCTATTTTACTTATGCTGCTGAAATATTTCACCATGATGTCATAGCTCATCGCAAATCTGCTCCTGCCTTACAAAAATATCAAACCGTCTGCAGTGGCAGGCGCCATAGTGAGGATTATGTAAGGCGGGCACTATTAAAAGCCAATAGAGGCCAGTAGAGAGTTGGGATGTAGAGTCGGGACATAAAGCCGGCTTAAAACCACCATATAGAATTATCAGAATAACCGTATTCCATGGAATAAGCCTTTGTAAAATATAATTCTATCGTCTCCCCGTTCTATATGGAAAAGCCATACGCAGCACCACACTAGGCTAATCCATTAGGATCAGGTAGATCAGAAGGACACAGTACGCGCAGAGAGCAAACACTACGCACACTACAGGCAAGCCATTCCTCTAAGACGACACTGGAATACCACTCCGCTTTCTGTTACTCATGAGTGACAACCATCACCTCATCATCCACCCTTTCAGTATTAATCCTCCACTAGTTCACTCCACTATCTCACTCCTCCATCCAATCCATTCTTTCACCCCACCTCATCTCATCCCCATAGTTAACCACCATAGTTAACCACCATAGTTAACTACTGCCAGCTGGTGGCCCCCTCCTCCCTGTGCAGTTCCTTCCCTTCCTTACTGCCATTATGTACGTGCACGGAAGAAAAAAGATCTTGCATACAAAATTTTTTCACTAGTGCTTATCCTGAAAAGAGTTGCAAGTGGTGACAAGTTGAGAGAGATTGCAAAGGATTATATTTTTTGGTAGGCTGAGAGTATTCCGATATAGCGGTGGAGAAAGCTGTTGATATTGGGGGATTTAAACTCGTACTTTTGCCACGCCATTTATTTCCGTTTTTGTTTCACTTCCATTGCATGATCATTGACCCTCGCTTTGTGTTAGCTGTGAGTGACCCAAGATCCCCATTCCACCACCCATTGCATTGAAATAGCTCGTTCTACCGGCATGAAGGCTTCTTTCCGCACCCTCGAGCGCGAGGAGCGTTTCCAGAACCCACCAAAGGACAAGTCTGCCTACCCCCTCCTCAAGGATGCCGTGGCACCTCACATTGGTTCGTTCGACGCCCTGACTGAGGGCCCCGACGGTGGGCTTCTCAACCTGGCCGTCAAGGATATCGGCACCAAGACGATACTGGACTCCAATGACCCCAACAGAATTGGCAACAGGCTCCAGATCAGAGTCGACTCTGTGCAATTGGCCAAGCCAGCAGTACCACACAACGATAAGCTGTCGGTGAACAGAAGGACATACCCAGCAGAGTGCAGAGAGAGGATGTCCACATACAGGTCCCGTTTCATGCTGAAACTGGCATGGAAGGTCAACGATGACAAGGAGGAGATTACAGAGGTTAGAGAGGCCGGCCAGGTGCCCATAATGGTCAAGTCCAACAGGTGCCACCTCGAGAAGATGTCCCCAGATGAGCTTGTCCAACACAGAGAAGAGTCCGACGAGCTGGGAGGCTACTTCATCGTCAACGGTATCGAGAAGCTCATCAGAATGCTGATCGTCCAGAGACGAAACCACCCCATGGCCATCATCCGTCCCTCATTTGCCAACAGAGGTGCCTCCTACACCAAGTTTGGTATTCAGATCAGATGTGTGCGCCCCGATCAGACGTCGCAGACCAACGTGTTGCATTACCTGAACGATGGTAATGTTACCTTCAGATTCTCTTGGAGAAAGAACGAGTACCTCGTGCCAGTGATGATGGTGCTCAAGGCCCTCATCGAGACAAACGACAGAGAGATCTTTGACGGCATCGTTGGTGCAGACACATCCAACTCCTTCTTGACAGATCGTCTCGAATTGCTGTTGAGAACATACAAAAACTACAACCTCTACTCGCAGCAGGAGACCCTTGCCTATCTGGGTGACAAGTTCAGAGTGGTGTTCAACACCACTCCCGATGTGTCTGACGTGGATGTCGGTAAGGAGGTGCTGAAGCGTATTGTGCTGGTGCACCTCCCCAACAATGTGGACAAGTTCAGAATGCTTCTGTTCATGATCAGAAAGCTCTACTCCCTCGTGGCCGGTGACTGTTGTCCCGACAATCCCGATGCCACGCAGCATCAGGAGGTGCTCCTGGGTGGGTTCCTCTACGGTATGATCATCAAGGAGAAGATCGAGGAGTATCTCAGCAACATCCGTCTGCAGATACAATCGGACATTAACAGAGGCACGGCTGTGAATTTCAACGATAGAAAGTACATGGCACGTGTTTTCTCGAGGATCAACGAGAACATTGGCCAGAAACTCCAATACTTCCTCTCCACGGGTAACCTTGTTTCACAGTCTGGTCTCGACTTGCAGCAGGTCTCGGGCTACACTGTTGTTGCTGAGAAGATTAACTTCCACCGTTTCATTGCCCATTTCCGTATGGTGCATAGAGGATCCTTCTTTGCGCAGCTCAAGACCACCACTGTGAGAAAGCTTCTTCCAGAGTCGTGGGGATTCCTTTGTCCTGTCCACACGCCAGATGGATCTCCCTGTGGTTTGCTCAACCATTTGGCCCACAAGTGTATGATCTCCACCTCTGCCAGCGACGTGAGCAAGATTCCAGACTTGCTCGCCCGCCTCGGTGTCTCTCCACCCCATACCTACGCCGCTGGCCCTTCGATGTGCTGTGTCCAGATCGACGGGCGTATCGTTGGATGGTGCACTCATAAGCAGGCCAAGGTTGTGGCCGACACTCTGAGATACTGGAAGGTGGAGGACCCCGAGAAATACGGGATCCCACTCGACATCGAGATTGGCTACGTGCCTCCCTCGACTAAAGGTCAGTACCCGGGTATCTACATCTTTGGAGGCCACTCGAGAATGATGAGGCCAACCAAGTACCTGCCGTTGGAGAAGCAGGACATCGTTGGTCCTTTTGAGCAGGTTTACATGAACATTGCTGTTGTTCCTCAAGAGATCCAGAGTAACGTGCACACACATGTGGAGTACACCCCCACTAACATCCTGTCGATTTTGGCCAACCTCACTCCTTTCTCCGACTTCAACCAGTCCCCTAGAAACATGTACCAGTGCCAGATGGGTAAGCAGACCATGGGTACCCCTGGTGTTGCTCTCGTGCACAGGAGTGATAACAAGCTGTACAGACTGCAATCTGGCCAGACGCCAATCGTCAAGGCCAACCTGTACGATGACTACGGAATGGACAACTTCCCCAACGGTACCAATGCCGTTGTGGCCGTCATCTCCTACACCGGCTACGATATGGACGATGCGATGATTATCAACAAGTCGGCAGACGAGAGAGGGTTCGGATACGGTTCCGTATACAAGGTGGAGAAGGTGGACCTTGGCCAGAGCAGGCGCCGCGGAGACCCCCCCACTCAGCATTTTGGGTTCGGCAGCGACGAGTGGCCAGAAGAATGGCGTAACAAGCTCGACGCGGACGGACTACCCCTGATTGGTGTCAAGGTGGAAGAGGGCGATCCAATTGTGGCATACTACGACGACACCCTGGGAAAGACCAAGGTCAAGACCTACCACAGTTCGGAGTCGGGCTACATCGAGGAGGTGAAGCTGTTGGGAGACGACTCTGGAGATTCCGAGTTCCAGACCCTAACGATCAAGTACCGTATCCCCCGTGCTCCGCTCATCGGTGACAAGTTCTCCTCCAGACACGGACAGAAGGGTGTGTGCTCGCGCAAGTGGCCAACGATCGACATGCCCTTCACGGAATCTGGAATGCAGCCCGATGTCATCATCAACCCGCACGCGTTCCCATCGCGTATGACTATTGGTATGTTTGTGGAGTCCCTTGCCGGTAAGGCTGGAGCCCTGCACGGTATTGCACATGACTCGACCCCTTGGAAGTTCAGCGAAAGCGATACCCCTGCCGACTACTTTGGAGAGCAGCTGCAGAAGGCAGGTTACAACTACCACGGTAACGAGCCAATGTACTCGGGAGCCACAGGAGAGGAGCTCCGTGCCGACATCTACATCGGTGTGGTGTACTACCAGCGTCTGCGTCATATGGTGAACGACAAGTTCCAGGTGAGAAGCACCGGTCCCGTGAACAGTCTCACCATGCAGCCCGTCAAGGGTAGGAAGAGGTCTGGTGGTATCCGTGTGGGAGAGATGGAGAGAGATGCCCTGATTGGACATGGTACTGCCTTCCTGTTGCAGGACCGTCTCCTCAACTGTAGTGATTATACGCAGACCTCTGTCTGCCGTTCGTGTGGTTCGCTGCTCACCACCCAGGCATCTGTTCCAAGAATTGGCGCGGCTTCCACCGTGAGGTGTAGGAGATGTTCGACCAAGCTCTCCGGTACGGTTGGAGGAGCTGCAGGAGCGGGTCTGAGCGATGTGGATGTTTGGGAAGATGGCCAAGGCAACAAGTTTACTGGAGGTAACGATACCACGACGGTTGCCATTCCGTTTGTGCTCAAGTATTTGGACTCTGAGCTTGCTGCGATGGGTATCAAGATGAGGTATAACGTGGAGCCTAAATGAAGGTGCCGGGTGGACTTTGCATATAGTTGTCTAAGTAAATTATATAAAGTTGCATGTATTAAATAGAATGATGGATTATTTATGTGACTTGAGTTGTATAGATTGTGGGATGGTGGCTTATTAATTCGACGATGATGTTTTGAAAGGAGGTTGGGATCACTTTCAGGCAATGAGTTTAGCAGTTATAGACATCGTGAGAGTGGGATAGGGTTACAAGGATACGATGATGAAAGAATGCATAGAAGTTACAAGGAGTAGGTGAAGGGTGGTTGAAGGATGGTTAGAAGTGATGGTTGGAAGGAGTGATTGGAAGAAATGATGGAAGGAATGATGGAAGGAATGATGGAAGGAATGATGGAAGGAATGATGGAAGGAATGGTTGAAGGAATGGTTGAAGGAATGGTTGAAGGAATGGTTGAAGGAAGGATTGGAAGAAGTGGTTGGAAGGAATGATGGAAGGAATGATGGAAGGAATGATGGAAGGAGTGAGGGAAGGAATGGTTGAAGGAATGATGGAAGAAGTGGTTGGAAGAAGTGACTGGAAGAAGTGGTTGGAAGGAATGATGGAAGGAATGATGGAAGGAATGATGGAAGGAGTGAGGGAAGGAATGGTTGAAGGAATGATGGAAGAAGTGGTTGGAAGAAGTGACTGGAAGAAGTGGTTGGAAGGAATGATGGAAGGAATGATGGAAGGAATGATGGAAGGAATGAGGGAAGGAATGATGGAAGGAATGAGGGAAGGAATGATGGAAGGAATGGTTGACGGAATGATGGAAGAAGTGGTTGGAAGAAGTGACTGGAAGAAATAGTTACAAACATCAACGACATCAAAGGAAAACTCAGAAACCGAAGTCTGATTTAACTAACTATCACTTTTATAGCACACTCTTGCCCATACATTCTGTATTGGGTAGTAATTCCCGCCCTGTTCGATGCAGCGGGACCCTTCAAAAAGCCCTCGGCAGCCCACCCCGACAGCCCAGCCGACCGCACGGGAGTGGTGTCCGACGGCACAGGGAAGCGACTCTGAGGCAGGGCAGAACGGAAGGTAGGGTTCGCAGGGTTCGCAGGGTTGGTAAGGCAGGGCAGGGCAGAAGAGAAGACAGAACAACTGGCAGCACATGGAACGGTGCAAGGCGGTGGAGTGCAAGGGTTCACACGGCGTGCATGACAGCAGGCCGTTGCACTTTGACTCTGCCCAGCCTCCGTGCAATGCGACATGAATTTTCAGGGCTTTGGGCTGTTCTTCGATTAAGGGCTGTAGGAGCGTAGGGTGGATGTGGGGAGTTCGGATGTGAGGTGCATCCCTGGGATACGCTCTCGACCCATCTAATCCTTGTTTGTTTTCTCAACCAGAAAACTCTACCCTTACAGTTTTTGTTGTGGATTTTAAATAACTCTACTGGAGCTCCCACTCTTGCTAGCCCGACACCTTTACTTGATTAGCTATCCATAGGATTGCTCCTATGCACGTTTCTCCTATACTTCTCTAACCGCCTGCCTCCCACTTCCTCCCATTTCCTCCCACTTCCTGCCACTTCCTCCCACTTCCTACCACTTCCTCCCACGACCTCCCCACGACCTCCACTTCCTCCCTCCCAAACGCGACACCACGCACCTCCCTTGGCGCCCATCCCATCTTACAGCCCTCCTAGCATTGCCTGGCATTGCCTGGCATTGCCGATGACTACTGTGTCCCTATGAGGGCCGGCCTGTATAATCCAGCAGGCAGTTTGTTACGCAGAGGCCTCATTTATCACCAATTGATCTCACGGCAGAAACGACAATTGGCAGCACGGCAGTCAACCACGACAGACGGTAGTCATCCACAGCAGACGGCACTTTGGAGGCAATTATTTTGTTATTCTTTTTTCCTTTAGACTTTCTTGTTACTGTTTGTGTGTTTATTTGAAAAACACATTGGTGACTTTGTGCGTTGTCGTGCTGCCTAGCTGTGTGTGCGTGTCTGTTCTTTTTTTGCTTTTGGTGGTGTCTGAATAGCCTCCTCTGTGTATATGGTGTTGAAATTTTCCACCAGTACAACACCCAGTGGAAATTACACTTGATTGCACATCGCGGGGAGAGGTGATTACTTTGGCATCTGGCCTCTGTTTTTTTTTTTTGTTTTAGTACATTGCTTTTTTTTATCCACTGATTCAGCGTAACATCACAACGCGTACAGCCCATCAAACCCCCCCACCCCCCACATCCACCTACCTACCTACCTACCCACAATGACTGCTAATGAAAACCCCTTTTCCAACAATCTGACGGGTCCCGCCACGATGAGCGGATCTGCAAACAACCCTTCGGCCCAATATTGCAGGATTTCAATCGAGAAAACAGCTCTGGACCTCGGAACATCCATCTCCAAAGGACTTTGCGATAACCAGGAGGTCACCTACAGGAGAAGCGTGCATGGGTTGAACGAGCTCGAGAACGACGAGGACGAGTCTCTCGTGTGGAAATACATCTCCACGTTCTACGAGGACCCCATGATTCTCCTGCTGATCGGTTCCGCCGCCATCTCCTTCTACATGGGCAACATTGACGATGCCATCAGTATCACCATGGCCATCCTCATCGTGGTGTCTGTGGGGTTCGTCCAGGAGTACCGAAGCGAAAAGTCCCTCGAGGCCCTCAACAAGCTTGTCCCAGACGAGGCCCATCTCACGAGAAACGGCGGCACAGAGACCGTGCTGGCGTCCACATTGGTGCCTGGAGACCTGATCCATTTTTCGGTCGGAGATAAGGTGCCGGCCGATGTGCGCCTTATTGAAGCCGTGCACCTCACCATCGACGAGAGCAACCTCACGGGAGAAACCAAGCCCGTCAAGAAGAATACAAACGTTGTGGACTCCACTGATGCCACCGTACCCATCAGCGACAGGTCCTGCATAGCCTTCATGGGCACTCTGGTGAGAGATGGCCATGGCTCCGGCATTGTCGTTGCTACCGGCCACAAGACGGCGTTTGGTGCCGTGTTTGAGATGATGTCAGCCATCGAGAAGCCCAAAACACCACTACAGCATGCCATGGACAAGCTCGGCAAGGAGCTCAGCATGTTTTCCTTCGTGGTGATTGGTGTCATCGGCCTCATCGGTATCATCCAAGGAAGGTCCTGGCTGGAGATGTTCCAGATATCTGTGTCGTTGGCCGTGGCCGCTATTCCTGAGGGTTTGCCTATCATCGTCGCAGTGACCCTTGCGCTGGGTGTGCTGCGTATGGCCAGACAGAGGGCCATTGTCAAGAGACTACCCTCTGTCGAGACCCTCGGAAGCGTCAACGTCATCTGCAGTGACAAGACCGGAACCCTCACCCAAAACCACATGGCCGTCACCAAACTCTGGACCCCTGCGATGAGCGAGGAGCACCTTGGCATCGACAAGGGCAACGACTACTCCACGTTGCTCTCCAAGGACGTGAAGCTGCTGCTGGAGAGCGGTAACATGTGCAATAATGCCAAGTACTCGGCAGAGAAGGAGCGTTACATTGGTAACCCAACCGATGTGGCCATTGTCGAGGTGCTTGCCTCCTTTGGCCTGGAGGACATGCGCAATACCAGGCAGCGTACCATTGAGATCCCCTTTTCTTCCTCCAGAAAGTTCATGGCGGTGGCTACTCATCTTGGAGACAAGACCAAGACGGAGACCTTTGTCAAGGGTGCCGTCGAGCGCATCTTAGACAGATCAACGATGTACTACAAGCGCGACGGCGAGATTGAGCCCCTTTCTGAGAAGACCAAGACCCAAATCCTCTCGATGGCTGATGTCCTTGCCTCAGACGGGCTGCGTGTGTTGGCTTTTGGCCGCAACTCGCACGGGTTTGAAGATGGCGAGGAGCCAGCAGAGATTGTCTTCACGGGTCTCATGGGCATGAATGACCCTCCAAGGCCCCAGGTGAGCAGCAGCATTGCGCAGCTCATGAGAGGTGGTGTGCACGT
Organism: Kuraishia piskuri; assembly: GCA_030567595.1. NCBI lineage: Eukaryota > Fungi > Ascomycota > Pichiomycetes > Pichiales > Pichiaceae > Kuraishia > Kuraishia piskuri. The sequence goes on from JAJLSM010000009.1 coordinate 126,150, forward strand.
GATCATGATCACCGGTGACTCTGAAACCACCGCTATCAACGTTGCACGCAGAATCGGAATGCCCATTTCTGACCCTTCCAAGGCGGTGATGAACGGCGACATGCTGGACTCGATGTCGGAGGAGGCTCTTGCAGAGGCCATTGGCTATGTCTCTGTGTTTGCGCGTACCTCGCCTGAGCACAAGGTGTCCATCGTCCGTGCCCTCCAGCGCCGCGGAGATATCGTCGCCATGACCGGTGATGGTGTCAACGATGCTCCTGCCCTGAAGCTTTCTGACATTGGTATTGCCATGGGCAAGCACGGTACAGACGTGGCCAAGGAGGCTGCTGACATGGTGCTGACGGATGACGACTTCTCAACCATCCTCCATGCGATCCGTGAGGGAAAGGGAATCTTCAACAACATCCAGAACTTCCTCACGTTCCAGCTCTCGACGAGTGTTGCCGCTCTGAGTCTGGTGGCTCTCTCGACCTTCTTCAACCTGCCCAACCCTTTGAACGCCATGCAAATCTTGTGGATCAATATTCTCATGGATGGCCCCCCAGCACAGTCCCTGGGTGTTGAGCCCGTTGACCAGGAGGTGATGAACAGACCCCCACGTTCCAGAAACGACAAGATCCTGACCCGCGGCGTGATGAAGAAGGTGCTACAGAGTGCCTTGGTGATAGTCGTGGGAACCATGTTTGTCTACATCAAGGAGATGAAGGACGAAATCACCGCTCGTGACACCACCATGACTTTCACCTGCTTTGTGCTCTTTGACATGTTCAACGCATTGACCTGCAGGCACAACACCAAGAGCACTTTTGAGCTCGGCTTCACCAACCAGATGTTCAACTTTGCCGTTGGTGGTTCGTTGTTGGGCCAGCTCGCCGCCATCTACATCCCATTTTTCCAAGCCATCTTCCAAACAGAAGCACTCGGCTTCTCTGACCTCGTGTTTTTGATAGCCCTCACCAGTTCGGTATGGATCGTAGACGAGGTGAGGAAGTATATGCTTAGACGGGGGGTTTTCACGAACGGATACGTACTTGATGTGTAGAGAATCGGCAAGCGTGCCTGTTATATGATATAGATGTGTTACAACCAATAGATTAAAAGAAAAAAGAAAAAAGAAAACAAATATATCGTTATTTTACAATGCCCATTTCATAAACATCACCGTCTCTTTAGCCATTCACCGTCTCTTCGGCTGCCTTATTTAGCCTGTTCATTATTGCCAACCCCTCATTATCCTCTCCAACACCTTCAACCAGTATGATGCCAACCCCCAATTCGTCAACCTCCCTTAAATGCGCGAACAGATTACGAGAAATTGAATCCCCTGACCGTCCCAAGTCCTTCTCCACCGTCACCAGTGGATGTATATTGCATATAAAGTGCTTGCTGCGCAATACCGCAACTCCCTTCGAAGCGGTTTCGGGGGGAACACTCTCTAGATACTTGCTCACATGCTTCTTGCCATCACCACAGTTGTTGAACAGCACCACCTTGGCTGTGGGCGAGTAGTGTCTATATTTCATGCCTGGGGTCCTAACGGGCTCCAGCTTTCCTGCTGTCTTCTTAGCAACAACGATATCCTTCCAGCTTTCCCCACCCACCTGCTTGATCTCCTCGAGGGAAACACCACCGGGACGTAGAAGCATGGGTGGGGAGCATAGCCCATCCACCACTGTGGATTCTACACCAACATCACATGCTCCACCGTCGAGAATGAGCGGGATCTTGCCATTGAGGTCGTGAAACACATGCGACGCCATGGTGGGACTTGGACGGGTGGAGGAATTGGCGGAGGGGGCCGCCAATGGGATATCGCTAACGGCAATGAGGGCACGAGCAACAGGGTTTGCGGGCATCCTCACTGCAAATGTCGGCTGACCGGCCGTCACCAGCAGGGAAAGCGAGTTGTCCATGGATTTGGCAGGCAAGAGGATGGTGAGAGGGCCCGGCCAGTACTTATCTATGAGAGGCTTGTAGATGGCTGGGATCTCAAACTCCGGGTTGTTGTGGAACACCACCCTTTTCAATTGGTCCACAGATGATATGTGTGTGATCAACGGGTTATCAGCAGGGCGGTTCTTGGCCCTGTAGATGGAGCGGACACATTCGTCATCGAGAGCAGAGGCTCCTAGCCCATACACCGTCTCTGTGGGGAAGCCTATGGCATCCTTGGTCGTTTGCAGTATATGAGATGCCTCCTTGATGTGTGCTTCTGTTTCTGGGTCCGTTATAGAAGGCATTGATGCATCCTTACTGAAGTGTATCGAGAGGGGATCAACCTTTAGCACTTTCGTTGTCCGTGGCATCCCATCTGGGGCGATGTTTGGAGGGCATCTGGTTGCGGAGCTCATCTTGGCTGAGAAGGTGGGTCTTCCTCGAAGGAGAGTGAGTGATTTAGAGATTAGCGACAGAATGGCGACGAAGATAGAGATATATGCAAATGTTGTGTCTGAGAATGTGTAGCTTTCGCTGGTTGACCAGCATGTGGTTGAACTCTCCCAGGTAATGAGACTCAAAGAGTAGGGAATGATTGTTACCTGGATACACCACCCAGAGCAACCCAAAACTATGATAGAAAACCCTCAACAAGAAATCTGACCCTCTCTATAAACACAAGAGCCAAATGATACAAAAACAATATAAGTGATCTAAGAAAAAAATAGAGGCTAACCTATACCTACCAGTCTCTTATCTCTTGGCTTACCCAAAAACGGCCTGAAAAATATAAAAAAATATGTCATCGCTCTGCACACGACCACAGAGGTGCGTCTGGCCGGGCCGAAGAACAGTAATGCTTGATGGGGAGAGAATTGAGAAAATCAGGTTCCAGAAAATGAGATTTCAGGAGGATCAGGATCTTTCAGTATTTGCAAGTACCTATCCTTGTCCATGAATTGACTTGTTTTTTTTTCCAAACGATTCACAGGTGTCTCCCTTTAGGGTTACACGTTCTTCTTCTCTTAGTGTGTCTTCCTATGCCTAATGCAGTGCGGCAGAACACTAATTGGTAACCGGTGGAATCGCCAGCACCAGATAGCCAGAAACACGAACCGCTTGAGATACTCTACTGGGTATCAAATAAATTATGATAATCCTAGTAACTGATAAATAGTCTTGAATATCTTTTTTTTTTCTGTCTCCCCTAGCTTCTGCTCTGATCTCTCCTCTTGCTGTTCCTGCCCTGCCCTCTTCCTGTCTTCCCTTGCGTGAGCCGCACCATCGAGTGTCGCGTCTTTACGTGTCACGTTATCCAGCGAGCCAAAGTGATATTTATAGATGAGCATCACGATAAGGATAACTAGGACACTTTGATGTATTTGTGCGACATTTCCGAATCTCTATAGCTGTTTGTTACCAGATCTTCATTATGATAGACATACCCAGCCTTCCTGATGGATATACGATACGCACCATTGAGGCAGACGACTACGACAGAGGCGTGCTGGAGACGCTGGCCACACTGACGACGGTGGGTGAAATTTCACGTGAGGAGTTTACAGATGTTGTAAAGGCGTGGAGCAATCCAACACAGGGATCCAAGTATACCTCGCTGGTGGTGATTGACGCGACGGGCAGAGTGGTTGCCGTGGGGACATTGCTGGTTGAGCTGAAGCTGATCCATGCGTGCGGTAAAGTGGGACATATCGAGGACATTGCCGTAAGGAAGGACCAGCAGGGCAAGAAGTTGGGCATCATAATGATCAGAAGCCTGCTACAGCTGGCCAAAGAGTCAGGCTGCTATAAGACGATACTGGATTGCTCAGAAGCAAATGTGGGGTTCTACGAGAAATGTGGGCTCAAGGTGGAAGGCGTAGAGATGGGTTACAGGTATTAAGCATATACATATATAGTCACAGATCACATATCACCAAATCTCTAGATAGATACTGCATTACATATCTATACATTTACCAGGTTCCCGATGAGTGTATACATCCCTTCCAATACTCCACTCACCGACACCAGGCCGTTGAGTGTCTCGCTTACATCGATTGTGCTATGCGGTTCAACACCTTCCTCAGCAAATTTGCTAACGGTGGCCCCCATCTCACTCTTACACTCCCCGCTGTAGTCACCTGCATCCAATCCCCAGTAAAGTTTCCAAAACAACCGTAGCTCTATTGTCTCCGTGGACTTCTTCATCTGAAATGACAGCGACTCCTGGTTCTTGAACCTGACAAAGTTCTGGAGCCTGGCTATGTTCTCAGAAGTGTTCCTTAGAGGCAGCGGCCTATGTGGGTCCGATACGCCAATGGAAAACACCTCCTTGTATTTATCATAGAGAGAGCTCCAGGTGGATACACGTAGCTGGAGAACCCTCACATAAGAATTCAAGGCATAGATCGCGAGCGAGATGTCGTTGGTTCGATGGGCGTACTCAACGATGTCTTTCAGCTCACCAGATGGAAGAAAGTCACCGGCCAGTGGGTCACGTAACTCAAAATTCATGATCTTTTCCATTTTGGTGACTACATTGAGCTTCACACGGATGGAAAAGTACGTTTTAAACAGCATGTCGAACTCCACAACTTTCATATCCAGGGGTGCGTCTTCCCCATCCACAACCGCAGCAGCCTCCAAAACATCAATCTTTACATTGTTGATCTCCATTTGGGGATAAAAGATCTTCACCAGTCTCAGACGTTGGTCCCAGTCATCTGAAGGTAAGGTTGAATATTTTCGAAGAAGGTCCTTGGTGCGATAATACGCATTCACCTCTGTGAGAGACGTTTGCACCGAACCTCCATCAACCTCTCTATGGTCTGTTTCTATGCCTGTTTGCTGTAGTTGGTTCTTTTTCAGCTGTAATGAATCGCATTTGGAGGACAACTGTGCGATTTGTGCTAGTATTTCTTGCCGCCTCTCAAGCAACGTGTCTCTATGATCGCCAAGCGCAAGGACGGAACCCATTGACGCTGTGCTGGATCTGAGTTTTGAAGGGGATCCTTTTGAAGGGGATTCGATGATGCTGGAACGCCTAGCGTTTTCTGGAGATTTGAGTTTAGAGGGTGATCTGCTTGGAGAGCCGGTCACGAACTGGTGACCCTTGGTCGCCCTGTGTGGGGAGGGCCCTTGTGGGGAGCGTTTCTGTGGGGAATCTGCGAGTGACTGTTGAGATATTGCAGAAACCGGTGGCACATCGTCAATGTCTGAGAATAACTGGTGAGTTGTTTCCAATATCGATTGTCTCTTTTCACCATCTTCCGACTTGCCTTGAGCCGGAGAGGTGGCTATCAAATCAGAGAGTGTGTCCATTTGTTGAAGATTACCGTCTGCTGTTAGTTGGTTGTGTTGAGTGCCTTGGTATTTGACTTTGTTTACCGTGTGTTTTGACTGTGTTGACTATGTAGATTGACCGGAAAAAACAAAACAAATGGGTTTGCTGTAGTGGCTGACCGATAATCCCATACGAAGTAGCTATGACGCGGTGGTATAAGCTGGCAAAAATACAGGAAGGGCTCTAGTTGTGCGATCCTCGACTAGTCTCCCTGTTGGGCTTGAAAACCTACACAACTACACAATCTCACTATATTATCAATACATGTGGATAGGCTCGTATCACCTCGGAGATCGTTCAGAAGTATTCCAGAAATATTTCAGAAATATTTCACCCGTACATATGTAAACACTGATAAGCCTGCATGCATACGCGTTTCTCTATGAGGGTTAAAGATAGGAAGAGTGTGGACAGTGGAACCGGTTGATCCAAGGAAGACAGAGAGAAACATACCCGGAGCTACAGTATTTCACTGTGTATATTTCATTACATACAGAAGTTCATTTATATATTTATTCACTATATTAGTTATCCCTGAACTGTAGTATTAACTATGTAGCATTAACTATGTAGCACGCTATGTACCCACTATGGACAGTGTAGCCCTTACTCGACTATTGCCATACCAGCAACAATGCGGAACCATAGAAAACCAATAATAATAATAATAATAATGAACAGTATATCATTTACTCATGAGCCGATATAGTCACAACTCAATATCACATATGTCAACTTGAATACCTGTCTACTCAAATTCAAGAGAATCGCATATAACGATCCCACCTTATAATCGCTTTATAGTGCGGCGTGCAGCGCCAGATAAGCAGGACTGGAAATTTGTATGTCGTGTATGAGCAGAGGTGAAATATTAGGAAACACCAGATATCAGGACGATTTGTTCACTTGAACACTATACTCTGGAAGGTATTGGATATCATTCACTTTGTTTACTCTTGTTGTCTTTGAGTATTTCAATCTATAGGCAAACATTGAATTGTGGTATCACCGTGCACTGTCTGCATATACAGTGTAGCCGTATACATTCTACCAAAATACAGTCTACAAATTCACCATCTACAGAGTCTACGAAGACGCAATCTAGCAAAACACAGTCTGCAAGTTCACAGTCTATATCATCGGAGATAATCATTCACACAATTCAGCCCCACAACTGCAAATATGGTATCTACTCCCGAGCTTAAAAAGTATATGGACAAAAGGCTGTCCGTTCAACTGAACGGAAGCAGAGTCATCGAGGGGACCCTAAGAGGCTACGACATATTCCTTAACCTCACCATAGAAGACACAGTGGAGATCCGCAACCCCAAGGCGGGACGCGCAAAATCGGAAAAGATACAGATCGGAACCGTGGTGGTGAGGGGAAACTCGGTGGTGAGCATGGAGGTGATTGGTTAGGGAGAGTAACTGGTTGCATGCTGTATAATTCCTCAAAGTGGCTACTCGTAATGTATAATAAATGGTTGTTCTAATCTGTCCTGCGAGTTTTTCTTAACGTATTTACGTTCTCGACTTACAGTGGTATTGCTAATACAAATGCAAAATGTTCATTACACCATTAACTGATTATTCTGTCATTCTGGTTGTCACTATCACTCGGCCAACGAGATGTCACCTCTTCAGTAAACTTTTGCAAATAAACCATCCAGGAAAGTAGCTCCCTGCTCCTCGTCGCTCTCCTCTATCGATAACTTGTAGTTGACGTCTCCCAACACCTTGTAGTAGCTTTTGGCAAATTCGCCGTAATCGCCATAGGGAGAAACGGTCTCCCTGCTGCCCGAGTTGTCATTTTCACTCTCCTCGGCCTCCTTGATTAAAGGTTCCACGCTGTCGAGAGCGGATTCTTTACCGAGCTGTCCCTGATTGTGCGGGGCCGTCTTGCCAGCCGCAGTGGTGTCCATTAACCACAACCCCCTGAGGCTCTTGATACCTTCTACGTATCCCATCTCCGCCAGATGTCTCGCATTACCCTTGCTGTTTCTCCTCTCCCTTAGCCTGCTGGTCTTGAGGTTGATGAACTCCTTCACGAAATCGTTCAGCAACTTTTGCTTACCTCTTTCTCTCTTCTTGAGCGGCACAACACGCCCAGCTCCAGCCCCACCACGGCCTCCACGACCACCACGGGATGATGACGCCCCATGGTCCTCTGATAGTTTTCTTTTGCGGGGCTCTGTGCCATAGTACACTTCTGGTTGGCTCCTTCTGCCTCTGGTGGAGTGCGGGCGGCCAGAACCAGCGCTGCCGCTGGAAAGCGGATGGTTATTCGTCTTCCTCTTCTTCACAGCACTTTCCTCGCCTGCACTAACACTCTTGGGCTGCCTGCCTCTTTTCTTCTTGAGAGGCTTGGTCACCAATACCCCAGTCTCGTCATCCATCGAAGGCGGAGCAGGCGCCCAACTACCACCAGCGCCGATCGTGGAGGCCAGAGCAGCAGCACCCCCTTCGGTGGAGATGAACGACAACCGGTGCACCTTCATCTTCTCTGCAAACTCGTGCTCTGTCTCGGTGTCGACGTCGATATCGCCGCTAGCTTTCACTGCAGTGGGAAGCAGAGCACGCAGATACAGCCTGGTCACAGAGTCGTTGTGGATGAGGCCATCGGTGAAGTCCTTGGGTAGGTTTTTGGGTACGCTGGATGCCCCATCATCTGCATCCTCTCCAAGCACATTGTTGAACGGGTTCCTCTTCACCTGCTCGAGGCTCAAGTCTGTCTCCATGAAAATGTAGATGAGCCACAGGAACCTCTCCAGCTTCACCTTCGGGTGGAGGTCCCCCCGTAGCCAAATGTCGTTGAAGATGGAGCCTGTGGAGGCTGCGGTGGTGGTGATGTACTGGCCCCCACCGCTGCTGCTACCGATCCCGCGCTCTTCCTCGTCATCTTTTCTCCCGTTATTATCCAATAGCAGGATTCTGCCGAGCTCGATCTCAAACGAGCACAGCATGAAGATCAAACTCACCAGGTTCAGCTGGAACACAGCCTTATTTTCTGGCCTGTTGCGGGCGCCCACGAGTCGGATGAAGTCGTTAAACTTCTTGGGCTGTGCTTCTGTTAGGTCGCTGATCGACTTGAGGATCGACTTGAGACGTGGCGTGTCCTGTAGCTGTTTGACCGTGTACATTGTGTACCCTGAAGCGGTTCTAACGTTGTTGAGTGTGAAGGCGGTGGATGATGAGGCACCTCCCTTTGCATCGCCTATAGCACCAGCATCAGCATCACCATTCTCGACTGATTCCACCTCCTCCTTCACCTCCTTGTGCCTTGCGCTCTTCTTGCCCTTGGCGGGCTTTGTGTTGCCCTCCGGTACCTCACTGGTGCCGCTGCCCTCTTTATCGTCAGCCTTGGCCTCTTCTACAACGTACACTTCCTTCAACAGTGAAACACTGTCACCAACCTGTAAGGAAGGAATGGAGTGGTAGGTTCTCAGCTGGGACCGCATCTCGTAGTCAAAGTTGACGGTGGTGTTGAGGCGGCCGATGTTCACCAGAAGACAAAGGATCACAAAGTTGAAGGCATAGTTGATATCCACCAGCAGTCTCTCCTTGAGGATCTTAGAGATCTTGTTGGACTTGAGCAGTGCAATCAGATAGAACTCAAAGAAGTTGAGCACTTTGCCGTCATTCTCCTTGAGGGTGCCGTCGTCATCCTTGTACTGTTTGAAATACACTGGGAACTCAAAGTCACCCGACGCGTAGTAGGGGTTATTGAACACCCTGTAGTTGTTGAGAAAGAGTCTCTTCAAAAAATCAAACCGTATGTCCCTTCTCCATAGGGGTTCGCCGTCCTTTTTCTTGAGGTGACGTGTACGAGAGTTGATCAGCAGTGTCTGGTAGCTCTTGGAGTGTGGGTTTACGTCTGCTATGGGTGAGTCAAAGGCTGTGGAGGGGGTCATTCGGCTCCCGTATGGTGAGCTCTGTAGGTGTTTCTTTCCGCCACGGCTCTTTATAGTCGGGCTGCTGTCCAAACGGTTGCCGTAGTCGTCGTTATCATCATCGTGTTCTTGATGTATTCCGTTGATAGTGGACTCATCGATGGTTTCGTTAACGGGATCATTGATTGTATCATCAAAAGATTCCTCTTTGATGTCATGCTCTGGTGGGTCGTCCGATAATAGACTGGCAATGGAGGGTTTGGCGGATGACGGGTTCATCAACGCAGACACAGGCAATGGAGAGTGTGGGGTGCCATTGGAAGCATCATGGACTGGGTCATACGACATGGTGGGATGTGTGTAGTTTTTAGTTGTTTGTCACAGATGAATGAAATTTCACTTCAACTCGGTTATAGTAGTTGAGCGGCAAGTGATGCAATGGAACAAAGGAGCTAGCGGTGCTTGAGATAAAGTAGCAGTTTGCAATGTGATCAATCACCAATATCGTGGTTGTGTCACTCTTTTCAGACCTCCGCTTTCCAGTAGATCCACGCGACCTATTATGTTCTGTACGGTATTGGGCCAGCACGTAAGTGAGGAAAGAAGCGAGAAAGCAAAGTAGAAAAGCAAGCAACCAGCAAGTGTAGTTAGCAAAGCGAAAAAGAGTATAGGAAATTGTTTCAATTGATAACGAAATATCAATTGCAGTGGTTTTATCGAAATGTGGTTCTGCTATTCTCTGTGGAGCGCGGTACTCATAGAGTAGCCATAGTATAGCCGTAGTATGTGCATCAACCGTATGTGTAGCCGTTGTAGGAGTGGCCCAAGTGAGCGTAACAGTGGCCCATAGTAAGAGTAGTCCATAGTGAGCGTGTCCATAGTGAGCGTGTCCATAGTAAGCGTGTCCATAGTAAGCGTGTCCATAGTGAGCGTGTCCATAGTGAGCGTGTCCATAGTGAGCGTGTAAGCGTGTAAGCGTGTAAGCGTGTCCATAGTAAGGGCAACATAGTAAGGAAGCTTAGGCGTGGGCACACGTCTTCAGATGAACTGCTTACCTTGGAAGGAGAAGCATCGCAAGAGGTGACCAGATAGCAGTAGGGCTCAAAGAGCATCTATCTAAGGATCAGTTATAGAGACATATAATAATGTGCAATGTTGTAAAAAGTGGGAATTGTGGATATTAAATATATAAATTGCTCGATAGTTTTGGCTGCCAATAGTTTTGACTGCCTACAAAATTTACCGCAAAGTTATGCTCATTAGGATATTTGGATATTTGATCACTTATTTTTCCACTAGTTGTTTCTTGAATTCAAGTAAATACTGTCTGGATTGAAGCTGGTCCAAATAAAGGTAAAAAACAAAATCAGATATCCGGGCTCTACATCTAGGTTTCTAGATATTGAACCGAAAGAACTTCTAGTACCCTGGTGGAAATTAATCCGGCAGCCATATCACCAACGGTTTCAAGGCGCGCAGTAGGCCCGGCCCATCAATCTGATGTCGCCTAACAAATGCAGGGATTACATCCACTGCTGTCTGCTGCCAAAGAACTGCCAAGTGTCTACAGCAATCCAGCCGTATACCAGTGCCAACAACAACTGCACTACTTCCCACGAACCAACCTCTACTACCGAACGGTCAGATCCGGACCAACCTCTACTATTCTGTACAACCTCGAAGAGTCAGATCCGGTCTAACCTCTACTATTCTGTGCAATCTCGCAGAGTCAGATCCGGACCATCCTCTACTATTCTATACAATCTCGAAGAGTCAGATCCCGACCAACCTCTACTATTCTGTACAACCTCGAAGAGTCAGATCCGGACCAACCTCTACTATTCTGTGCAATCTCGCAGAGTCAGAACCCTGGATATTCTAAATGCGCACACTCTGCAACCCGTACTGATTGCCATTTACATTGAGTACCTCATTCGCTGATTGCCATTTACATTGAGTGCCATTGAGTGCCTCCTTCACTCACCACCTAACCTGGTCAGCTCTTCCTCAGTCAGCCCTTCCAGTCCCTCCCATCCCACGTGGGTCAATGTGCCAACCAAAAGCATCCAACGCACCTGCACTGTCAAAACCCTCGGCGTGCTTATTAGGGCACTATGGGCTTCGTTCCCTTGCTGCAAGCCCGTACGCCGCTATCTGACATGCGATACTGTATTCTGTGCTTCGTTATGGGTGCGCACAGAATAGGCCCTGCACATACTGCATAATACACTGTGTTGAGTGCTGCATCTCGGGGCTTCTGAGCCAAACCGTTTTAGGAGATTCCAATGGGTAAGGGAGGAGTGAGGGAACAGACCGAGAGACAGCCCAATGGGAGTGAAAAAGCACCAGAGAAGCAAAACAGCACCCTTGGAAAATACAGTGGTTGTCAGTTGAACAATTGGTAATTGCTATACTTGGTGCTTGCTCATAGCTTGCTCATAGCATACACTTTGGATACGGCTGCAAGCGACTTGGCACTGACTGTTGACCCATCTCTATAGCATTTCCAAAAGAGGAGTCACCGGAAGGGTACCATATCCATCTAGCAGAGAAGTCTAGCACAGGAGAGTCGAGTAGACAACAAGTATACCCAAGGAAGTCACACAAAAGACAATCCAATCTTTTCGCTCGCCATGCTGTTTGGGGTGAAACTCGCCAACGAGATCTATCCTCCTTGGAAGGAGCACTACATCAACTACGAGCTGCTCAAGAAGCTCCTCAAGGAAAATGTCGTCAACATGAGCACCGTCACGGCCGAGGGCGACTACTCAGGCTGGACAGAGAAGGACGAGTCCAACTTTGCCGCACAGCTCGACGGTGAGCTCGAAAAGGTGTACACCTTCCAGGTGCAGCAGTACAACGCCCTCAACGACACCATCTCAGAGCTCGAGGCAAAGACAGAGTCCTTCCTCGAGAACCTCGGCAGCGTCGACGGCAGCAGGGCACAGTCCAAGTTCGACTCCAAGCTCTTCCAGACAGAGCTTGAGAATGCCCTCTCCAACGCCCAGGAGCTCGACCATTTTGCAAGGCTCAACTTCACCGGGTTCTTGAAGATCGTCAAAAAGCACGACAGGCTCCACAAGAAGTACTCTGTCAAGGCGCTTCTCAACGTGCGGCTTAAGAATCTCCCCTCCCACAGCGAGGACTATTCCCCCTACCTCTACAGGCTGTCTGTGCTCTATCAGTTTTTGAGAGACAACTTCTCGTTTGAGAGTGCCTCGCTCTCCACTTCTCTCGGGAACTCATTGAACAAGCTCTCTTCCTCCAAGCTCTCCTCCACACCTTCCACTTCCCACACAGGCGGCAACGGAGCTGCTTCTGGCTCTGCTGGGCCCGAAACCTACAAGGTGCTCAAGTTCTGGGTCCATCCGGACAACCTTATGGAGATCAAAACCACCATCTTGCGCCATTTGCCCGTGCTGATCTACAACAACAGCCAGGATGATGACGACTACGTGAACGACCCCACCATCACCTCGCTCTACTTCGACAACCGCAACTTTGAGCTCTACAACAACAAGCTGCTCAAGAACCTCAACAAGACCCCGTCCTTGCGCATCAGGTGGACTGGAAAGCTTAACGACCAGCCCGAGGTGGTGCTGGAGAAGCGCACCTTTAACTACGATACCGGCGAGAGCAACGATATCAAGCTGGCACTCAAGGAGAAGTACATCAACGACTTCATCACCCCAGGTGAGACAGAGGAGGACCCACAGAATGAGGCGCTCTGGACAACCAACACGGGCAGCAGCATCACCACCGCGCACACCCACCGCTCAGGCAAGAAGTACGGCATTGCCAAGTACGTCAAGAAGCTCTCCAAGAAGGGCCTTCCAAAGGACACCATCGACGCTGCTGCGTCGGACTTTTCAGAGCTCCAGTCCTTCATCGTCAAGAACAGTCTCCAGCCCACGTTGCGTACCGTTTACACGCGTACCGCTTTCCAGATTCCAGGTGACGACAAGGTGAGGATCATCATCGACTCAGACATCCTGTTCATCAGGGAAGACGCCTTTGACGAAGACCGTCCAATCAGAAACCCTGCAGACTGGCACCGTCAGGATATTGACTCCGCCATTGACAACCCTTACTCCCTGCTCAGAAAGGGGGAGTTTGCCAAGTTCCCATACTCGGTGATGGAGATCAAGATCGCATCTTCTGTGCTGAGCAACCCATCTTCAAAGACCCTCAGATGGGTCACAGAGCTCACCAGTGGCCACCTTGTGAAGGAGGTGCCCAACTTCTCCAAGTTCATCCAAGGTATTTCCTCGTTGTACCTGGAGGATGACAACCTGGACATTTTGCCCTTTTGGCTACCGGATTTGGAGCACGATATCCGCAAGAATCCAGAGCAGGCGTACAAAGACTCCAAGCTGAGGCAGCTCAAGCAGCAGCGCGAGGAGGAGCAGCTCAAGAACCTCAAGAAGAGCATCTCGAGCCCTCCGTTGTCCTCCACGTCTATGGGAGACGCCGCTGGTGGCAGTGGAAACTCTCTCATTCCAGGAACCCCAACGACGAGTGCCAACCTCGACAGGATCATCGAGATGCCCGACGAGGAGTTTGGCGGCGACCTCGAGGACCACGAGTCTTCTGACGAAGAGGATGCTGCCCTCAGCAAGGCCAGCGGCAGTGGTGATGTCGTGACTGCTGCCTCCTCTGCTACCGAGCCCTCCAGCGGTGCTGCCTCAGTTGTGAAGAAGAAGTACAGTGCCTTCTTGCCACTGGATCTTTTCCCGGGCGGCAAGAGCAAGTTGGACTACGAGAGCGAGGGCGAGGAAATCATGCTCCCACCAGGGGTCACCAAGCCCAAGCAGTTGCTCAGGCAGAGTGGTCCTGTCAAGGTTGAGGCCAAGGTTTGGCTTGCCAACGAGCGTACGTTTGTGAGGTGGCTGCACGTGACCACGTTGCTGAGTGCCCTCACCTTCACCGTGTATAGCTCAGTGGACTCATCCAACTTCCCTGGCATAGCCACTGCCGTCGCATATATCTACTTTGTTCTGACGCTGTTCTCTGGCCTGTGGGGCTATTACATCTACATCAGACGGTTGGACCTCATCAAGCAGCGTTCTGGAAAGCACTTGGACGGCATTGGTGGCCCACTCATCGTTGGCATCACTCTTATCATTGCCATTGTGTTTGAGTTCGTCGGAGGGCTCAAGGCATACAGATCCAGACACGAGCCCGTTGCCTCGCCTTCGCCTTCTCCATCACACCCAGCTGGATTTGAATCTAGCTCGAGTGTTACTGCTATGGTTGCTGGTGTTGCCATGGACCGACTTGGTGGCGAGCTGACGGGGTTCAACGCTTGGTTTCTTGACAAGGTGATGGGATTTGTCTCTATGTTTTAGGATATCCTGGGCTAACTTCATTTTAACATTAATTAACTACCTCCATTTTATCCTTTTAACTACCTCCATAACCTAATAAACTAATACTAGTCATCCTCCCACCAGCTATATTAGACAAGCACAGCGCACCCGTGTTGCTGAAAAAACTAGAATACAACATAAAGAAAAACACACCTGAAAACACTTCAATCAGTCATAATTCATACCAAGATGTTCTCTCGCAGCAGTCTTGTCAGGATCCCGACGAAGATTCCCTGTACTGAAAACTCCTCATGATATTCCATACTCGCTATATCTGCTCACCGATACCCCCTTGCTTCTCCTTCCCTCATAGCAAACTTGTCTCTCTCCCTCTGAGAGCGATCATCATAAATCTGCTTCAACGTCGCAGCATCGATGTTGGCCGCCTCAAACAGAGAAATTAGAAGAACATTCAAACTGCCAATCAGATTGCCAGGGTCTACTGAGGCGAGACCTATGGAATGCATCAACTAGATTGTTAGTAAGAAATGGAAAACAACAAACAAGCGCTATCGCGTAGTGCGAAAATATACTCACATCTTCCACATTCTTGGAGAGTAGAAAGACCCCCGCCTCAAACTTGTGGGAGTTTGTTTCCTGAAGCCACAACGGCAGCGGCTTCAACTCCTTGGAGTCAGTAAACGGATTCTCAATGTAGGACCGACTCCCATAGGCACATACGGTGTACTTGAGGGGAACCTCCAAGTACACCGATAGCAAGCACACCACGAGTGCAATGTGGCCCAACGTTGCTGCTGCCTCCTGTTTCATCTCCCCCATGGACCTCAGCGTAAGTCGGGTGTGATCAGAAGACCTGCTGCTGGTCACCACGACATGCCCATTTTGGTATGGCCCCCTCCTCTCTGGCCTCGCCATGGGCAACGGAGAATTACGGCCAAAGTGCATGGCAAACCGAATCCCCAGTAGAGTGAAATCTCCTGGGGAGTCGGGGATAGGCTCGATCTGGAACACCTCACGTAGCTCTTTGGCTGCTATGCCCAGCTCCATAACCAACTCGTGCTTGACCCTTGCGCACCGTTCCGTGTTGCCCTTCAAGATGGATTTGATGTAGGCGATCTCCTGGTCGTAATAGGCCAGTGGTACCAGAGGGATCCCTCCACCCAGGAACGGCATCTCATTCGGCAGAGGATACACCTCCACATCAGACGACGACTCAGAGGCATACGAGGGATCATCGCGTCGTGAAGGCAGGTATGACACATACACCAAGTTGCCAGATGCATCGCCACCCTCAGCCTTTGGATACCGGCTCAGATGTTGGGACTCCAACTTAGCACTACCCTGTTTGCCTGGATCACCGCACAGAATTGCCAGTCTCGTTGATGTCCTCTCTTTTTTCTGCTTTGCCGCCTCGACAATCCCACGCAGAGTGTGCAGTTCCTTGGACTTGGCTACCAACACTCCTTCCAGCATCTCGCTCCGAGCGGAAACCCTGGTGAGCTCATCCACATGTTTGCTTGCCCTTTTGGCGCGCTCAATTGATATGCCAACCTCTGCCTTAACCGCCAGTGCGTCTTTAAGCCGGTGTTCGAGATCGTTGAGCCTGATGATCTGGTCATACGAGCACATCGTCTTTGGGGTATGGCTTGCGGAGGAGAAGGTGCGCAAGTGCGACGGCTGTGCAACCACAGTTTGCTCGCTCAAGTTGTCGTCAATGGCACTGGAATGAGCACCATTTGCTAAACCGTCTTTGGGTATGCCATATTTAGGTATGGGCAAAGTGTAAAACCTGTCATTGAGATTGAACACTATGGCGTTTGCGAGACGTGTTGACTGCGATAGAATATTCGACAAGTCTTCACCCACGTATTCGAGAGATGAGAGTTTAATGTGCAGGTTTAGCAAGAGAGTGGTATTACAGGTATTCTGAGACCGGTCACCATTGGCACCAGAAGTCATCAGCTTTCGAATGTTGGGCATACTGGAGCTGTTATGTAGGCCACTGCGTGCCCTATTTTCAAGACCCTTGTTGTCTCTTCTCTGGCACCAAACCATTACTGTCAACGCGGTCAAATCTGCACAATTTGTAGCGGAGAAATCCAGCCCTTTGAACTCAGGTTTCATCGTGGGGCCAACCATTTCTGTTATGTAGAAGGGGTCACGCTCAAAGGGCCGGTGTAGGGTGACGAAAGTGTTGACCAATGACATGTTGTTAATCGACTGTAGTCTGAACTGACGTTCTACGGGCTCGTTGACCCCTAAAATGTTATCTGTGATTGTGTTTCTGCGTGCAAGGTTTGGAACAGGGCCAGGAGAGAGGTGGTGATCACGAGGCGCATGTAATTGAGGGGCATCAAGACCTTGTGACTCTTCGTATGTCGGGCTTGGAGGACTCGGCTGTTTGAATTGTGTTTGGAGATCTGAATCCTCTTCTTGGTGATCTGCTGGCTGGGTAGGTAGCTCGGAATTCTCCAGTTGTGCCAATTGGGGCTCCAATAAACCATCTTTGTGGTGTCGCCGAAGTTGGATGTTATATATAGAAATCCCACGTAGGTGTCTCAGCCGACGGTTGCGCTTTGAAATCATCAGGGGGTCCGCTTGGTCGGCCAACGTGAGCCCTGAATACCCATTGTAAGTGTTGTGTTTTAACATTCGCACCAGGGAGTCCCCCCGTCGTGACTTTTCTGGGGATGATGGAACGCTACTGAACATTGTGTCATTGAGCAATTGTTTCAGTCATGTGTGGTGAGTGGGTGCTAGGGATGGAAGTGGGTGTGGTGTCTATGTGATATGTAGATATGGTGTGTCTGCTATGTAGATATTGTACGGTGTGAATATTAGTCTTAATCATATGTCAACGATTATCTGGCTCCCTTTATAGCAACCGGCACCCTACAGCAGATCGATGTTATATGGTGTGACACTATGGCTGAACTCAAAAACAACGCATATACAACCAAAAACGATGCTGAGCAAAAAAGCAATTTCAACACAACACTCCCAAATTAGCACAAGGAAAAGAGCAATTGCACGATATAACCCAAAATGATCACCCCCTATTGTTTGACAGATGTTGAAATCTATCATTTGATAACTACCTGGGTAGCGATAAGGGAGTTTGGTCGTGTGAGGGCACAAGATAATGAGAGCGGCCTGGCCGTGTGGGGAGGAGTGAGAAGATTGAGATAGAAAGAGAAGTAGATGGAGAAAGATTGAAGATCAGAGTTGAGGAGCAGATTGAGGACGGATATTGAGGAGTAGAATATGAGATTGAGGAGGGACTTGAGAGGTTGAGAATAAGTGTAAACTTGTCATTGAAAAGGTGAAGGGAGAGGTAGTAGGGCCAACATAGTGCGCTGGTTATAGTGAGTTTATAGCGATGGCACGGTTGGGGTGCCCTTCAACCGTTACTCTCGATTGAGTATATGAAGTTGTATTGGATTTGTAGAGGGGAGTAGATACTTTGAGGCCAGTATGTGATAATAACCTGTTTGATCGAGACCAACTCTTCAGATCATTCACCTAGCTGCCACCACCCCATAGTCCACCACCCCACAGCACCACATTCTTCCAAGAGCCAAGCCCAACGTCACATGGCCCATAACTGGTCCATAACCATTCGACATATGATCGAGATACCTAACTGAGAACCCTGATTATAACCTCTCTAAAACAGCCTCCCCAATATAATCCCCAGAGACCCTTCGGAACCCTCAACATGTTCCCTTTGCGTGCATTTTACAACGGCTGGGGTGCATGCGTAGACTTTTAAGGCCAGTGCGATGAGCTGTGGGGTCTCGAGGAAGATATTTAGGTTACTAAAGGGTGGTGATATGGGATTTGAATTAGATATTCGAAGGTTAAGGAGAATTGTTGATCCAATTGAGGCTCAGTTAGATATATGATAGAGAACGTACGGCTGGTCATTGGGGCATACACCCTGTGTCATATGGTACGGTAGATGCAGAAGATACAGCAGATTTAGCAGATACAGAAACAGATATAGCAGTATAACAGATACAAGAAACAGCAGATACAACAGATATAGCAGTAAAAGAAACAGCATACACTGTGATATCAACTCACTCATTCACAAAACAGTATGGCCTTCATAGTATGCCTGGCGCACTTCTGCGAGGTGCATGGTCCCACAATGGTGATGTGCACTCAGTCTGCTCCCATTGACGATTCCTCAAGCCTTATTGCACCTCCCAATTCATCACAAAAATGCAAGTCGTGCGAGCTGGTTTTCCCCTCCCCCTCCTCCTCTTCAGAGAGTACAAGCACAACCGTCACCGACACAAATAGCACCACCAATAGCATAGCCAACACGATCAGAAGTGAACACAGCAACGGCGGCAGTGGCTTCACAGGCAAGGCCAGCACAGAACCACTTCAACTGGAATCGTACCTTCTGCCCAGCCACACCACCTCCACGAATGTACTTCCCACAACAACATTCCGTACCGTGGAGGGCTCAATGGGATACATCTCTACCCAATCTCCCTCATCCCAGGCCCGCTATACCCCCATGCACCAGGTGGTGATGCGATGTCTTTCCATGGAAACAGCACCAACAGACTCCTTGAAGCCAATGATGTTTGGAGACTCTGCGCTGGGGTATTCGGTGTGTATGGTGTTCAAGCTGAACGATACAACTGCCAGGGGTGCAGAGAGGAAGTATGCCTTTATCGTGACGGGGGAAGACGAGAACCAGGTGATGCAGAGATGGGACCTCATTGTGGGGAATCTCAGGGGTGTCATCGGGTATATACGAAAGCGGATGGAGGTTTTGGAACAGGACCGTAAGAACGAAAGTGGCCATGAGCGTTTCTTCAGACGGACTTTGCTAAAGCCAAAGGGGCTAACAGAGCTATTGCAAGATGAAAAGCTGTTTGCCCGGCTCCATCTGTGGGCCAGCAACCTGCTGAAGGAGATTTATGCCGTTGAACAGTAGTTAACTCATCTTTGTCATATATTACGTGTATTATTAGATATATCTTTAGCACCGTTTCAGTCAGCACATCTGTATAGTGCACACCACCGTTATGTTTACACTGCCTGCTCTGGATAGTTCCTCAAATCGAGCGTCAGAGTCTTGCTGCTGTTGAGCTGCTGCTCCCTGTAGATCCCCACCAGAGCGTCGCTCTTCTCGAAGAGACCATTTTTGAGCGAGATCACAATGAACTGGAAGTTGGGCCCACAGTTGTTGTGGATGTAGTTGGCGATTCGGTTGACGTTGGCATGGTCCAGCGCGGCATCAACCTCATCCAGCACGAAAAAGGGAGAGGGATGGTAACTGTGAATGGAGAACAGCAACGCCAGCGCAGCAATGGTCTTCTCTCCTCCTGAAAGCAACTCCATATCTCTGAACCGCTTCATTGGTGGCATAGCATGGTATTTCACACCTGTCAAGTACGGCTCGTCCTCATCTTCAAGGGTAATATACGCAGACCCGCCAAGAGGAGACGCAATGGAGCGCGTCAGCTCCTTGTAGACAGTGTCAATCTTATCTGATATGTGGTTGTAAGCCTCCATGAAAAGATTGTGCCTGGTGTCTTTGACTGTGTTGAAGGTGCGCGACACCTCTGCCTCTGCTTGTCTTGCTGCTTTGAAATCAGCGTCGATCTCCTTGAGACGCACTTCCACCTCCGTCAATCTGTCCATCGCCTTCAGGTTCGGCGTCAGAGTGCTCAGTTCCTCTCCAACAGCAGCAATCTTTGCAGCGAGCTCTTCGAGGGTCTGGTTGGAATATGAAGACCCCTTATGCCTGGAGCTCAGGGAAGAATAGTCCAGAGTCAACCCACCGACGATCCTCTGCACCTCTTCGTCTGCTTCACCAGAATCTCCACCATCACCTCCAATAGGCAAGTCGTCCAACGAAGTTGATCCCTCACGGAGAGGCAGCGTGACATTCTCCAGTTTGGAGTTCCTCAGAAGGTTGTAACGCTCCATTTCATACTCATCAATAGCCTCCTCATATGACGACACCTTCTTCTTGAGACTTGCAGCTTCCTCTCTGGCCTCCATGAGCTTGGATTCCAGTGACTTGGAATACTTGAGCTTATTGGAAAGCCGTTCCTCCACCGACTCGTATTCTTCTTGCAGCACGGCCAACTCTTGCTCCATTGAATCGGCTTCCTCCTGGAGAGTAGACTCCTGCTTGACAAGAGACTCAATTGTGGAGGCAAATGTAGACTTGTCCCTTTCAAGCCTGGCGAGAATCTTGACGGTGTGCTCCAGCCTTTCAGTCTCGAAGCTTAGCTTGTTCTTGAGAGAGGAGATCTGCTTATTGAAAGAGGCCGTCTCCTGCGACCTCTCCCTCTGTAGTGAGGCGTGGGTCGTTTCAAAATTGGAAATGCTATCCAAACCATTGGCCCCACAGAACTCATCGTAGATGGTGTGCTGTAACTTGGAGACCTCATCCTGGATTTTAGCAATAGAATTCTCAACATGTGCAACCTCTCTTCTCGATACACTCACACTCTCTTCAGCGTCCGCGCAAAGAGTAGTCTGGTGCTTGATTTCGCTCTCTTTATCTTTAACTCTTCTCTCTACCTCTGCTCTCTCTGTTCTCAGACGGGCCGCACGGCCTTCGAGGCCCTCGATCTCATCCAGCAACTTGCGTTCCTCGAGCTCACTGGGCCTCTGCTGAGCTAGGTCTTCGAGCTGGGTCCTGAGGTCATCCTTTAGCGCACCTAAGCTGGAAGCCTCGTTCTTGTCCCATCTTCGCTGCTCTTTGCTCTGACCACCGGTCATCAAGCCAGCCTTGTGGATGAGAGACCCCTCCAACGTCACCACCTTGACGTCATGCTTTTTCTCCCACTTGACATACTTGGCAATATCCATCGAGTCGCAAACCACGGCATTTCCACATACATACTGGAACGCCCTTTCCAAAGCGGTATCGTACTCGACAACATCAATGATCGGAAGCGCTCCAGGGTGCACAGATCGCAAGGCACTGCTTGGGGGCTTGCTGCTGACAGAATCGAGAGGGATAAAAGAGGCAACTCCCAGCCGCTGCTCCTTTAGATACTCAATACACTGCTGGGCTACTGCAACGCTGTCCACAACAATGCTATCGAAGTTCTTACCTAGAACAGTAGACACCGCCAGTTCGTACTTCTGCTGCTTGGGGCGACACAGATCGTGCACCAGACCCTTGACACCAGGGAACAACCTGCTCAAAACACCACAGTTCTCCCTCAGCTTACGCTCACGTGCCGTTTCTCTCATGTTGGCGTTGAGATCATTCAGCTGGATGAGCACCTGTTTCAGTTTCGAGGCAACCTGCACCTCCTGCTGCTGGATCTGCTCCTTTTTGGCACCCAGCTCGTTGAGAGCTTTCCGCTTCTCACTTATCTCGGCAAGGGCAGAATTCAGAGATGTTGTGGTATCACGAAGTGCCTTGGACGAAGATCTTCGAAAATCTTCGAGCACACGTATGTGCGATTCGATTGCGCTCGACTGATTGGTGTGGATCTCTAACTGCGAAAGAGAGCTCTTGAGCTCTGCATTGAGATCGTTGAGTCTACTCTCGAGCTGCTCGCCTCCGTTGGAGAGAAACTCCTCTCGCAAGGACTCGTATTCCTTTTGGGCTTCTGATGAAAGCTCATGGAGTGCTTCAGCTCTTCTTGCCATCTCAGCTTCGAAACTACGCTTTGCGGCCTCGACTGCCCTCAGACGAGTGTTACCAGATTCCACAAGCTCCTGGTGTCTCTCTTTGTCGCCTACAAGGTCTGCGATTCTCTTTTCGTAATCTGCGATTCTGCGTGCGGTGAGAGCCTTTTGCGACCTGATCGGTATGAGGCCACGTGATTTCTCCTCCAGTTGGAGCTTTTTCTTGGCTAGCCTCTTTTGGACCTTGGAAACATTGAGAGACTCCTTGGAGTATTCACTAACAACGGCTTTGAAAGACACTTCCGTCTCAGCCACAGATGCCGTGATAGACTCCAAACGGGCCATCGCCTGTCTGAGATCAGTGTCCCGTACACTTTCGAGGTTTTTCTCGTTGTGGAATAATTGGTACAGATACTTGTACGTTTCCAGATTGGCCTTTTCCAGCACCTTGTTCTTGAACTTCTCGGCTTCTGCATATTGCTCTTTGTACTGTTTATACTCAGCATTGAGAGTCCTCCTCTTTGAGAAAACAGACGTTGTATCTTCGTGCACCTTCTCGAGCTTTTCTTTGAGCTCGTCGTAGTCCTTTTTGTGTTCTATGGACCCACTCACCGTTTCCAGCATCAGCGTGAGATCGGAGGCTGATTGGGACGCAATCTTCTCAACATCACCTTGGAAAACAAGAAAGTTACGTGCCTTGATGAGGATATTTTCTTCCTTGAGGATATCGGCATACTGTGAAGCTGTTACTACCTTGCCGTTGATACGGTACTGACTGGAGCCTGCCGTGGTGATTGTGCGCTTAAGTTTCAGTATGTTTCCGTCGCTGGTTTCATATATGGCCATCACATAGGCCATTGTGGGATCAGAGGTGGCCTCTGCATCATCAGCATCTTCTGCTGTTGAGACGTCTGCCGCTTCTGGTGAGATCGATCGGTCTTCGCCAGAGATTCTTCCCCTGTGAATGAGATCTTTCAAGTGGGAACTTCTCAAGTGAGAACTCCTCACTCCCAGAACAAACGATATGGCGTCCATCATATTTGATTTACCGGAACCGTTGGGGCCAATGATGGAGGTGAAGTAGGATGTTCCGAATCCGATTGAGGTGGTTCCCCTATACGATTTGAAGTTGTGGAGCTCGAGCCCCACAAGACGACCCATGATGGAGTTGGTGTGAATGTGATGTGTAGCAGCAGCTGAACAGGACTCTCCAAAAGCTTTTTTACTGCCGCAATACAGATGCTGTTTTGGTAGAGTGACTGCTATGAATGACAACAAAGCTATAGATCCCCAAGAGTTGTTGATCCAAACTTTTTTTAGGACCCTCACCCAATTATTCACCTTCCCTGCGTATCTACATATCTGAGTAGCGTTACCGCATTTGGAAGAGCTTACGCGTTTATTAAGGAGGGAAACGCGTTACAGCAGCGCTAATAGGTTGGTGCACGACTAGATAAGGGAGCACAGGTAAGGTAGTGTAACACTTATAGGTAGTATGAGGAACACGTACAGTGGTCTCTAAAGGGTACAGGTCCAGAGAGGGTGGAGGAGGTTTTTTTTCGGTATTTATGAACGTGTAAACATCTTGGACCTTCAAATATGGATTCGAGTTGACAGGGAATGCAATAAAATTTTGAAATTCAGCAATATTGGCAGAGTTAACACTGAGGTAAGAAGGTATGAGATTTACACTGCACAGGGTAACTGTGGGACTGAAAATGTCTGAGAGTGAGCAATGCCATAGGATCTGGAGCACTGGCTAACAGATTTGTACAGATTAAACTTAAGCCGCCTCCCCCATACAATCAAAAGTGAACATAATGATAAAGAATGGTAGTGCGCGTTGCTCAACGTTCCCCCCATACACTTTCCCCCCCGCAAATGTCAAAGCGTGGACCCACTTCACCGTATGTACGTCTCTGCATTGGGGGAGATGGCCTGACAACGCTGGGCAAACCACAGCAGATGATTCCACGCATGATTCCTCCTATCGTTTTCCCCACATGATAGATAATGTACCCCGCAAAATACATTTCTTCCATAGTGGGCGAGCAAGTGTATATCTTCGTTGACAACAGTTAGCACTTCGTTCCACATAGACCCTTCACTGCCTGGCCCTGTCTCCCACAGCCAAACTGCTGCCCTAACTACCTGGAAGGACACCCCTCTACGTAGGGCATACTGTAGGAGGCACTCTCCCCTGCAGAGCCCATTGCCAGAGCCCCCTGCCAATGCCCACGCCAGTGCCCACGCCAATGCCCAGTGCCAGTGCCCACTGTCATGTAGACCCACCTGCAAAGAACTGTGGTGCTCCCCCAATGAGCCAAGCCCAGCCTGCGTCTCATACACTCACTTGCAGTATCTGCACATACATAGCCAGCGGAGGTGACCTCTTTGGGTGACGAGGGGCAGTGCCGTGTGGTGTATCCTCCCCCCACCCATAGATAAGATTAGCCTGCTGGGTTGAGTGATGCAGCAGCGAGGAGGTGGATGAAAAATAGGGTGGGGGAATATGGAAGAACAATGGGACGCTAAGCAAGGGTTGAGTGCATTTGTCTTGTTTTATTTATTTGTAGAGCTGTTTTTCTTCTGGTTACAAAACCTGGTTTTAGCTTCACTTATCGACAAGATCACACACTACACACTACATACTACACACTGCTTCCTCTGCTGCAGTTGTTGTGCGGAATACCGAAAGCGCAACGGCCAAACTTTTTTACCCGCAAGAACTCCCAAGGGCATTTCTCCATTTTCACACAATGAGTTATTCCGGTGGAGCCCCTCTCAAGCTCACCATGTCGGAGGAACACACAACGTCATGTTTCTCCACCATCACGGCGTTCCTCTCCTCTAGGTCTCGCTCATACAACGCAAACATGTTCTCCAACGACGACGACTCCGAGGAGGATGAGGACTTGTTATCTGAAAAGAGCTATCGCTCCGACAACACCTCCTACAGTGATAAGGAAAGGATACCTGTCAATATCCACGACGTGCTGCACGATAGCACCAACTGCACACCGTATGCTTCAGCCTACACGGCTCAGTCTTACCCCCAATCGTCTTCCACCACGCCCTTCAACTCCTCCAAACGCCTCCATGAGCTGCGCAACTTCATGATCGCCAATGGCATTTCCGTCTATGTGATTCCCTCCGAAGACGAACACCAGAGTGAGTACACTTCACCCAAAGACCAGAGAAGGGCTTACATTTCCGGCTTCACTGGTAGTGCCGGTGTAGCTGTGGTGACAGTTGCTACCGGCCCTTCGGGGAAGGGCGAAGCTGCCCTTTCAACAGATGGCCGCTATTTTCTCCAGGCAAGCAGCCAACTGGACAACAACTGGTACCTGATCAAGGCAGGCTTGCCCACTTATCCCACATGGCAGCAGTGGGCACTCAGCAAGGCCAGCTGCAGCCCATTCAAGAGGTGTCTGTCTGTTGACCCCAAGCTGCTTACCAATGATATGGGTAAATACCTCCAATCGCGGTGTTGTGAGATGAATATTGAGTTCAAGCCCTTGATGGAAAATCTCGTGGATAACGTATGGAACGTGTTGGGGGACGCTCCCGACGGTGATGTGTCCTCCAAAGTGTTTGAACTCCCATTACAATACACCGGAGAACACACAAACGACAAGGTGAAGAGATTGAGAGATTACATAGCTCAGAGACATAAGGCACTCTATATCGTTGTGAGCGCCTTGGATGACATTGCCTGGCTGTTGAATCTAAGAGCCTCCGATATCCCCTATAACCCCGTGTTTTTTGCCTATGTTGTGGTTTCCATGGAGAGTGTGAGATTGTATATTGATAGCGACAAAGTGACCGAGGATGTATGGGCTTACCTCAACACCATCGACTCGCTGCAGGTGTTTGGGTATTCTCGGTTTTGGGACGATATTAAGGACACTGAGATATCCACTTCGCATGCTTTGCAGTTTTCTCACCTAAAGAAAGTGGTGCTACCTAAAAACGCCTCCTACGCCTTGGTGAACAGTGTCCCCAACACCATAGACTCCGTTGTTTTTGAGTCTGTGGTGGAAAAGTTCAAGGCTGTGAAAAATCAGGTGGAGATCAAGGGTCACAAGATGGCCCAGCTGAAAGACGGTATTGCACTGGCGCGTTTCTTTTCCTGGTTGGAGGAGAAACTTGTCGTTGAGAATGCGCAAATTGATGAGCTTCAAGCCGCAGAAAAGAATATTTTCTTCAGGTCGACGCTCAGCAACTTCAAAGGCCCTTCATTTGCGACAATCAGCTCTACAGGTCCCAACGCCTCCATCATCCACTATTCGCCTACCCCCTCTAACTTTTCTGTTATAGATAAGACCAACGTCTATCTGTGTGACTCCGGCGGCCAGTACTTGGACGGCACCACAGATATCACCAGAACATTGCACTTCACCACCCCTACCGCAGAAGAGATCAAGGCATACTCCCTGGTCCTGAAGGGCCATTTACAATTGGCAATGGCTCGTTTCCCCAAAGGCACCGATGGTGCCTCCCTTGATATCCTTGCAAGGGAGCCCCTTTGGCAGCATGGTCTGGAGTATCGTCATGGAACGGGCCATGGAATTGGCTCTTTCCTATGTGTCCACGAAGGACCAATCGGCATTGGAGTTCGCCCAAACACTTTGGATCCATTGGATGAAGGCAATGTCATTAGTGACGAGCCTGGCTACTATAAAGACGGCAAGTTTGGCGTCAGAATCGAAAGTGACGTGCTTGTCGTGAAGAGCAGCGCAGATAACGAAGGTTTGGACAAACCGCTCTTGGAATTTGAATATTTGACCAGGGTTCCCTTTTGTATGAATCTCATAGATAAGGAGATTCTCACAAGTGATCAGATCACATGGATAAACGGATACAATCAGACCCTCAGGAAGGAGATTATTCCATATCTGCGAGAATGCAAGGATGAGAGAGCCATCAGCTGGCTGCTCAAGGAGACTATTCCACTTTGATTACATTCATAGAGAGTTTTTATAATATTCATGATCGCATTTGTGACAACTGGAAATAAATAACATGCATTGATGAACCATGTCGTAATTAGGCACAAAGAGAGGAATGTCATAATATTGGAAGTTGCATAATAATGGCAGTCTCTCACAATGGGGGGGGGGACAGGATGTGTAATTGCTGCTTGCTAGAAACCACTAGATCCAGAAACAACAACAAACCAAGGCAAATGTAGCCAATTCCTGCACACTATATCTATTCTGCTATACAAACACTATATTTATTAACCTGTATATAACTTCAATACATACATCTTCATGCTTTCCCGGATTACATCACTCCATTCTCTTTCCTGTAGCCGGACACCGCAAGTGTGGGGTAATGCATAAAGTGGCATATTTCTATGCAAAGCGGGGCCTTAGCGCATGCTTGCAGGGGAAGAGATTTACGATCCTCTATAAGCAACTCTGTTGGCTCGGTGCTCATCAGACCGATGAAAGTAGACGATGGTATTGGACGAGATGGTATCAAAATACTGTAGAGGGCCAGGGTTATGTTGTGGAAGCCAGCACCAATCCGGGAAAATCAGGAGTCATCGATAGTGGTGGCTGCGTTGGACATTTTCTTGGCTCTATGGTAACCATGCAGCCTCTATACATTAGCGTGGTTATGGTGTGCGACAGTGCTGATGAGGTGCAGTAGCAGTACTCAGTGTGGAAATTTTACCGATTGCTTAGGGGGGTCATCATATCATTTTTGTAAGATCTCGGAGAAGAGCAACTTACTCATTCTACCTGCCCTTTGACTAATTGTATGGTAATGCATGCACGCGATGGCCGATTGCTGACTAGGAGATGTCCTATCTGTCGATGAGCATCTGTAAGATCAATGCGGAAACAGTCATGCAACTCTTTGTATCAGTCAACCCTTTGTGTCATCCAAATCACTGTATCGTAGGTTCATTTATTATAGCATATCATTAGTACATATTTCATAAGTTCATATCATTTTCATTCAAGATCGCCTGTGGATCACACTCTAGTACGACATCAGCCTATCCAATTCATAGTCCTGTGCCTCACTCATCATCCTGTCTCTGAGCTCCATCAAATCTTGTTCATGTTGATCTGGCTCACCCTCGGACTCCTCTGCATCTGTGTCATCCTTTTGCAAAGTGGCCGGTATCACTGAAGAAGTACTCTTAGATTGACCGGGAAGCTTCGTCTCGGACTTGTGCTTCCTCTGGAATGACAGCGACCTAATAGGGAAACTGAACCGGAACCCTTTCTTCTTTGGTGTTTCGGTCATTCCTGAATGATAGGTATAATCCCCATTCTCCATGGGTGGGGCAGACTGCCCTTTAATGATGAGTGGCACTGATTGCTGGCTGTTGTACGCGGAATCCAAACTTCTTCTTTCGTAAACGGGGTAAGGGCCCATATCAGAAACGCCATTGGTACTACCATGACCAGCATGTGTAGAATGATTTACAGGCATGCTGTTCCTCTTTATTAATCTCGATCCACCTCTTTTCTCCTTGAACGTTGAGTCGATGTGATTATGGGAAGGTGCCGTATGGGCGTGGGCGTGTTGTTTAGGATATGAAGATGACAATGGGGACTGTGGAGAAGCCATCTGAACAACCTCCTCTGGATGATCCAGTTGAATAAAATTCTGGATAGTGTTGAGGTAGTAGTATTGCTTCAACACTGGATCAAAACGAACCTCCCACCCCATCGGCACTTTGGGTGGAACAACAGAAGACCCAGCCCATGGCTCTGTGGGAGTGGCATCTAATGTACGCAGAGGTTCTGGGGTGGAGTAGGATATCCTCATATCATGTGATGTGGGTGAAGTGGGTGAAGGTGAGCGGGAGGACGTGGACATCATTTTTCCATTGACATGCTCAGGGGGGAATATGGTGGAGTGACTTGGTGGTGTTTGGTGTTTGATATGGCTTCTACTGCTGTGATTTCCATATTGACTGTGAGAAGTAAATGAGTTGTGTGAGGGGACTGAGTGAGAGTCAGAGACATGGACATGATGATGGTTATTAAGCTGATGATGATTAGTTATGATCTCCACTCCTGCGTGTGCATGAGGTGGCTCGTCGTAGCTTGGCCTCCTTCTATTATGGATGGGGGATGTAGGAGCCATGATGGTGCCCTCTATCATTTGTGTGCTATGCTGTGGATAAAATGACCTTTCAGCGAGTTTCAGCATATTCCGAACTCAGCGTCTGTTATGATGTGGTGTTGATCTGGGACTGTCTGCTTTTCGTTGTTCTTAGAGTTCGTTTGAACGCTTTTTGCAACGATTTGTCATTAGAGATACAACCACATTTGCATCTCGATACGCAGAAGTAGATGTGTAGATATATATACAGATAGTTTTTAGAAGATAACTGTTGTATTATTATTGGTGATTATAAAGGAAACTCATACAAGATGCAAAGAATATTTTCTCTCAAAAGCAGCTGCCACTACAGATATATAGGTTTTGTGTAGTCAACATACAATGACATATTTCCCGGCTTACATATATGCAGTGTAGCTGCACGATCGGTCTTAACTAACAACGGTATTCCCGGGATTCGCTCGGTCGACTCCACCTTGCCCACGCATACATAAGGACGATGTGCACTACTAAAGGTAATTTCAGAAAACTACTGCTGATGGGACCAAAATCCGAATTTGTACGGCGGCAAATACAGGGAGAAGAACCACTACACTACATACACACGGTGGAAAAAGAGCGGTCGGTGTTAGGCGTTTAATGGGAGCGCGTAACTTGAGCATTGATTTTCTATGTAAGGCATTTTTTTTTTTGCCCTTCTATGGGGGAGGCTGTATGGATGCATGAGATTGTGCATATCAGTTGCATATCTACAGTAGAGCATGCATGACTTGAGTGACACTGCTACACCTTTAAGGTGTGTATTTGTCAAGATGATCGTACTAATGCGGAGTGTGTACAGGGAGAAGGACGCAAAGCTGCAGATCAAGCATCTACGGAAATGTCGGGTAGACGCAGTCGAACCCATACATCGGCTCTAACTCTCTGAGCCGGCCCGAAGACCGAGAAAAGAATAGGTAAGCGGTGTTATACCTCAAAATGTATGAGGAGGGCAGTAAAATACATGGATTCATGGGGCAGCGAAAGGGTTCTACCGTTGGAAGCAGTGATGTAGAATTTTAAGCAAGGGGCCAGCAAATGGTGGGGGGGTTTGATAGCCTCTTCATAGGCTTTCATGGTATCTGCGTTATATGCGTGTGACCCAACTTGCGATGGCCGAGATTGGCCGGTGGAGTTTACCTATCATGCTTTTCTTGGGACGCCATCTCCCTAATAAAAAGTGTTAGAGAGGGCCCTATCTCCAAGCACCTTTCGATAGGAAGCTTGTGACCGTATCCTTTGGTGCAGTCCGGGAGTGGATACTTCATTGATCTTGGCCTAGACAGCGCATAGGTACTGAGTCTAGGCAACGTGTTCTCTGCTGAAAGTGGTTATGAGGTCATTGCAGCGGCAAACAGGCCACAAAGTCTCTCTAAATTCACAAAGTGGATAGTTTGTTGAAAGTGTCGTTTATAATCAGTTCCAAGAATTCATGCATGTAGGGTGGGTGGCGAACCCTCTTTCTCAATAGTTCGCTTTATAGGGTTTGACCTTGGCCGCTCACACAATAGGTGTATGCACAACGGACTGATCCGCACCCTTACGGGGTCCAACAGGGTGTATGCGAAGTGTAAAAGCAAGTATGCGGGTCAAACACTCAAGGTTTTCACCTTTTTTTTTTTTTTTTTGCTTTTATTTGGAGTTAAATGTTCCGCCCTGCCTTCGAAGAATCTAGGAATGCTTTTGGAACGTTTCGGCGTTCGTTATTTCTGGCCACCAGACAATTGTATAAGACGTGCCTCCTGCATGCAGCGTGTATGTATGCTGATATTTCGGAGATAACAGACAACATCATGGCATATAGCGGATTTAGCCAAAAGGCTTAAAAAGCTGAATAATTCAAAACGACCATTGAGCAGAATTGAAGGGTAGGGGGCAAATTTGGAACAGAAGGGGCAACTAACAAAAAAAACAGCCACTACAGGTATATGGCGCAACTGCAGGACTACTTGAAAGACACGTACAATGGTCAAAGTTTATGAAATCCACTAGGGTTGATATGACGCTCTATCACCTTGTTTGATTCAACGTCATCTATATCCTACGAGGGACCCTTGTGCGACAAATACCGTTGAGTTTGCCACTCTGATTCTCCAATGCCGCCTCTAACCAATCAGCACAGCATACATCAGTCAAAGGTCAGCAGTGACACACCAAGTAGAAACCGTCATTTTCACTACTAGCTACCACAATGCTTCACCCTGCTTCAATCTTTCACCCATCAACACCGAATCATGAATGACCACGGCGGTAACTTCCAACGGTAGATAATCCTTGGCTGCGATAACTTCTGCCGTGCTATAAACCCTGAACCCTGCATAGGTCACAGGAACATCGCCTCGTGCTCCAAGGTCGTGCAGCTGTATTGACTGGCCTCGCTATGAGGTCATGTAGGCCGTGCTCTGCTCTGCCCTGCCCTGCCAGCTTTGCCCTGCCAGCTTTGGTCTCTTCCTGCCCTGCCCTGTTCCTGCCCTGTTCCTGCCCTTCTGCCAGCTCTGCTCTGCCCTGCCCTTCTGCCGCTGGTATCGGCTCTGCTTTCCCAGGCTGGGTTTGCATCCAAGGCGTTGGCTGTCCCCCTACTGCTTTCCCCTGCCGATAAGGAAAAGATTCCCTTGTGGCGACTGCACGTGATCTGTAGGGACGGTGACAAACGCTAGAGGTGGCACCGAGAGAGTTAAGCGGGGCATCTCCAAGGGATAAAGGATAATTGTAAACAGTTCTCTCTGTGTCTATCTCTTGTGGTGTCTCTTGCGGTTTTTGTTATGGTTTTTGTTATGGTTACTATATCTGTATCATTATAATCCAACCATCATTACTATATCATAGAGCCTTTGCGTTGCTCAGGAGTCCGCATAGCCCTTCGCACGTTTCACAAACATGACGGACGATAAGAACCAACCCCCAAGAGTGCCTGCGGGATGGAAGGCAATTTTTGACGACAAGTACTCCACTTTCTTCTACGTTGATGAGAAGACAGGCAAATCGCAGTGGGAAGCGCCTCCGGGAACCCAGCGTGCTGCTGCTCCAACCCCCAAGTCAGATAGTGGGGCTCCTCCCTCGTATGCCTCTTCACAGAGTGCGCAACGCACATCGTCGCAAGGACCTCCTCCACAGCAGAGATATCAGCAGCAGCAACCACAATATGCTCCTTACCAGCAGTACCCTCCATATCCTCAACAGCAGTACGCACAACCACCCCCACAGCAATACGCCCAGCCTGTGCAATATGCTCAAGCACCTCAGAGACATAGCAACCGTTTTGGAGGTGGAATGGGAGGCATGGGCGGAATGCTTGGTGGAGCCGCTCTAGGTGGTGTTGGAGGGTTGCTTCTTGGTGAAGCTCTTGGTGACCACGGCAACACCTATGTGCAGAACGATTACTATGACAATGGAAACGGGATGAACGGAGGCTTTGACAACGGCTATGGCCCTGGTGGGTTTGATAACGGAGGCTTTGGCAATGGTGGATTCGACAATGGCGGGTTTGACAACGGTGGGTTTGACAACGGTGGTTTCGACAACGGTGGAGGGTTCTTTTAGCAAGAGGGGGGGCTCGATAGGATTTTGATTTCTAAATGCTTTGGTAATGTCATGTGTTTTTACGTGCAGAGTACGCGGTAGATTAGAGGAGAACCAGCAAGAAATGATGACATGCTGACTGTCAGAAATATGTGCTGCACTAGGGGAGCACATATCTTGGTAGCTCCCCACAATCAGGCAATCATGTCCGATTCCAACCATGAGCCATGCAATAAGGAGAAAGTAATCCCTGAAACGCGGTTTTGCTCACTTACATTAATCCACCTTTCATTTCCAGTTCCTAGTGCCTAATCAAACGTCTAATCTAACGTCTAATCTCTAATTTTGAAAATATTCTTAATCTCGATTATCTAATCTCTTAATCGAGTTCATTGATATTACAATGGTGTAACTCTCCTCCCGCTCCCAACCCTGCCTCTCCTTCGAGTTGCCCCACCCTCATCTTTTGACCGGCCCATCTTATCACCGGGCTCTCTTTTAACCGGCCTATCTTATTACCAGCCAGCCTTCCTCCTTTGCCTATGCCCTTTGCCTGCACTGCTCTCACTCTACACGCCCTCTCTGCACGCCCGCTTTGAACGCCCGCTTTGCACGCCCCACTGCACCTTCTGCTCCCATCCCCTCCATCGGCCCTATACACCTCCCCGTATAGAAATCGTAACGGCCGTGGTCGGCCGACAATCGCATTCCGCAGAACGGTTCACTGTACCCAGAGCCTATGCTCCGCTGCAACCTACGTGGCCCTACGCCAAGCCGATAGCCTGTTCACAGTTTCACCACGGACCAACACATGTCTATGGTGTCTATGGTGTCTATGGTGCCTCTCCCTCCCAGAGCCCTCCTCCCCGAGTTCCCTCCCACCCTTCCCTCCCAAAGTCCTCCCTTACAGTTTCCCCGACCGTTGGTTATTCCCCCGCCGCCCAACACACCCTTGCATCTCCTTATGGGCCATTCGCAAGCCGCGCCGGAAATACCCACTGGTAAAGAGCCCGCATGGTGGGTGCATTTTCCCAAAGCGAGGAAAGGACACTACGCTTTAGATAGTGAGAAGAGGGGATTTTGGAAGACATCTATGTTGCGACCGTTTTTTTTTTATACCAAACATATCTATCGGATAACCAGGTGATAGTTAGAGTGATAACTCGGGTGAGAACGAGGATATTAACTAGAGGGATCACTAGGGTGATAACCAGGTGATAACTGGGGTGTTATTTTGTCAGAGTCGAAATAAGCGAGACAACACGAGGTGTGTTGTGTGCGGTTGAGAGCTTTATCACTATAGAACCGCTAAATCCCGAGAAACAGTAGTCCAGATACTGATAACTTTCATATTTCTCGGATATTGGTGGGTATCGTTCTTTTATTTCTCTGTTGTTGTGCCTTTCCACACATTGGTGTCACACTCATATATTGGTATCACACACTGTATGCCTATGGCATAAAGGTTGAAGTAAGACACACCCCACACAAAAACACACACTTGTCATATCATGTCACAGGAAATACAAATAGGAGCAGGGTCTCCGCCCTCGTTGGACATCTCACCAACCTCCTCAATAGCTGAAGCTGCACGCAACAACGACTCACAGGCCCCGGCAAGGTACCCTTTGGCAAGTGTTGATTCTGGAGAGGCTCTATTCACGAGGTTGGCCAGAGAAGATGCGGCTCTGAGGATGGAATCGGTAGTTGATGTTTTGAGCAACAGCATACACACCATTTTCCCGGTACAGCAATACCAGCAACAACAGCAACACCAGCAGCAATCAGCATCGTCTCAAATATCACATGGTGCACAGCAACCACGCCAGCCAAACACACACCCAACCCTTGAATACCCAGCCAAACGCCGCAGAACTAGGCCTGTGGAAGAGGATACCTCCAAAATGAGAGAGTTGTCGATATCCAGTGTGGAGGTGGATTCGGACGAGATGGAGGAAGTCACCTCCCATAACAGTGCAGCCACGAGCCCTCCACCCAAGAGGAGGCTTACCGAAAGAGTGAATGGAGGTGAAGCTGGTAGGGAAAATATGACAACGGTTGAGGAAATTCTCACTGGTGAAGCAACTGCCGCAGCTGCTACTACTGCTGGCTCCACACAACCCACATCTCTTGGAGCCCCCATCGTGGAATCTCTCAGTGTGGCCCATGATGATTCCATCCAATTGCCTTTGCCCTCTCCTAGCGCTTCGCCGCTGCCCTCTTCGTTTGAAGAGGATGAGAGCGATACAGGGGAGAGCGGAATAAGTGGAGTGAGCGGTATCACGGGCGTGAGTGGATCCTCAGTTCTTGCACCTGGTGCTGGAAGGAGGAACTCTGCTGCTCATTCTCACCCTCGTGGGCTCTCGCATTCTCATCCCTTGACGGCAACTCCTTCCAGTGACTCCTCCACCATCAACGAACTCGACGATGGCACCACATGCGAGGAGGCAAAACCCGAGCAGCCCCTGATACGTGTCCCCACCACGGTGCAGGGCCTTGGCAGCGTGATTGATGATCTCATATCTGCTCTTCCACAGGATACTGATGGAGAAGGCGTCAAGAAGTGGCTGCTATGGCGACTTCTGCAGCAGACAGACCGTTCGAGCCTTTCTTCGATGATGAGCGTGGTCAACAAAGCGTTGAAGCGGGACCTCTTGTGTAATTTGCCCCCTGAGATCTCCATCAAGATCCTGAGCTATCTCGACTATAAGAGTCTCTCCAAAGTGGCACAGGTTTGCAGCAGGTGGAACGACCTGCTCAAGAGGGCCGAGGCCATTTGGAGGGTTCTTCTGATAAACGACAGGCTGATCAAAGATGTGAATGAACTCCAGAGTGTGCTCAAAGAGAGAGGACTGCTCGATAGAGTGGCCCAGGATGCGGCAGACATGTCTATCAATAG
Source organism: Kuraishia piskuri (assembly GCA_030567595.1). NCBI lineage: Eukaryota > Fungi > Ascomycota > Pichiomycetes > Pichiales > Pichiaceae > Kuraishia > Kuraishia piskuri. The sequence continues at coordinate 161,823 of JAJLSM010000009.1, forward strand.
CATGCTCAATGGTAACAACGTTTCTGCAGCGGAAGTTTACAGAAGGTTGTACAAAGAGCGTCATACGATCCACCGCAGATGGATGGATCCCAACTTCACACCCAAACGTATCTCTGTGAGTGGCCATGGCTTGAACGTGGTGACTTGTTTGCAGTTCGACTCCGATAAGATCATCACGGGTGCCGACGACAAGATGATCAACGTGTACGACACCAAGACTGGCCGTCTGCGCAAGGTTTTGGCTGGCCACGATGGAGGTGTATGGGCGATGAAGTACGTTGGCAATACCTTGGTGAGTGGCTCAACAGACAGAACGGTGAGAGTATGGGATATCAAGCGTGGTAGATGCACCCATATCTTTAGGGGCCATACCTCCACGGTGAGATGCCTGGATATTTTGGAACCTGTGCAGATCGGCACCAATGACGATGGCAGCCCCATCATGTTTCCCAAGGAACATTTGTTGGTGACCGGCTCCAGAGATAGCACTCTGCATGTATGGAAACTGCCATTAGCACCCGAGGCTGGCGTGGAGGAAGATGAGTGTGCCACTGGTGGTGTTTCTCCGGGCGGCTCCCCCTTGCAATACCCCCCACCCATCGATACCTCAGATGACCGTAATAACCCATATCTCTTGCGCTCGTTGAGGGGACACACAGCCAGTGTGCGTGCGCTAGCCGGGCGCGGCAACATCGTCGTCTCTGGTAGTTATGACACCACCGTTAGGGTATGGGACTTGCTTACAGACAGATGCAAGAGCGTTTTGCGGGGCCATACCGAGCGTATATACTCGACTGTTTTGGATGTCAAGCGCAATAGATGCATCAGTGGGTCGATCGACTCCTCCATCAAGATCTGGGATCTCAACACGGGCGCCAACATCGCCACGTTGGAGGGTCACTCGTCGTTGGTGGGGCTTCTGGATCTCTCTGAGACTGCACTGGTGTCGGCAGCTGCTGATGCCACTCTAAGAGTGTGGAACCCTGAGACTGGTGCTCCCCGGTTCCACTTGAAGGGCCACGTTGGTGCCATCACCTGCTTCCAGAACGACGATAACATCGTTGTTAGTGGTAGCGAGCGCATGCTCAAGCTGTGGAATATCAGGACCGGTGAGTTTGTCAGGGAGCTCTTGAGTGATGTAACAGGTGGCATATGGCAGGTCAAGTTTGATTACCGTAGATGTGTTGCGGCAGTTCAAAGAGGCGAGCAGACATTCATTGAGATCTTGGATTTTGCTGAGGGGGTCGAGGAGGATGGAAATGAAGAGAATGAAGAGACAGACTGCGCATTGACAAGGTCGGATAATCTCATGACACTGGCAGTGCCAGATGATCTTGATGCGGAGATGGGATATTAACGCACCTTCAAAATGGGGTTTCCCTTAGTTTTTAGTAATGAATGTTAGCACAATTGATGATCATTGACCTGGTATATTGCGTAGAAGCCTGCTAGGCGGTGGTACAGTCTGGCGGAAATATATATATATATATCTATTATGATTTTTTTTATAGATGTTCCTGGTGTACCATAGTAATCCCATACTCATTACACTTGACCCATACGTTGTGGTTAGTTCGTAACACATTGCTGGATGTTAATACGCATTGGCCATGCAACAGCCCGTGCAGAGCCCGTCAGTCATGGTCATTATTAGTTGAAATCCTCAACTATATGTTTGGTATATTTCCATTCTCTCTCATCCTTCTCACTATTTACACATAAGGTTTGAGTTACTACGGTTTAATATATTATGATCTAAGATAGTTTGGTTTATGATAGTGGCAGCCTGGTTCCTTATACTGTACTGACCGCCCCAATCCTATCCCCATATGGTAACATCTTGACCGCCCTGTTTAGTACGCCATCTCACAACCCATCTTACAGCCCCACTTTCTGTTGGATGACCGCCCCGCTTTCTGCCGCATCGGGCAACCCATCTTGCAACCAGAAAATTAGAAGACAGCCCTCGTTGGCAGCCCCAAAAACTGGCAGTCCCCACCCCCCTCTGACAGCCCCGCCCCCATCCAATGCTACGCACACGCCCTCATACTGTAAACAAAACGGAGATCCCATCGCTGAAATGCACCCCGGCTAATTCCCAATCATTACCTGCAAAAAAATCACCGGAGGTGAGAATTAAGGGGTTTTTGTGTTAAAATATACTTGTCACAGAAAGTTGCGCTGAGCCAGTTTATTGGTTGCATTGAATTATTTCTTGAAAGAGTGAACCATCATGTCTTTTGTCACTGAACTTTGGGAGGGTGTTTTTCAACCGGGCGCTAACCCTGCACTGATCAAGGCCACCCATGGCTCGTTCGTGATGCTCGTGTTGTCGTTGATGTGGATGATTTATATGAGCCGCTCGATCCACTTTGTGAATCTGCTGGTGCTTGCTCTGCTTTTGTGGGGTACCGTCACCTGGTTTATCCAAGAGCTTGCAAAGGAGAAAGAGAATCTGAAGAGTACAGAGGAGGAGGAATCCACGCAGGACGATGACGAGACTGAGGACGAGGCCAAGGAGGAGGGAGAGGAGCAGGAAGAGGTGGTGGTAGTCGAGCCTAAGTCAGAGAAGAAATCATCAAAGGTGAAGAAGACTACGCCTGTTGCTGCTACTGCTGCCCCTAAGAAGAAGCCCGCCAAGACGGCCAAAACCGCTAAGGCTAAGAAGGCAGAGAAGGAAGAGGTGCTTGAGGCTACATCCTCAGAGAGCGTTGCAGAGCGCGCCAAGGCCAGAAGAGCCCGCAAGAAGATATGACGAGTGATACATTTTTCGCTGGGTATACATGGACGTTTGTACGAGTATTGTAATATATTAGAGATGTTTTTGAGCTCCGTTTTTTCCTGCTCGCTCTTCATCGCAAGCCGCAGTTGGTGAGGCTGCTAAAGAATAGTAGAGATGTAAACATCCATATTGGGGAGGCTGGCTCGGTTTCTCCTGCAGCATGCGGCGCGTGCGTGCGGCGTCTTGAGATGGGAGCAAGTAATTAGTAGTGTGGGATATTATATTGTTTCCATTCTTTGTTTTTATTTCTTTTGTTTATCTGAATAATTATAAAGGAAATTTGACCTATGTTAGGAGTGTAGCGGACAAGTATAAAGGTAAAACATTTTGAAATGTTGATGTGAGTGCATATATGGTTCAATTCAAGGGAGTGCTTTGACTAAGCTTTTCAAGTATAAAATTGAGCATGGGAACTCAAGTTAGGGATTTCCAATTCCGAGATATTCAATCTTTCCAATGTAATTAACGTTAATTCAGAATAATAAATTAAACATCATTCGATAAGCTATTTGCAGTTCCCTTGCCATTACACTGGATAATACAATTTCCATCTTTATATATCGTCGTGTACCCTTCAAACCCAATTGGGAAGCGCTATCGCAAGAACGATTCTATTGATAAATAGTGTGATAAGCTGGGTATGTCAATTCAGTTTTGTGATTAGACTACAACATCCCTCATTAATCTCACAAGCTGAAGATGTCTGACAAATTTGCTCCCAAGGAGCCCGTGCAACTTGACCCACCCAAGGACACTCCCATCAGCAGGAAAGAACTAGCGCTGTGTGACGGTATGTGAATTGAATGATCTCATCAGAAGGGTTCCCTTTTCAATGATGTGCTTGGTGGAGTTTGCCCATAGAAACATACACAATATACTGACACCGTGTAGGAGAACAAAGCAATAAGATGTATTTGGGGATCAAGGGTGTTGTGTTTGATGTCACCAAGAATAGTAACGCTTACGGGGTGGGGAAGGGATACCATGTGTTAGTTGGAAGGGACGCCTCAAGGGCCCTTGGCAAATCTAGTTTGAAACCGGAAGACACCGATCTGTCCGTATCTCATGACTATTCCACTCTGAATGAGAAGCAATTGAAAGTGCTGGATGATTGGTACACCTTTTTCAGCAATAGGTGAGTATGATTACCAGGAATTTGGCCCGTTGGGCTGCTTCGAGGCCAGAACAACTACTAACACGCTTTCAGATACAACGTTGTGGGAAAGGTGGTTGATTAGGCCAAGAGATGTAGATGGCTATTGTTTTTGGCTTGTTTCACCATTTATTTTGAATATTTACGTCAATGGAGTTATGATTTTCTAGATCAATTGTAGAAACCCTCTGCTCTGGTAGCCCCGCCGCCCTTTGGCAAACAATGGTGACCATACTTGTTGCTCTGACATACAGGTATGGCTGTGATATGGAGTGCTAAGGAATGGCGGTTATATGTGTAGATGGCAGAGACCTAATATTTAATGCTGAACTTCGTACCATTATTACATTCCCCTGCCTGTTTCCCCGCCCCTGCTCATTGACTCCATCGGCTACGGCAAGAGTGCCATGGCCTCGGCCCGCACCTGCAGGAACCTTAAAGGGTACTCAGGAGCAGCAATTCATAGAGATATGCCTAACTGAGGGGGTATGAGAATAAAGGGAGTAGAGCTTTGAAGTTCACCGCCAAGTGGGTTCATCAAGTGTGTTGCTCCAGCCGCAACAATATCTCCAGGCACCATATTTCCAGGCACTATTCCATATACCCAGATATGTCCTATGTCTTTACTACCACCCTTGCCATTGCTCTCTTTCAATAGCAAAAATGGACTACCGACCCATAGTTCTTGTATTATCACCTCTTGCCAGAGTCTAGCCTTCGGAACGAAACCTTATGACCCACTTTTCCACACTGCTCACTGCCTCTCTACTACCTATCTCATAGTTTAAATTCCCTGGCCTGCCGCCCCGGTGTAACACTCCGGCCCATCGATGTCGCAGGCCTCTTGGCCGGCGTTCCACAGTGTCGATGCGCCTAGTCGCCTGGCTGCCAGCGACGAGGGCTTCGAAGGGCTCCCCTTTCATGGAGTTGCAGCAATGACAGTAGGACATTTCCATCTCCAGCACTTCTCTACACTTCTCTACACTCCATGTATACACTCCATCTGTACAATTCTTCTTTACACTTCACCTCTAGCACTTCCTTCAAAACACAATTCCCACCGGATCAAATCGTAAATTAAATCCAATCGAGATTACCCGTGGCTTTTCATGCTTCTCGTTCCAACGACTGCTCCTCCATATTCCTTCAATGTCCCGTTCTATCCCATCCTCCTCCTGCCTCATCCGCTGCGCTCCCCCCAATACTCCCCATCCCCTTCTGCCCATCCCCTTCTGGCCATCCCCTTCCCTGCCGCCTACTGCTTCTCTTGCCTTGAAGGGCCGTCATCCTTTGGCAGGTGCATTTTTGTATGCATTTCCCTCTCATACCGCGTGTACTGTCTCACGTTCCCTCATACTTTTTTCTTCTACGAGGCGTACAGCTCAATGTGGAGGGCCCTTGTAAGCTGTGCAGCGTTGGTGTGATTTATTGTTTGTATGGCCCTGTTGGGTTTCAAGGCAGTAACCAACCATCGCCAATAGAGAAAGGGTGTGTGAACGAGACTGATACCGAGAGGTGGAGTTTTTTTGGTTTTTTATTTTTATTTGATCTAGTGTGCCGAGTTATTGCTTCTATAACTGTATATAATCCGTTTTTCGAGATCTGAGCCCGATACGTTCGCTAGGGATACACAAACACTGATTGAAACCGTCACATTGGGTGTGTGCGTTGTTTCACTCTGTTGTTTTTAATGGTGACTTTAACTGTTCACTTGCACTCGTTCACTTGCCATCTCTTTTACTGCTGCTAATCATTGACGAGCAGCTGCGGCCTCAACATGAAATATTAATATAAAACCTATTACACACACACACACCTACAGATATACACACACACAAAATGGACGCGGCTATGGCAACTACAAAGAGGCCCACCTATGGCGGGATGCCCCAGACCACAAGGAGCCAAATCCTTGATAACGCAGCATTTATCGATGTCACACGCGAGGACCGTGTGGATCAGCAACCACAGCAACAGCAACCCTACTACCAACCGCAGTATCCGCAGTACCCCAGGGCCAATAGTCTCAACAGCCAAAACGGCTATGGAGGGAACCCATATCCAAACCAACAGATGAGAAATGGCGGAGTACCCCCAGGTGATGGTCAATACCCAGGCTTTGCCCCTCCACAGATGAGGTACCCCAACACGAGAAGCCCCCAGCATAGCCCTGTGAGAGGTGCTCCACGGGGCCCCTCAAGCGTATATAACGGAGGTGGGGGCCAAGGCTCACGAGCCCATTCGAGACGTAGTTCCCTGGTATCTACGTCGTCATCCTCGGTGAACAAATTCTTTAAGCGTGGTATGAAGTTTGGCGGCGGCGGCGGAGGAGGTGGTGGTGGTGGAGAGTTCGACAACGATGACTTTGGCGATGCTGGTGGTGCTGATTTCAACGATGGAGGTAGTGAAGTGTCATTCAATGATCTGCAACACATCAGAGACAGAGGAAGATATGGCACCAGCACAGCTGCCAGTTTCGACACCACCCCCTACATTCCCACGCTATCGACAAAGCCACCTTCGCAAGGAAATGTTGGTAACGCATCCAAGATATCCAACACACAATACCGTAAGATGATGACGGCACAGAAGAAGATGCAATACGTGCAAACCGCACAGAGCAACTCGGAAGCGCGTTCTATGTCGATGCAAACGCCTGGTGTTGGCAGCGGTATGGGCGGCGCAGGGGCTTATGGTAACACCGATCCAAGGGCCATGTCGCTCTCTGGTGGTGTCAACAGGTGGCAGCAGCAGTCTCCATACCTGGGTGGAGCGAACGGTGGCCAGTTTCGTGGGCCAGGACAGCCGCAGTTTAACGCTGGTTATGGCACAGCTCCACCGCCCCCCAGGGCAATGTCGTTGGCCGGTGGCATGACGCCTCCTAGGGGTGCTCCTCAGGGAAGGTTCAACTCCCTTGTTGGAGGTTCGTCTCCTATGATGCAAGGGGGACCTATGCAAAATGGAACTATGCAAAATGGACCTATGCAAAATGGAACTATACAAAATGGACCCATGCCAAACGGACCCATGCCAAACGGACCCATGCACAACGGACAACTCAAAGGCAGCAGAGGCATAACGAAGGAACAGCCAGTTGCTGCTCAGGGCCCCAACTACCCCCAGGATGCAGATAAGTACCACTCAGGGCAGTACCAACCGCAGCCAGTACAGCCAGTGTCTACATCCTCACCATACGCGCGCCCGCAGGATGTTCACTATGGCACTGATCAGCAAAATGTCTCCACCACCTCTGTGCCCACCTCTTCTTCATCTAAGGAGCTATCTCCACTAAGAAGTGAGACGGCCAGCAACCAGAAACAACCCGTGCCCAAGAAACTGAACAAGTACGATTTCAGCGTGGACAGCGACTCATATGCTCCACAGCAAGAGGCCAATGAATACACTGAGAATGGCTATTCTCAGCAGGAGGCCGCTCCCATGAGCAGTAACAATGAGGGGAACGGCGAAGGAGGTGAGAATGGTTATCTTGGTACCGCGCCTTATCACAGCTACTCCCAGTATGGCACTGGACATGCAGACCCTACGCCGGCCCCAAAGAGGGAGTCTCCACTGAGGAAACAGGTGGGAGCCCAACCACCCCCAGAGACCGAAGGGGCTGCCCAGCACAGCAAAAGCTTTAGTGTTACGAGTTCCGACCAGATAACGCCTACCCAGGCATACTTTTCCACCAACACATCTCCGAACGAGGAGCTGGACTTTTCTCCACGGAGGAGGTCTCGCATGAGTGGTGCACCCTCTGTTTCTGGCATCTCTGCCGTTTCTGCGTTGAGCTCGATCAACGAAGGCAGGGCCATCCACAGGGAGAACCAGGGTGACATGTACCAGCTGGCCAAGACGGAGCCCACGGAGGTGTTTGTCACTGCGACAGATTTGGCCGAGATGGCCCAGCACCAGGGTGGTGAGGGTGAATTGCACACAGCTATTGCTGATAATGACACTACGCTAAGCGATTCAAGGGAGGCAGCTATCCCCCACCCGACCATTTCTCCTATTGATGAAGTTGACCCAGCTGAAGCGGCTCCAGTAGAAGAGGGTGCTCCAACTCCAGGTGACTTCAATACATATATCCTTCCCCAGGAGGACACCTCATCTGTGTACGGAAAGCGCGATAATGAGCTTTCCAAGGAGGATGTGCACAGTGTGTCTCTTTCCAAGAGCTCCACGTTGATGGCTCTTAATACTTTTGGTGAGGGAGGACTCGTTGATAGAGAAGGTGTGTCTGATGGCCCAGAGTTGCACCAAGAAGCCCAGGAAGCACATGATGAGGCACAGAATGAGGCCCAGGGTCAGGCCCCACAGGTGATTCCCCCACCCATTAAGGTAGAGGAACGCAAATCCTCGTACCCGGCCTACAGATCAATGCTGTCACCAGTAGAGCCCACCAGCAAGGCAAATGCTGGAGCTTCGGCGCCTGTAAATGGTCATGCACCATCAGTAACCCAGGTGGTTCAGCAGCCGGTGGCCTCCTCTTCGGGCAGAAACATCTCCGTGACGATCCCCACTTCTCTTGGAGAAGCACCTAAATTCCCAAGTAGAAAGCCTCCACCACCTTCCAAGTCTCCTCTTACTGCGACCGCAAAGGAGAAACCGTTTGCCTCGGACAAGTCATCTGCCTCTGATAAAAGTAGCAGCACCGACCGGATCTCTTCGTCGCCTCTGATTGCCAAGAGCAAGGGCTTTTTCAAGCGGATGGTGAACAACAGGGATAGTGGCAGTAGCAGTCACCTGGAGAGCAGCAACTCCAACCCTGTTGCCTCTACAACTGCAACTGCTGCCCTTGCAGGTGATGCTGCTATAGCAGGTAGTGTTGCTTCTTTGGATATACCCAAAACGAGAAAGCAGACAGGCAGCACTCCCCAGCTGGGAAATGTGGGAGGCGATTTCTCGTTTGAGTCTCCAAAGCGGAAAGCCGACTACCAGTCGTTATCACCACAGATTGGCGACTACCACTCTTTATCATCAATGGGAAACACCCATAGCAGAAAGCCCACCCTTGACAAGGGGTTGCCATCTGTTCCAGTGGGATCCTCATCTAACTATCAGGAGAGTGGCCTTCATGACAACCGCAGCGAAAAAAACAGGGAAATGAACACCGACATGGACGATGCTGTTCCCTCCACGCTGCCCAGGAGCGATGGGTTCCGTGACTTCAAGAGCGACCTGCTGGCTCCAAGCAACTCTTTGGGTGCTGGCGATTCTCTGAGGAGTGCCCCTAAGTCAGGCTCAACCTCAGTCAAGCCATCCATAAGAGACTTTTCCTTCGATATAGGAGGAGACTCCAATGAGAATAAAGCCGAAGAGAAGAGGACCATGGAAATGGCCACGCCCAAGCTGGATTACTCGCCCTCCTCCCAGGTGAACTTCACTCCCAATCAGATGGGAATGCTGCATGCTAATGCGGAGCTTCTCTCTGAGCTCCAGTTGGTTTCGAACGAGCTGGCTGACAGCATTGCGCGTGAGCTTCAGCTGGAGGAGAAGTTGAGCAGCAGTAAGGGTGTTGCCGGCTCGGGTGCGGCGTCGATCTCGAGCTCTGCCGCTGAAAGTCCTCACGCTATGTTGGCGGAGTACAGACAGAAGATTGCCGCCTTGACGTCGTCACTCGTAGAGGAGAGACGCATGAGGTATGTAGCCGAAGGTCACGTGCTGATGTGGGAGGAGAAGGAGAAGGAGTACAGTGCTTCCAGCGGTGGTGGTGGAATGCCATCCACTCCAACGGCCACAAATGGCCCTTCCCCTGAAGGCATTAGCACTTCGCCGCTTGCACTGACGTATAAGAACAACGAACTCAACTCGTTGATCCTCACGAGGGACGAGCAGGTGCGCAAGCTGGAGGCCAAGGTACAGCTCCTCGAGACCGAAAGGGAAGAGTTGGTAGAGCAGGTGAGCAAGCTGGGGGCCGAGAGGCGCAACCTCGAGCACGTGACGATCCCCAACCTCAAGAACACCATTGCGTTGTTGGAGAACAAGGGGGGTGACCACACGGAGCTGGAGCGTGCCAATGATAAACTCAAGCAGGAGAACAGTGAGATCAGTGCCAAGCTCGCCAAGCTTTCGGGCTCAGAAGGTGGCCTGGCCTCTGTGGAGCAGCAGAGGGATGCCCTCAGAGATGCACTCAAATCCCACAAGGATAAGTCTGAGTCGGAGCTGAGGATCGCCAACGAGAAGATCAAGGCTCTGGAGGCACGTACCGCCCGTCTCAGCTCTCTCAACAGCGAGATGAACAGAAGACTGCGCAAACAGACAGAGTCGGACTCCCCAATGGGATCGCCATCGCTAAGGATGCACACGAGTTTCCAGAACCTAAGGGAGACGAGGGCAGAAAAGACTGGCGTCGAGGCTGAGCAGAGGGGGCCCGAATCTACACCCAGAAGGCTCCCTGTGCCAATAGTTGTGGCTTCGCCGGAGTGAAGATGGATACCATTATGTAGATATAGTTTAGGAAATGGTGTTTCTATGGAAATGTAAATGATAAATGACCAGCACATACACAGGACTAGGAATAGCGTATCTCATTTAGGCCCTTACAGCAACGATTTGGAGGACCTTTTCAGCACCGACCCCATAAGCCCGTATGCTTATATTCTCATAGCCTTCTGAACAGCTTATCGTCATAGCTGTAGACTTACAAGTATTTCATTCCTTATTGATATATCTTTAAACCATATATAAGTACTCCCCACATAATCCAGCCAAGTATATTTCTCCACCTTAATATTGGTTGGTACACCGAGTAGTGTCTAGCTCAACATGTATTTTTCACCTGTTGCGTACCACCAGAAGGCACGTTAATTATTATAAGTGGGGATAGATAAACGGTAACCAAGACTCTCCTTTTTTTTTTCAAGTGAATATTGTGAGGTCATTCATCAATTGAGACATGTCCTTCAACGGCAAGCGCAGAAGAGATGGTGAGTAGTGGAGAGTTGAAGAGTTGTGGAATGAGTTGATGTGGAGATGCTGAGAGAGATGCTGGGAGAGAGGAGAAGGGGTGGTGATTCTTCCACAGGGTAGTCTACTGCTCGGCCATTCTGCAGATGATGGGCCGCTCCTTTTAGTTCTCTCTTTGGTTGTATTATATCATCGGACAATCAATTTTTCTTTTTTGCAACCACACCGTTGCTTAGCTTACTGACCAGTAGACCTCTCTGACGACGAGTCGTATGAGCCTCGGCTAGACCAGTCGAATTTCGGCCAGGACCTCATTTCCAACCCTCCCCCAAAGAGGAGGTTTAACCCACAACATCGTCACGATGACTATCGTGCAGATGACTACCGTAATGATGACTACCGTAATGACGACTACCGTGATGACGAACACCACCACAAATTGCCCAGGCAGCAACAACAACTGCCTCCCATTACTCTGCCACTACAGCCCCAACAGCAGCAGCAGCAGCAGCAGCCAGAAAGAGAGAGGGGAGTGCTGCCCCAACAGCCCGCCTCTCATCTAACTGCCCAGATCCTGGACCTTGCCAAAAACGTCTGCGCAGATATCTCCCGCCTTGGTGAGAACCCACAACTGCTTGCACGTGACATAGAGTATCTGAGTATGCCAATCTGCGGAGAGTTCGACTCTGCCCCACAGTTCAGGGAGGCAGTGCTCGAGTTTCTCCACTCCATGGCCATTGAGCAGCCCCACAAGCTGCTATGTGTGGGTGCACTGGTTGTTGTTTGCAACTGTAAGAACCCCAAGGTTGGTGAGTACGTAGTGGCATCCCTGGAGGACAGAATCAAGGAACTGCTGGCAGAGGTGTCTGGGATCCCCGTGAAGGCCAAGAGCCCGGTAGAGGAAACCAAGGAGACTAAGGAGGATGAAACAATGGAGGAGGTCAAAGATGATAAGGAGCAAGCTATAGACAATTCTGATCTGGATGTTGTTTTCGGTTCCTCAGAGTGCGGCCCCTTCGACCGTTTGAAGCTTCTGCTCAGGTTTGTAGCGGTGCTGTCTCCACTGTTCAAAGAGGGTACTCCATCCAAACTGTTCAAGCAGTTTTTGCAGTTGTCCATAAATCTACAGAAGAAGATAGCAACATCCGGCCACAGATCACCAGCCAGCGAAATGCTCTTCTACAACACTGTGATCTCAATTCCATACCTTATAGCTGGTGACCGCAAGAGCGCTGTAACATCTCAGGCGAGTGACGAGCTTCTACAGCTGGCTGAGGAGTTCAGTACCACAAACACCGAAGGATCCAAGACAAACGAGGAGTTCTTAGTCCACTTCAGGAAGATGGCAGGTAGTGGCGACGACCAGTTCAACCCGCCTTATCAGGAGAAGACCCTTCTGGAGCTCGTGCTGCCTGCGGTCAAGTCCCTGAAGAGCTCTGAGACTGGTGAATGGGACGTTTCCCTCTTTTCTGATGTTTTGTCTCAAGTGATAGACCTGAATGCCATCCCACCGGAAAACCTCCACAGCCACAACCTGGAGATCTCCTTCCCTACAGAGGAAGAGCTTGAGGTAGATGGTGCCGTTGCGGCCTTCTCTTCTGTCTCTTTGAAGGGTAATATCGACACGCTGTGGAAAACCCCCCGTTTCCCATTGAGCGTGTATCTTCCCATCAACGGGTTCGACACCGTGCCTGCTCTAACGTCGTACACGAGCGTCATCCTGAGGGATATCATCCAGGACCTCATCCAGAACATGGAGTACAACCGTCTAATAGTGTCGAAGCAGCTACTGATGCTGCACATTTTCTTCAACGAGCGCCAGTTCGCCAAGCCCAACGCATCGGTGGATAAGCTATCGATGGTGAACGATAAAAGGAGCGAAGGCATTCCTGATCTGGTGGCCCTCTTACAGGAACAGGCTGCTGCCGAGGCTGCCGAGATCGGCACCGAATCCAGACTCAGACTCCTCAACCTGGCAGCTGAGGTGGAGACAGAATTCAGAGATGGCTTCTCTTCTACCTGGAAGATGGAAGAGATCGTCACGGAATCCCTGCTGGACTTGATGTTTGCGCTGCCAACGACATCCAACCCTGTGATATACTACCAGAGTTTACTCGTGGAGTGCTGCTCACGTGACCTTGCAGCCCTCCGTAGGCTTGCCCAGTCGGGAGCGGGAGGCAGTTCCTCCAGTGCCGGTATGTCGCTACTCAGAGACAAAGCCACGATGGCTCGTGTGATTGGAGGTGCTTTCCGTTATTTCTACCGTAACTTTGCACTGCTCGACTTTGAGCTCAAGGTGCGCTTTATGGATTGGTTTCTCATCCAGGTGAGCAACTTTGGGTTTGAGTGGCAGTGGAGTGGGTGGTCTGAAGATGCAACTCAATTGGAATCGTCAACATTCCATCCATTGGTGTACTTGCTCAGGAATATCATTGGCAAAGAAGTGAGAGCATCCACTGTGACCGCAATTAAGGCTACTCTGCCTGTAGAGTTCCACAGATATCTCAATCTATCGCTTGTAGGCAAAGCGCAGCTGATAGAGTTTGACACAGCGTTCTTTGGTGAAGCGCTAGCCAAGCAAGTCCAATCTTCTTCCACAGATGGTGACCAGAACATGGATGATGATCAGTCGCAGGAAGATAAGCCGATCAGCCTGTTTGATCAATTTGTGTTCAACAACTCTGAGCATCCTCTACAGCCGCAGTGTTTTGCCATCTACGAGAACCTCCAGTCTGGTGGGAGTCTGGAAGAGTTCAACGGCTTGATCGTTGAACTGAAGAGTCAGCTCGCAGTGCACAGCGAAGAAGATCAGTATGCCTTTCTCAATGGTGTTGACGTGGAGAGGTACATTGTGTCTCTTGTGATACAGGCCGTTTGTATCATTGGATCCAGAAGTGTCTCTGTCATTGATGGTGCCATTGACCTCAGTTTGGAAAAGCTCAACAAGGTGCTCCATCTTGCCCACGCCAAGGCTGAGGGAGAGGAGGAGGTTGCTATCGAAAACGACCAGTTTGCAGAGTCACTGTCCGCAGGAGAAGTTGCCACTCGTCAATCCTGGGTGCTGAATGGTGTGCTAAGGCTATGGAACCATGAGCCCAGAATCGCCTATCTCATCTTGGAGAAGCTCGAAAAGAGAGGCCTGCTCACCAAGAGCGCCATTGTGGAGACACTGTTCGAAGAGAGCAAGGGTGTGCCGATCCTGACGCAGTTACATGTCATCGAGCTTCTTGACAGAATTGTTGGTGATGATCTTGAGGTCACAGATGGCTCTCACGGCGCGATCGTCGCTCTCTTTGGCTGCTTTATCGAGTCATTTAACATTTTCACAACCAAGGTGAGTGAGCTAGGGGGCGAGATATCTGCTGTTCCATCAGAGGAGTCAGGTGAGGTGAGCAACTTGCAATGGGCTGTCAGAGGCTTGCTGGATATCCTCGTGATGGTGCTGAGGAAGTACGGAACCAAGTTTACAGAGGCGGGTATTACGTTTGATCATGACAAGATTGCAGAGCAATGGATCGGCAACAGAGTGAAGGAGATCATTGAAGAGTCACGTCTGGTTTAGTCTATTGTGTTTATCCAGTCTATGTGAGTTGCATCTGGTTTAGTCTAGATATGTATATTAAAAAAATGTATTGCGAGTTTGAAGTTCCAAGTACCCTCACAACCGGTAGTGTAACTATGAGGGAGAAGCGGAAAATGGAGGTTCGCTAGGTATGGGGCTAAGCGAGAGTGAAGAAGAAACAGTCGTCATTGTCATATGTAAGGGAGAACAGGGGACATTGGACACGGGATGAAAGCGTCTCTTGGGCATTTGTTTACATTTTCACGTGCACTGGAGCGTGTAGAAGACGCAAGAGATTATGTCCATTCCATGCCCCTTTAGGTTGTATGTCCTATCTGGGCAAGCAAGCCAAGGCTAAGCGTTGCATTCCATATGCATCGGAGCCGGAGATAAAGAGAGGAAGGTAAAGACAGGCCAGTGTCCAGTGCCGGTTTGTCTCGGAGGATGATCCGGTAGGCATAGTGACAGGTAACAGCAGCGTGTTGTGGACGAAGAATACACCGAAGGGGAGGGAGAGAGGACCCCTGCCGGGATTTACGGGTTGACGTTTCGCGCTCGCGTTCGAGGGTTCCTCCCTCAGGCACCAGTTGTTATGGTGATGGGGGCTGCTTACCTTGTAGGTAAGAGAAGGGGATTAGGCAAAGTGGATATTAATCCAACTACCGAAAAAGGATCTGAGTTGGTTGCAAAGGAGAATCCGAGGCCATGGATCGTGCAGCAAGAGAGCCAGGAGGTTCTCTAGTAGGGCGTTTCTCGACTGCATCCGGCGTGGGGATGCGTTTTTTCTGGCGAGATGGTTCCGTTTGTCTAGGTATGAGGTCTCTGTGTTGATGAGTGCATATAAAGTTTGTTGCAGGCAATGGCTGCAGGAATGATTTGAAGAGTCCTGATTCTCAAGGGTAGCATGCATATGCAGGCTCGAGAAAATATTTTCACAACGCCAACACGGGCCAAAGGTGCATGAGCGCGTTTAATTCCTGCAGGTGAGTAACGCTGGCTTAACGATTTGATGATATTTATAGCAAAGTGGCGTGGGAGGGCCAAGAGAACGGTCAAGAGGTAAGCGAAGGGTCTACCAAAAAGAAAAAAAAGAAAGAAGGATGATGAGGGATTAATACTGGTTCGGAATTAGTTGACAAGTAGAAGTGGGAAGGCCAAGAGATGGAATAGGAAGGTTATCAGGGAGTTTCGGCAGCCGGGGCCACCAACACTGGAGTACGTAGTCAAAGGAATGGTCATATCACTACACAGCTGTCTGTGTAGTGAATACTGCGATTACCAACTATACTGAAAATACCAGGTGCTGAGATTCTTATTTATCATTCTTTACTTTTGCCATGATTGTATATTAACCATACTGAGACCACTATACTGAGACCACGATACTGAGAATACCACTATGCAACAAAACTGGAGTTCTGACTATGTGGCCTTGAAGCCTCTAACCTCTGCATATGAAACAACCCGTCGCACGACCTGTGCTGCCGTCCATTCTGCTTCCTTCCCTTCTGCTTCCTGGCTCCGCTCTCCCATTGCGCCTCCTTTGGCCTCCATGGCTCCTGCAACCGCAACCTCGGAACGGAAGGATTCCACATGCAGCCTTTCCGTCTAGGCTTCGCAACACGCTTTTGACAGACATTGCCATGGCATACCAGTAGCGTGACAACGCACGGTATGCAGAGCAATCCCAAACATACCGTGTCCAAGGCATACCCACCACCCCGATGGGGTATTCCGCATACCACCCAAGTGCTCAACTCCACGCCCAATTGTGTCCGCGAACCACCAACCACCAACCAAAACCTCCCTGGTCTGTCCCGGTTTCATTGCCTCCTCCACTACCTACATGCACCTTTCAGGAACTCTTCCACGCACGAGCCAGCACCGGACGCGCTGCTTTGCTGTCTCTGCTTAGCTACTCCCCTGCTGCTACTGCTGCCGCTGCTGCTGCCCGTGGTGCCTCTCTCCTGCTTCTCTCCTATTCCTCCCGTTATTCTCCTGCTGCCTTCTACCGTCGTCGCCTGCCCTTCTGCTGCCCTTCACCGCCTGCTATTGTCGCTCGCCCACCGCCTGCTCACCTGCCCACCACTTGGCGGCCGCCCTCCATCGGCCTCCCCCCCATCACTCCAAAAGAAACTTCGCCCTCGAACGACCCACGGTCGGCCCCCTTTGCATACGACAACAACTTTTACCGCATAACCAGCTGCGTCCTTCCGGACTACTGCTGTCTTCGCTCTGCTCCCAAGAACCATTTTTCTGTACAACCCTCTCCACCTTTCTTTTCCACTCCATTTCACATTGCATTGTAGTGATCTGTTTTTTTTTTCTTGCTCAACTACTTTGGAATCCCAACCATCTCTTTTGGCTTGATTCTGTTGTGGTGTTTCCTTTTTGCAATCTGCTGTTCTGCCCTGCCTTATAACTTACGAGGCATCGCATACACCAGTAAAACACACAGCACCAGACGGCTTTGCTTTGCTGGGAGACTGAGGTAACCAGAAAGAAAAACGAGCGAGAGAGCGAGACAAAGCTGCAACGCTTTTTTTCATCCTTTCGCTTTATCCATATCACATTCCACATCTCGTTAGTTTTTTTTTTAGTTTCAGTCACACATATCACACTCGCTTCACTTCATCGTTGCAAGTCGTTTGATCTCGTTTTGCATCTGCTGCCCGTTTGGCGTAACGTCGCGTTAAGGTGAGTATTCTATTTATATCCGGTGAGGAGTTGGGCCGTGGTGTTGCGATCACATAACTGCCTTTTCGAGAAACAAATGCTATTTCTGGGCTATTGAGAGCTCTCTTTTGCCGTTGGTGTTTTTTTTCTGGTGATTTTATTATTATTTCACCGTACAACTATTGCCCCCCTTTTGACGCTCACTGTACGGCAAGGCGCAGCTGATCTCCTGGGATCACTACCAACAAACAGTATCCAAGGGTACCACCAACGAGATTGACTCAAAAAACAAAGGCTATAACTGAAAGAGAGTTTGTCCCTACCGAGGATATATTTATGTGTTTTTTTTTTTTGCTCCTGCTGCCTCCTCTGCCCGATCCCTACTAACATCATTCTCAGATGTCATATAACGACAACTACTACGACCCCAATAGGGCCCCTCAAGGCGGGTACTACGCCGAGGGTTACCATCCTTCCGAAGAAGGCTTGAACAACCAAGAGTACAACGAAGACCCCTACTACAACAATCAGGCCCAGGGCAACGTTGGTGGCTACGAGCAAGGTGGCATGTATGAGCAGCCACCTGAAGGCTACGACCAGTACGACCAACGCTATGTGTCTGATCCCAACCTCAACCAACAGGGCTACTACGACCAGGTTCCCCACGGCGGCCAGATGAACGAGGAGGCCTTCTCTGACTTTAGCTACGGCCCCAACGGTGGTAACGGTGTTGGAGGTGGCATGCCCCCAGGAACCCCTTACGATGGCTACGGCACCCAGTACACCCCATCGCAGATGTCGTACGGTGGCCCCCGTAGCAGCGGTGCTTCAACACCAATCTACGGTGCCGGTCCATATGACCAGAGCGGCATGGTTTCCTTGCCAACGGATCCATACCCTGCATGGACTGCCGACAACCAGGCCCCAGTGAGCATCGAGCAGATCGAGGATGTCTTCATCGACCTTACAAACAGGTTTGGATTCCAGCGTGACTCCATGAGAAACATCTTTGACTACTTCATGGTGATGCTGGACTCGCGTTCCTCGAGAATGGCGCCTGCACAGGCCCTTCTCTCCATCCACGCCGACTACATTGGAGGCGAGAATGCAAACTACAAGAAGTGGTATTTTGCAGCCCAGATGGATGTGGACGACGAGATTGGTTTCCGCAACATGAACTTTGGCAAGCTCTCGCGTAAGGCACGTAAGGCCAAGAAGAAGTCCAAGAAGGCACGTAAGGCCGTTGAGGAGAACGGCGAGGACACCGAGAGGACCCTCACCGAGCTCGAAGGTGACAACTCCCTCGAGGCTGCAGACTACCGTTGGAAGGCCAAGATGAACTCGATGGCTCCCCTCGAGCGTGTCAGACAGGTTGCCCTCTACCTCCTGCTGTGGGGTGAGGCCAACCAGGTGAGATTTGTGCCTGAGTGTCTGTGTTTCATCTACAAGTGTGCCGAGGACTACTTGGGCTCTGATGCCTGCAAGCAGCGCACGGAGCCTGTGCCCGAAGGTGACTACTTAAACCGTGTTATCACTCCTCTCTACAGGTTCATCAGGAGTCAGGTGTACGAGGTTGTGGATGGACGCTACGTGAAGCGTGAGCGTGACCACAACAAGATCATTGGCTACGACGATGTCAACCAGCTCTTCTGGTACCCTGAGGGTATCTCGCGTATGACGTTTGAGGACGGCTCGCGTCTCATTGAGCTGCCCTCCGAGGAGCGCTACACTCGTCTCGGCGAGGTGGAGTGGAGCAGCTGCTTCTTCAAGACGTACAAGGAGATCCGTAGTTGGTTGCACTTGATCACCAACTTCAACCGTATCTGGATCATCCATGTCACCATCTACTGGATGTACATCTCATTCAACTCTCCAACCCTCTACACCAAGAACTACGTTCAGGTACTCAACAACCAGCCTTTGGCCTCGTCCCGTTGGGCTGTCGTTGCTCTTGGTGGTACCGTTGCTTCCCTGATCCAGATCGTTGCTACCATTTGTGAGTGGGCTTTTGTGCCCCGTAAGTGGGCCGGTGCTCAGCACCTCACTAGAAGGCTCATGTTCTTGTTGCTCATCCTGGCTGCCAACTTGGCTCCCGTTGTGTTTGTCTTTGCCTGGGCCGGCCTGACCTACAAGTCTCGTTCAGCGCACATCGTATCCATCGTGTCCTTCTTCATCGCTGTGGCCACCCTCATCTTCTTTGCCATCATGCCATTGGGCGGTCTCTTCACCTCCTACATGAATAAGCAGAGCAGAAGATACGTGGCTTCCCAGACCTTCACCGCCTCCTTCAGTAAGCTGCAGGGTCTCGACATGTGGATGTCTTACCTGCTGTGGACGCTCGTGTTCCTTGCAAAGCTCACTGAGTCTTACTTCTTCCTGATCCTTTCGCTCAGAGACCCCATTCGTAACCTCTCCACCATCACCATGAGATGTGTTGGTGAGAAGTGGTGGGGCAACGTGCTCTGTCAGCAGCAGGGACGTATCGTGCTGGGTCTCATGTATGTCACTGACCTTATCCTCTTCTTCCTCGATACCTATATGTGGTACATTGTGATCAACTGTGTTTTCTCCGTGGGAAGATCCTTCTACCTCGGTATTTCCATCCTGACCCCATGGAGAAATATCTTCACCCGTCTGCCAAAGCGTATCTATAGTAAGGTGTTGGCCACCACTGACATGGAGATCAAGTACAAGCCCAAGGTGCTCATCTCCCAGGTGTGGAACGCAGTGGTGATCTCCATGTACAGAGAGCACCTGTTGGCCATTGACCATGTCCAGAAGCTGCTCTACCACCAGGTGCCATCCGAGGTTGAGGGCAAGCGTACCTTGCGTGCCCCCACCTTCTTTGTGTCCCAGGACGACAACAACTTTGAGACTGAGTTCTTCCCACGTGACTCTGAGGCTGAGCGCCGTATCTCCTTCTTTGCCCAGTCCTTGGCCACCCCTATCCCAGAGCCATTGCCAGTTGACAACATGCCCACTTTCACCGTGTTCACCCCTCACTACTCTGAGAAGATCCTGCTCTCCCTGAGAGAGATCATCAGAGAGGATGACCAGTTCTCCAGAGTGACCCTCTTGGAGTACCTCAAGCAGCTCCACCCTGTTGAGTGGGAGTGTTTCGTCAAGGACACCAAGATTTTGGCCGAGGAGACCGCTGCCTTTGAGACCAACGGCGAGGAGAAGGACGAGGACGCCATGAAGAGTCAAATCGACGACCTGCCCTTCTACTGTATTGGTTTCAAGAGTGCTGCTCCTGAGTACACTTTGAGAACGCGTATCTGGGCCTCCCTGAGATCCCAGACCTTGTACAGAACCGTTTCCGGCTTTATGAACTACGCCCGTGCCATCAAGCTCCTCTACAGAGTGGAGAACCCAGAGATTGTTCAGATGTTTGGCGGCAACGCTGAGGGTCTTGAGAGAGAGCTCGAGAGAATGGCCCGCCGTAAGTTCAAGTTTGTCGTTTCGATGCAGCGTTTGGCCAAGTTCAAGCCCGAGGAGCTTGAGAATGCTGAGTTCTTGCTCCGTGCCTACCCTGACCTTCAGATTGCCTACTTGGACGAGGAGCCTCCTCTCAACGAGGGCGAGGAGCCACGTATCTACTCTGCTCTGATCGATGGCCACTCCGAGATCATGGAGAACGGCCGCCGTAGACCCAAGTTCCGTGTCCAGCTCTCCGGTAATCCAATTCTCGGTGATGGTAAGTCAGACAACCAGAACCACTCTCTCATCTTCACCCGTGGTGAGTACCTCCAGCTTATCGATGCCAACCAGGACAACTACCTTGAGGAGTGTCTCAAGATCCGTTCTGTGCTTGCTGAATTTGAGGAGCTCAACGTTGAGCATGTGAACCCATACGCCCCAGGCCTCAAGACAGAGGAGGCTACCCAGTTCCATCCCGTTGCCATCGTTGGTGCCCGTGAGTACATCTTCTCCGAGAACTCTGGTGTCCTCGGTGACGTTGCTGCCGGTAAGGAGCAGACGTTCGGTACCCTGTTTGCACGTACTCTGGCCCAGATTGGTGGTAAGCTCCATTACGGTCACCCTGATTTCCTCAACGCCATCTTCATGAACACCAGAGGTGGTGTCTCCAAGGCACAGAAGGGTCTGCACTTGAACGAGGATATCTATGCCGGTATGACTGCCGTGTGCCGTGGTGGCCGTATCAAGCACTGTGAGTACTACCAGTGTGGTAAGGGTAGAGATCTCGGATTTGGCTCCATTCTTAACTTCACCACCAAGATTGGTGCTGGTATGGGTGAGCAGATGCTCTCTCGTGAGTACTACTACCTCGGTACCCAGCTGCCTCTCGACAGATTCCTCTCCTTCTACTACGCCCACCCTGGTTTCCACATCAACAACATGTTTATCATGTTGTCGCTGCAGATGTTCATGCTCACCGTGGTGAACCTGAACGGTCTGGCCCACGAGAGTATCATCTGTCTGTACAACCGTAACAAGCCTATCACCGATGTTCAGTACCCACTTGGTTGTTACAACTTGATGCCTGCCATTGACTGGATCAGACGTTACACCCTCTCCATCTTCATCGTGTTCTTCATCTCCTTCATCCCACTGGTTGTCCAGGAGCTCATCGAGAGAGGTGTGTGGAAGGCCACCCAGAGATTTTTCAGGCATTTGCTCTCCTTGTCACCAATGTTTGAGGTGTTTGTCGCACAGATCTACGCCTCGTCTTTGCTCAACGATATCTCCGTTGGTGGTGCACGTTATATCTCAACTGGCCGTGGTTTCGCAACGGCCCGTATCCCATTCAGCGTGCTCTACTCGAGATTTGCCGACTCCTCCATTTACCTGGGCTCTCGTTCCATGTTGATGCTGCTGTTTGGTACCGTTGCGCACTGGCAGCCTGCCCTGCTGTGGTTCTGGGCCTCGCTCTCCTCGCTCATGTTCTCTCCATTCCTCTTCAACCCTCACCAGTTCGCATGGGAGGACTACTTCATCGACTACAGAGACTTCATCAGATGGCTCTCGAGAGGTAACACCAAGTGGCACCGCAACTCATGGATCGGCTACGTTAGGCTGTCGAGATCCCGTGTCACCGGTTTCAAGCGCAAGGTGATTGGTGACGAGTCTGAGAAGGCTGCCGGTGATGCCGCAAGAGCACACCGTTCCAACGTGTTCATCAGTGACACCTTCCCATGTATCATCTACACCGCTGGCTGTTTTATCGCCTACACCTACATCAACGCCCAGACCGGTGTCGAGACCCAGACCACCGTCAACAGTGTTTTGAGAATCGTCATCTGTGCCTTGGGTCCAGTGGTGATCAACATGGGTGTGCTGTTTGTCGTGCTTGGTCTCTCGTGCTGTTCCGGTCCATTGTTTGGCCTCTGCTGCAAGAAGACCGGTGCCGTCCTCGCTGGTTTCGCCCATGGTGTGTCTGTCGTTGTCCACATTGTCTTCTTCATCGTGCTGTGGGTTACCGAGGGTTTCGTGTTTGCTAAGATGCTCATTGGTTTGATCACCATGGTGTACATCCAGCGCATGGTGTTCAAGATCATGACGCTCCTGATGCTCACCAGAGAGTTCAAGAACGACCACTCCAACACTGCATTCTGGACTGGTAAGTGGTACGGTGCCGGCCTCGGCTGGGCTGCCATGACCCAGCCATCTCGTGAGTTTGTCGCCAAGATCATCGAGATGAGTGAGTTTGCCGGTGACTTTGTGCTTGGTCACATCCTGCTCTTCTGCCAGTTCCCTATCCTCCTGATCCCTCTCGTTGACAGATGGCACTCGATGATGCTCTTCTGGCTCAAGCCAAGCAGACAGATTAGACCACCAATCTACTCCATCAAGCAGGCCAGACTCAGAAAGAGAATGGTGCGCAAGTACTGCACTCTTTACTTCCTTGTGCTGGCAATCTTTGTCATCCTGATCGTTGCCCCTGCTCTGGCCTCCAGTCACATCAACCTCACCGAGAAGGGTTTCCCAACCTTTGCCGAGGGTTTGCTTCAGCCAAGACACCAGAACAACAACGACACTGGTACCCAGCACTTGACCATGTCGTGGACCACTTACAGTTGGACCACCACAACTTCATTGCACACTTTCTCCACCAAGGCCTAAGCGAGGTGAGAAAGCTGATGGAGAATAGGTCTTTGGTCTATTCTACAATAAGTCCTTGACCTATTTGACAATATTGATTGAGTGAATTCCTCGAGAATCATTCATCATGTAAATTACCGTATCGGTATGTATGGAGGATGTATCGCGGATAGTATATAAGAAAGGAGTTTATAGGTATTTAAGCAGGTTGTGGTGGTTGTTGTCATGGGAAAGCCGAAGGGTGTTGGTTTGCAGTCCCCTTGGGCTTTCATTTGCTAGCGTTGCCCGATTTTTTTTGGCCTGTTTACATTTTTAGTTCAGTTTTTCCTCATACTATTTTATTTGATTGTATCTTTGATTTGTTGATTTATACATATGTTATTATATATTCGTTCTCATATAAGGTGTAAGTTGACGAGTACCACTGTCTGGTTTACGTCTCTATCTACTTTAACGTATTCTTCTATTCCCCATACTTTCTGGTGGACTGGTTGTCTTTCTACACTTCTACTTCCTTTACCTAGTTCACAGCTGTTCTCTGATACTGATGTCAGGCTCCCTACAATCTTACCTTTAAACGATAAACTCATAATGTGCAATACTAATTCAATAAAACAACTACATCACCTGTATGTTTTCCTACTGTCACAACTCACGCCCTATTAACCAACAGCTCCATACTCCTAATGGTGGAAAAGCCTAATTGGATTCTCCACGTACACAATGTCAAACGAGTCGGCAGCATCGAACACAGCTCTATCCATGACTGAACCAGATGGGGCAGCAATGTACTTGACACCGGACCTGGCAGCCCTGTACACGTTGTCTGGGAATGGGAAGAAGGCATCAGAAGAGAGTGCAACATCCACCAGCTTGTCGCTCCACTCCTTTCTCTCCTCTGGGGTGAATGGGGCAGGCACCTCGGCAAACTTGGAGAGGTACTCGGACTTCTCTGGCTCGGTTGTTGGGATCTGGCCGGTGACAAAGAGGTCAATGGCATTGCTCTTCTCTGGACGCTTCACGCCCTTGGCCCACTGGATGCCCAGCACGCGTGGGTGCTGTCTAAACCACCAATTGTCGGCCTTGTCGCCGGCAAGACGGGTGCAGTGAATACGGGACTGCTGGCCTGCACCGAGGCCGATCACCATACCGTTCTTGGCGTAGCACACAGAGTTGGACTGGGTGTACTTGAGGGCGATGGTGGCCACGGTGAGGTCGATGGCAGCCTGCTCTGTGAGAGCGGTGTTCTTGGAGACGATCTCTTTGAAGCTCTGTGAGTTGATGATGGCGTCGTTGCGCTTCTGCTGGAGTGTGATACCGTAAACCTGGCGGGACTCTGTGGACTCTGGGGTGAAGTTGGGGTCGATCTGCAAGACACAGTACTTGCCGTTCTTCTTCTTCTTCAAGATCTCAAGGGCCTCTGGCTCGAAACCGGGGGCAATGACACCGTCGGACACCTCCTTGGAGATGATCTGGGCGGTGGGCACATCCACGATGTTGGAGAGGGCGATGAAGTCACCAAAGGAAGACATACGGTCTGCACCACGGGCACGGGCGTAGGCGTTGGCCAGTGGAGACAAGTTCTCAATGTCCTGGACAAAGTACACCTTCTTCTCAACCTCGGACAATGGGAGGCCCACGGCAACACCTGCTGGAGAAACGTGCTTGAAAGAGGCGGCGGCTGGGAGGTTCAAGGAGGCAGAGAGCTCCTTCACCAATGGCCACGAGTTGAGGGCATCCAAGAGGTTGATGTAACCGGGGGAGCCGCTCAGCACCTTGAATGGGAGCTCGCCCTGGCTGACAAAGGCCTGAGCGGGTCTCTGGTGTGGGTTGGCACCGTATCTGAGGGGAAGCTGGGACACGTTCTCGCTGTACTGCTTTCTGAAGAAATCGGAGATGGCGGCGTCGTAGTCTGCGGTGTGCTCAAACGCCTTAAGGGCAAATCTGTTACGAGCCTCCTTGGAAACCTCGCCATTGGCAAGCTCCTCCAGGAACTTGGGGTAGTCCTTGGGGTCGGAGAGGATGGTGACTCTGGCGTGGTTCTTGGCAGCAGCACGCAGGAGGGTGACACCACCAATGTCGATCTCCTCGACGGCCTCGTCGATGGTGACGTTGATCTTGGAGATGGTCTCCTTGAATGGGTAGAGGTTGCACACGACAAAGTCCACCTTCTCGATGTGCTGGTCGGCGAGGTCCTTCTCGTCGCTCTCGAGGTTTCTGGCCAGGATACCAGCGTGGACAGCTGGGTGCAAGGTCTTGACACGGCCCCCGAGCATCTCTGGGGCGTGGGTGATGGAGGACACGTCCTCAACGGGGAAACCAGCATCCCTCACGAGACGGGCGGTGCCGCCAGAGGCAAGCAGCCTCACCTTGTTGGCAACGAGGCCCTTGGCAAGGTCGAGCAGACCCGTCTTGTCGTACACAGACAGAATTGCGGTTTTCTGGTAGTCGGACATGATCAAAGGGAAGATGATAGATACGTAGCCAATGAATATCCTTCAATATCTTTCTATATCCTTCAGAGAAAGTTCCATTCGAGGTGGAATGGCAATGCCTATTGTTTATTCAATTTTTTTTTTCGCTGGCCTTTCCTCAATTCCCTCGTGGTTAGCCGTGGAGTGCGTTATCCCATCCTCAGAATTCCACCGGTGCAGCGTCCCCTACAGCAGCCAGCTTATTAGCAGGTTATTACAGGCAATAATGGCAGAGAGCGGAGTCAGAAGGGCGTGCCAAGCATGAGAGGTGTGGGAGGGGATCGAGGGGATGGGGGGGAAGGAGGGCCGGAGCGAAGGGCACACATACTGGGAGCGGTGCGCAGCTTGGCGGTGCGCAGCTTGGTACGCTGGTACATTGCCTGGGCAAGGGCACGCAAGAGAAGGCTAACTGGGTGGGTAGGATGAGGGAGAGTAAGCCAGGAAGATTAAATGGGAGGGACTTATTGGATGCACATGAGTAGGTGGGAGTAGGTGGGAGTATATGAAGAGGAGAATAGGTGAGAATATATGAAGAGGAGAATAGGTGAGAATATATGAAGAGGAGAATAGGTGAGAGTATATGAAGAGGAGAATAGGTGAGAGTATATGAAGAGGAGAGATCTATGAGAGGATGAATAGAACATGGAGGGTGAGAATTAGAGTGCTGCAGCTACTGCTGGGGGAAGCTGACCCCATTGTAGGTGTAGGGTAGGGTAGGCTCTGCTTGCATCTTTCTGTGAGCAGCCATATAAGCAGCGGTCGTAGAATGCATGTATATTATATAGTAGCACCACATATAAAAGCACTAATCATAAGAATTCGAATTAAAGGAGTGTATCATATGCGTGCAAGAATTACAATGCAAAGTGTTCAGGTGTGTGGATTCGAGGAAATATGATTGCAGGCTGGAGTTGAATTGTTGGTTGATTAATATTATCTAGTAATTAGTATCTCCAATCCCTCTTTCCACTCATTGCCTGGGCTGAGATCCTAGAGTGAAAATGCAACTTACCGCAATACATTTCAAGGTTACATGGGCCTACAAATCATTGAAGAGATATTCAAGTAGTTATAGATAACTCTCCAATGACTGGTAGAGGAGCCTAAGTCTAATGTCCCTTCAGTCAACAATTTAGAGTAACCACAAGTAATTAAAACGGATAGTGAGCACATATATTAACAACTACAATGGAGAACTCTGGCACTAGTAATCATCCTCCCCCATATGGAATCACCAACTAATATACTAAATTACACCGAAATATGGGAGGAAACTCCATCCCAACCAGCCATCTAACCCGTTCCAAACACCACATCTTAACCAATTCAACGCTAACGTTGACGTGCTTAAGATCTGTATCTCCAGAGAGAAAGGGTGTTGTGCTTCTTCCAGGTGTGTCTTCTGCCGGCCTGGGTCTTGGTGTATCTGTGACCCTTGTTGAGACCTCTGGACTTCTTGCCAACGGAGGTAAGACCTCTGGCCTCTCTGTGCTTGTGGACAGGGTTGGCGATCCAGTTGTAACGAGCATCACGTCTGATGGCCTTGTGGGATGGGTCCACAAGGATAACCTCAAAGTACTTGTAGGTGGAGTCCTGGTTAACCCAGTAAGAGTTGAGAACTCTTAGGTTGGCAGCGCGTCTTCCAACTCTCTCCTCAGCGGTGGACTGGAGGGATCTCTGGTACTTGAGCTGGTTGATACCCTGGTTGGTTGGCTTACCGTAGGTGGCACCCTTTGGAGCTGGTCTCTTTCTGCCACCTCTTCTGACACGGACTCTGTAGATGACAAAGCCCTGCTTGGCCTTGTAACCAAGACGTCTGGCCTTGTCTGGGCGGGATGGACGAGAAGCACGGTGGATCACGTTCTTCTGACGGTACTCCCAACAACGGACACGCAGAAGGAAGCGCATCACATCGGACTGCTTCTTTCTCTGGAGCTCCTCGAGGTATTTGTAGGCACCCATTTTTCCTGGTTTTTAAAGTATGATTGTTAGTATAAAACGATACTATTCAAGCGAGTCTTTTTTTCCTTCTTGATAAGTTCCTTGAACCTACTTTTCAACTATGCAAACTCTCTCTGCCTGCAAAAGACCAAGCACAGTGTATTGGTGCGGGTGCACTCACTAAGGTGAAAAGTTTTGGAGGCAGGGTAATGTCTTGCAGATGAGTTGTCACGTGCAGGCATTTAGGGTTAGGGTATGGATTGATAAATGCACTGTACGAAATATAACCACCGGAGACTGATCAACACCACAACCTAGAGTTTATTCAACAGAAGTTTTTTTGTTTTTTACAATGGCCTGTTATTATTATTTTCCGTCTTTCTACGTGGGTATTTGCATTATTGTTATGAATGGTGCTATTGTCTATAGGTATGCCTCATACTCCTTCGTTAATCCTTGCCGTTCCCTCGCTCTAGTTCTCGATTTGTTGGTGCACTCCTCATACATCGTATGGCTCCATGGCTCCTCAAGAGTAAGTAAGGCATAGAGTAGGCTATCTAGGTTGAAGATCCTTGGTTCACTATGCCACCTATCGATGCTATAATAAGCATATCGTACATTGTTCACTCACTACCGGCTATATCTTCCCCTTGCAACCTATTGTAAGAGCTAGAACCCCATATGTATGTCCATGTGGCTACACTACCCTATGTGCTGCTGCTGTCTGACTCCTCCCTGACTCCGGCAGGCGTCTAAGCTGTCTTCCCCAGACAACTGCATGTGCTCGACCCCAGAAATAGCCCGACTCCGAAACTGACAGGGTGATGTGATCAAATTGATCAATAAATGCAAGTATGAACCCTATTGCATTCCTCTGGTATTGTTCACCAATCATATGACCCCAATCAATAACCCTTTACACCTCCCTGTCTCCCATTACACCTCTCTAGCAACCTGCGGGCCCAACCAAACCCCGGAATCACACGTGATCTACGATTGCGTAATATTTTTCACTGACTCACAGTGCGCGTTACCCGTTAGGTGCCTAAGTGCATACGAGACATACAGCGTGGCAGGGTTCCTGCGATGCAGTCAGTCAGCTAACACTCCATGTGAAACTATGGAGTGAAATATATATCTATATATATAGTCATTTTTCTTGATAATTTGCCCTCTGTACCTTCACATCTATTAACTCACGAGCAATGTCCTCCCCTAGAGATATCCAACAGCTGACGAACACATTCCAGCAGGCGGTGGTTGGATCACCCCATGCGGTCTCCACCTCTCCAACCACTTCCACCAGTTACCTGGCTCAGCGCAACAGAGGGTTGTCTATTTCGAAGCCACAGAAGACTCTTAAGCCATTCTCCACCGGTGACATAAAGATCTTGCTTCTGGAAAACGTCAACCAGACGGCAATTGACATCTTCGATGAGCAGGGCTACCAGGTTGAGTTCTACAAGACCTCGCTGCCGGAGGAGGAGCTGATCGAGAAGATCAAGGGAGTGCATGCCATTGGTATCCGTTCCAAGACCAAGCTCACGGAAAACATTCTCAAGCATGCCAAGAATCTCGTGGTGATTGGCTGTTTCTGCATTGGAACCAACCAGGTTGACCTGGAGTATGCTGCCAAGAGTGGTATCTCCGTGTTCAACTCTCCATTTTCCAACTCCAGAAGTGTTGCCGAGCTCGTGATTGCCGAGGTGATTGCCCTCAGTCGTCAGCTGGGTGATCGTACTATTGAGATGCACACGGGTGTTTGGAACAAAGTGTCAGCTAAGTGTTGGGAGATCAGAGGCAAGACCCTCGGTATCGTTGGCTACGGTCACATTGGAGCCCAGCTGTCTGTGCTGGCAGAGGCGTTTGGTATGAACGTCATCTACTACGATGTGCTGATGATCATGGCCCTTGGAACTGCCAGACAGGTGAACTCCTTGGATGCTCTGCTGAGCCAGAGTGATTTCGTCACATTGCATGTGCCCGAGACCCCAGAGACCAAGAACCTGTTGAGCGCCGCCCAGTTCGCTGCCATGAAGGAGGGTGCCTATGTGATCAATGCCTCCAGAGGTACTGTGGTGGATATCCCTGCCCTCATCGAGGCCATCAAGGTTGGTAAGATTGCCGGTGCCGCTCTTGATGTGTACCCACACGAGCCCCCCAAGAACGGGCAGTTCTTCACCAACGAGCTGAACCCATGGATCTCAGAGCTCACCTCTTTGAGGAACGTGATCCTCACCCCTCACATTGGAGGATCTACCGAGGAAGCCCAGTCTGCCATTGGTGTTGAGGTTGCCACCTCTTTGTCGCGCTACATCAACGAGGGTATCTCGACCGGTGCAGTCAACTTCCCCGAGGTTTCCCTCAGAGCGCTCAACCTGGACCAGGAGAACTCTGTGCGTGTGCTGTACATCCATCAGAACGTGCCTGGTGTGCTGAAGACTGTCAACAACATTTTGTCGAACCACAACATTGAGAAGCAGTTCTCTGACTCGAGAGGCGATGTTGCCTACCTGATGGCGGACATCAGCGATGTGAATATTGCAGACATCAAGTCGCTCTACCAGCAGTTGGAGCAGACTCCATACAAGATCTCCACCAGGTTGTTGTATTAATTTTTGAAAAGCTCGGCTGGGTCGGTTTTTGTCAATACTTGCAATGAGATTCATCAGGCTGTGCGTGTGTTGAATATTTATGAATGAAAATTATATATAGTGCTTGATTTATGCTATTAATAGAGATAATAGACATGCTGTTTGAAAATGTTTGATATATGGAGTATTTATTATTCGTAAGTTATATTACTAATTAGACATTGTCTGGTTGAGTATCTGTTTTTCAGGATAATCAATATTCCTCCAATGTTATAGTATCTCCTCATTAACATTGAAATTGTAATTAGAATAAAAGGGCCTATTCGGAAATTGTAATTGTATGGATTTCTTATTGATGAAATGTATGTTCATGGATCGGGAGTAAATGCAGCAAAAATATATTTTGGTAGGTGGTGCTAAATTAGACAGAAGCCGATAAATTATTTATATAGCACACTGTATGGTTAAAGGCATAAATATTGCTCCATGAAAAAGGTGAGCAGCCCACTGTTCATAGTAGATGGTACAGGTGAGTGTAGTGCATAGATAAGTGTAGTGCCTAGTTAAGTGGGTAGTGCCTAGTTAAGTGGGTAGTGCCTAGTTAAGTAAGTAGTGCCTAGTTAAGTGGGTAGTGCAATGTTAACAGGCTATAATAAGCAGACAATCAGCAGCACACCATACGGTATAATACACCATGCTTCTACAAATAACACTATATAGTCACAATATATAATCACAAACTGAGATGAAACAAATAATATACTGAAAGTTAACGTCACTACGACTTTACTACACTAATGAGTGGTGGGTTAACGTTATGTCCCTCTCACTCCCTATCGCTCCTGCAGTGCTTCCCCCCCGAATCGCCTACCTGCGTCTGCCAATTTAGACGGCCCACACACAAGTGGCGACATGCGCGGGCGCTACTGTATGGCGTGCCCTTAGGCGCCCGGCTGGCTTGCAAACAAACCGAGGCGAACCAGCACGGGACAACCAGTCCAGTAGGACAAGAACAAGGGCGGGAACAAGAGAAGATATGGCACAAACCTAACAATCCACGCTAGACAAGACAAGAAAAGACAAGCAGGAAGCTCCATCGCACTATTAAAGGGGCCAATTCCTCCTTGTGTTTGTATCCATTCGCCTTTGTCATTCCATCAAGAGATACTTGACTGATTACACATTTCAACGAGAGCACTCATAGAATTGATATTTGATATTTTTTTTGATCGATTACAATAGCCATTGCATTTTGGATTAGATCAATTGGATTATATTATTTGTGGATTCTCTTCATTGTGGATTGTACTGATTGTGGATTGTCCTTGTGGATTGTCCTTGTGGATTATACTAATTGACACATCAACCGTAACTACCCATAACTGATAGTTGACTCCGCATCTCCAAGTTATCTCATACTCTACCCATCAACACAAATACATCCAATGTCACTGACATCTGCCGCCCCATTCCTGGCGCTTCTTGGGGAGCAGGACTACTCCCTCAAGTCATTCGCGCTCACCTCCCTCAACTCCCTCGTTGACCAGCTATGGGCAGAGATTGCAAACAACATCACTGAGATCGAAGAGCTCTACGAGGACGAGCACTTCTCCTCGAGACAGCTCGCTGCACTGCTGGCCTCCAAGGTGTACTACAACCTCGGCGACTACGACTCCTCCGTCAAGTACTCCCTCTTCTCGGGCACGGAGTTTGACATCAACGAGCGCAGTGAGTTTGTCGAAACCATCGTGAGCAAGTGTATCAACCAGTACATCTTGCTGTCGCAGAAGAAGTTCAATGACAAGACAGGTGATGTCGTGATCGACCCCCAGTTGACCCTCATCTTTGAAAAGATGCTGGAAAAGTGTGTCAAGGACGGCGAGATCAAGCTCGCCCTCGGCATATCGCTCGAGAGCTACAGGCTCGACATTGTGGAGCGCATCCTCAACAGCCCCGCCACCACCGAAAATGACGACACCATGTCTTTGATCAACTATGTGCTGACATGTGCCACCACCGTGATCTCCTCGATCCCTTTCAGAACACAGGTGCTCAACTCCCTGGTGTTGCTGCTGCTCTCCTCAAAGTCCCCCGACTTCTTCCTCATCAGCAAGATTGTCGTCCAGCTCAACGACTACAAGTTGGCGCACAGAATCTTCAAGAGCCTGTTGATCGAGCCATCGCAGGCGTCTTCCACCACCACCACATCCACTGCTGCCATCCCATCAAACGTGTTGACCGCTTTCCAGGTGGCTTTTGACCTCGTTGGCAGCGCCTCGCAGGAGCTCTTGGACAAGACCATCGAGATCCTCAACGATGACTCCTCCTTGGCAACCCTCCCATACTCTGCGCGCCTCTCCAAGATCCTCACGGGCATTCCCACCTGCGACTTGGATATTGCATTCTTGTTCAACAACAACAATACCGACATCTCCATACTCAACAAGACCAAGTCCGTACTCGACGGCCGCAATTCCATCTTTCACTCTGCCGTGACCTTTTCCAACGCCTTCATGCACACCGGCACCACTGACGACGGCTTCTTCAGGAGCAACCTGGAGTGGCTGGGCAAGGCCTCCAACTGGAGCAAGTTCAGTGCCACTGCCGCCCTGGGTGTGATCCATAAAGGTAACCTGAACCAGGGAATGCAGCTGATGCAGCCTTACCTCCCTGGGAACACATCTTCACCCTACACCAATGGTGGCTCACTCTTTGGACTTGGCCTGATCTACCAGGGCCACGGCAAGGAGGTCATCAAGTACTTGAAGGAGAGGGTTGTGGAGTACAATGGCGGTGAGGGCAGTGGCGCAAATACAGGAGCATCTTCCTCCGATTCTTCGTCCTCCTCTTCCGAAGTTATCCTGCATGGTGCATGTTTGGGTCTTGGTGTGGCATCCATGGGTCTTGGTTCCTCGGACATCTTCAGCGACCTCATGGCTGTTTTGTATAGCGACAATGCCATCTCTAGTGAGGCAGCTGCGTTGTCAATGGGTCTCGTGATGCTCGGCTCGGGGGATGAGGCTGCCACACATGACATGCTAACATTTGCCCAGGAGACTCAGCACGAGGGTATCATCAGGTGCCTTGCGCTGGGCATTGCGCTCATCAACTACGGTCGCGAATCCGCTGCCGAGACCGTCATCTCCACCCTTATGGAGCACCAGAACCCAATCCTTAGGTATGGTGGTGCATTTGCCATCGCCCTCGCCTACTGTGGTACGGGGAACAACTCCGCCATCCAGCGCCTGTTGCACTTTGCTGTTAGTGACTCCTCAGACAACGTGAGACGTGCTTCTGTGATGGCACTTGGATTTGTCCTCTTGCGTGACTACACAACGGTTCCAACTATTGTGGAGCTGCTGTCCGAGTCGCACAACCCACACGTGCGTTATGGTACTGCAATGGCCCTGGGTATCTCTTGTGCTGGCCGCGGATTGCCCGCTGCTGTTGAAGTGCTGGAAAAGTTGAGCAGCGATGCGGTTGACTTTGTCAGACAGGGTGCCCTCATGGCACTTGCCCTTGTCCTTGTGCAGCAGAACGACACAACAACCAATGGCAAGGTGAAGGAGGTGCGCGAGAAGTTTGCCTCTGTTGTTGGAAATAAGAACGAAGACGCGCTGGCCAAGTTTGGCGCAGCAGTTGCGCAGGGTATCATCGACGCCGGTGGCCGTAACGTCACTATTCAACTGGAGAATGCCCAGACCAACACCTTGAACATGAAGGCAATTGTCGGTTTGGCCATCTTTGCCCAGGTGTGGTACTGGTTCCCATTGACGCATTTCCTCAGTTTGAGTTTCACCCCAACCAGCATCATTGGAATCACGGGTGACCTCAAGGTGCCGAAGTTCAGCCTGCATTGCCACACCAAGCCTGATGTGTTTGGATATCCTCCCAAGGTTGAGGAAGCAGTTGAGAAGCAGCCAGAGAAGGTGGCCACGGCAGTGTTGAGTACCACCGCTAGGGCCAAGGCACGTGCGAAGAAGGTGAAGCAGCAGAAGGTGGAGGAAGAAGGGCAGGATGCCATGGATGTTGACAAGGAGGTGAAGACCGAGGAGCCAGCGTCGACAACAACGACAACAACAACAACAGCAGCAACAGAGACATCCAAGGAGAAGTCGGCCTCCAGCGAGGCATTGGAGTCTGAGTTACCCAACCAGATTGACAGCGCGGTTGTCGTTGGCGACGTGGCAGCCTCCAGCGATGCCGGCTCTGGTTTGTCTTCTTTCTACAGCAAGACACCTTATTCTGTGGACAACATGTCGCGTGTATTGCCTGCTCAGCTCAAGTACATTGCGTTCGTCAAGGATGAGCGCTTTACCCCCATCAGGAAGTTTAGAGGAACAAGCGGCGTTGTTGTGCTGAAAGACTCTCTTGCAGGCAGCCAGCCATTTGAGCGTATCAAGACTGTCAGGGAGCTCAACAACAACGAGGCACCTGTGCCGGAGCCATTTATCCTCAACGACAGCGAAGACGAGTAGAGATGTGCATGATGCAATCTATCATTTTCAAAACACGAATAGATACTTTCACTAAAGTTTATTAACTGCATGTAGTATTCACAACTATCTACAATGGGTGGCTGCATGTGTTGTGTGCTATATCCTGTATGATATATACCTAGTTGTACATTTTTACAAAAACCTCGACAATGCGGGGCCGAGAGTATCTCTTTTCTCTGGCACACCCCTTTCCCTGTCTAGTTTCTTCTTCCTAAGCTCCTTCTCCTTCTTGAGATTGGCCTCCACCCTCATGGACCTCTGGCTGATCACATTCTGGGTCATCTTCCTCTTATGCCTACGAAGGGCAGAGTTCTTGCCCTTGACATCGGGGCGCAATTCTGTCTTGACGTCATCGTTGTGGGCAGGATTTTTCTTGGAGTTGGTGATCTCGGTGAGCTCCTTTGCCGTAAGTCTCGTCTGGTTGGCTCTCTTGTCAACGGTTCCAATTACGTTGGGGTCTAGCGAGATCATGTCTGGAGACAGCTTGTTAAGCAGAGAGCGCACCTCTCCCTGCTGTCTCTGCTTGGTGGTTTCGTATGGGTTCAGCTCCAGGGCATCGTAATTGGCCTCACCGGCACCTGGAACGATCAGACTCGATATACCTTGGGCATGGCCCACCCCGAGGATATCCTCAAAGGGCACGAATCTACCGGTTTGCACACGTGATCCAGGCAACAGGTGCGTCATGTAGGGGGAGTTCTGCCTGGATTTGAAGATATCCTTCCAGATGGTCACATTGGGACCCCATCCTACAGATACCAGGCCTGTGTCTGAGATGTCGAGGGTCTGCGCTGGAGTTGGGGTGAAGTAGCTGTCCACCTCTTTGAAATTACGGATATCCCACACTTTGAGTGTCTTGTCGGCACCCGCAACTGCCATATATCTTCCATCTCTGTTCACAGCAAGAGCTCTCACGGGACCCCTGGAGGCCTGAATCTTCACCAGCGGAGCAGGCATGTTAGGAGCCCACAAGGAGACGGTACCGTTGCCGTGACCCAAATGCATCACGGCGTTCCATGGATTCTGTCTCATACACTGGGTGGGGCCCAGCTTTGTCCTCTGTTCTGCCACCAGCACACCTGTAGATACATCGTGGTATTTGAGGTATCCGGTCTCACCGGCCGTAACCAGGAGGAAATGGTATGGAAGGAAGTCGAGGCTCGTCGCTTCGATGTGCTGCTTGAGTCTATGCAGCTCTGTCCCTTGTTTGTCGTATATGAATGTGTATTTCTTCTGAGCCGCTGCAAAGTACTGGTTGTTGTGTAGATACTTAACGGCATGCACCGTCTCGTTGAGGTGCAGTTCGCAGTCGAGGTTGCCTGTCCTCCAGTCTATAGATGCAACATGACCCTTTCTGCCCGCGATCAACAAGTCCCTTCCGTTTCTTGTATAGTCCAATGTGTAGGGGCCAAATTCATTCAGCTTGAGCTCAAATGCCTTGTTAGCAGTTCCCACATCGACGTTCTCCACTATGTCCTGCTGCTTGAATTTGTACGTCCTCTCCATGTCACCCTCTGCCTCCAGATATCCCACATCCTCCTGGAGTAAGATATCGGTCCTAGTAGCAGACCTCACCGCATCCTTGTAATCCTTGTCTATTTTCTTAAGATTGGCCCTCAGTTTCTTATCCTGCGTGTACTTGAGCTTGCCCTTTCCATCTCTCTGGTACTTGGAGTCCCCGATGGGGGTATTGGTGCCTTGAGACATTCTGTATGGGTGATTTCTATTTCAGGGTACTCTGATTATGCCTAATGTTCTCTGAAGGACATGCAGTCACTATTAATATGCCAAAGATGAACCTGTGACGCCCTTGTACCTGACTAATGAAGCAGTTCTCCACATTTTCAGTACCTCTCAGTTGCTTACAGTATGAAAAATTTCAAGAGCCTAAATATTTTTTTATCTGTGCTGTACCACCCAATTACTATGCACAAGTCATGTGAGATGCACGTAATTTCCTTTTTGGAGATTACACAAAGGGGAGGAACATGTATATTCAGAGTAAATTATATATATTTTCTTAAACGAAAAAAACACACACATAAACATATACACGGCAATTCCAATATCTTATAGTTATAGCCATACATAGTGTCATGATGTCTGAGGGTGCAAGGCCACATAGAACACTCAGGAGATTGTATGATGCACTGTGGAAGAGCAGAACAAATGAAGAAGGACTGGAAGGGCTATTTAAGCAGTCAGAGGAAGTCTCTGGCCAGCAAAAAGAGAGTGCTGTAGACAGAAAAGAAAAAGACCAGTTTTTAAACAAGTGCATTAGTATCAGTAGAGACCATACGAGGCGAGCTCTTGAGAATCCCTCTTTGGGGTCGCCATTTAGCCAAATAGAAGCGGATGTCAAACTGCTAGAAAAGTGGAACGATGGGCACCATCGGGAGATGATTAACAGTAACCACAATAATTCATGGAAAACTGACCGACAGCTGAAGATATCCGAAAAGAAGAATGATTTTGTCGATAGTGAGTCCGACTTTGATCCCAATAGCATCGTGAACGCTGATGTTGAAAACGACTCTCCAACTAGCGAGAAGCTCAAAAGGTTACTTCTCTCTTTGTCCCTTCCGTCATCCTCTGTGAGATATACAAAGACCAGGGGCAGTGACAATGTTTACTCACACAACGAGAGCAGCTACCCTGAGGGTTTGCGACCAGAGGGAACCACGAAGAGGAGGTGCAACAGTACAGCATTGGATGATGGAGCAAGACTAGACGCTCATCTGGTGTTTAGCTGGAACGTTTGGTGTAACAGGTAAGTTGACAGCGAGCTGTAATGCCTCAGAGATATTAACATAGCTGTCCAGCCCCTTGGAGGGACACCAACTCCCAAGTCGCTTAGAGAAGGTGGGACAAATAAGCACTTTGGCAGTAAGCAGACGATATATACATCTAAAATCTCGCAAACTGTCACCCAGCTAACACCCCATAGGACTTGTCGTGGATTAAGAAGAAACTCAGTGTAAAACTTAACGATAGGCAATGTCAGATCCACATTTTCAGGAGGGGGTTCAAGCCCGCTCGACAGTCTGATGTTATTGCAGACAGTGGGATCGTATACTTCGATGTTTCACCTCCTCTAGGTCCACAGCTGTGGGAAAATGTGGTTACAATGACAATCCTGAGATCACCGATTGACCCTTCCCTCAATCATAGCATATGCGGTCTGTCGTGGAAGAGAGCACAGAGAAGAAGCCACTCTCTAATTAAACTCTGGCTATGCCTTGATCATCCACAAGTTGAAGAGATCAAGGAGCTGTGCAGTAGAATATCCACCAATGTGCCTCATATATTAAGGGAGATCATCCATAGAGGACTTTATGTAGTGAGTGCAACAAACGAGAGTTTTGGAAGGATGCTTTTATTAACGTTTTTAGAAAAACTCCAACAGAGAGGTGTTGAAAGTATTTGTATGAGGAAGATGGTCTTTCGGTAGAAAATGCTAACGAATAACGAGTTGATGTTATTCGTTAAGTATTAGCAATGTAGGACATATAGGATATATAGGACCTAAGTAATTATGATGATGCAGATGGTGATTGGTTACACACCAAACAAGGAGACATCTTAAATATTGCTATTCCCTATGAAGGTAAATGTCCAATATATGAAACACAAAGGCTCATTGAATGTTCTCAGAAATTATTATTATATTCAGCCTGCTTGGCCTGACCAGGTGCATAATAGTCTGCCGTGCTGACATAAGCCAAGTGGTGTGAGAAACTGCAGGCCCTCTAACGGTTTAACGGCTTGAGGCAGCCCACAACCGAAGTGAAAAGTTTCACGGAAAGGGTGCAAAAGCTGCTGGAAAAGACTATTGGAGTCAGCTGGGATCCAATTGACACCGGAACCGTTGCATTCGGGTGTTGCAGTCGAAATTCGTGTTGATACTCCGACCAGATAGTGACGTCTCTCGTTGACGGCTCTTTGCACATAGAAAGGCGTGGGACACCCTCTCGACACACTGTTATCGCACACATCACCATGTCCATTGTGAAAGCGTTGGGAGTTCCATTGAGAAGTGGGCTTAGGAATGGGCTCTTCAGAGGCCGTATTGGCATGACCAATGCCAACATGGTCTCTCAGATCAGCCATCACCAGAGGCAGGGCTTCAGCACCTCCCGTAGTGTGAAGGGATCGGCCCATCTGAAGAGCGGGATATTTGGCACCGTTTTACTCTCTGCTGGTGTTGTGATGGGTGGCCTCTACATGCTGGACGCCAGGAGCGCCGTATACGAATACGTGGTGTGCCCTGTCATCAGGGCCGTCACCACTGCTGAGCAGGGCCACCGTCTGGCGATTGTGCTTATGAAGTATGGGCTCTCTCCCATTCTGTTTGCCGATGAGGATCCTTCTGCATTGAAGGTGGAGGTTTTTGGTAGAACACTCTCGAACCCTGTTGGTGTTGCCGCAGGTCTCGACAAAGAGGGTGAAGCCATTGATGCTCTCTTTAGACTGGGCTTTGGCTATGTGGAGATTGGCTCCATTACTCCTGAGCCCCAACCAGGTAATCCACAACCAAGATTTTTCAGACTCTCAAAAGATGAGGCCGTCATCAACCGTTATGGGTTCAACTCCTCTGGCCATTGGAATGTCTTGGCCAGGCTGAGGGTAAGGCTACAGAAATTCTTGGCCAAACAGCCACAGGAGGTGGACCCCACATCGCAGGAACCCCTTGCGGCTCATGCACGCTCGCTCAACAACTCCTTTTCCAAGGACAAGCTATTTGCTGTAAACCTTGGCAAGAATAAGACAGGAGATGAGATCACTGACTACACCGTTGGTGTTCAGAGGTTTGGCCCCTATGCCGACGTTCTCGTGATCAACGTGTCATCTCCCAACACTCCGGGGCTCAGAGACCTGCAGGCAGAGGGCAAGCTCACTAGCTTGCTTAAAGCTGTGGTTTGCGAGAGGAATGGCCTCGATGGACTCATCTTGGACAAATCGAGAAAACCACCTGTTCTGGTGAAGATCGCACCTGATCTTACCGAGCCAGAGATCGCCTCCATCGCTAAGTCTGCCCTCGACGCCAAAGTGGACGGTATCATCGTCTCCAACACCACCATCCAGAGACCGGTCGACAAGCTTCTCACCAAGGGAGATGTTGTCAGCGAGGCTGGTGGCCTTTCTGGCCCCCCAGTGAAGCCATATTCCCTTGCTGCGTTGACAACTCTGAGGAAATATACCAAGGGCACGGACCTCGTGCTCGTTGGGTGTGGAGGAATCTCATCTGGCAAGGATGCCATTGAGTTTGCCAAGGCAGGAGCCACCTTTGTAGAGTTGTACACCGCTTTTGCTTACAAGGGCCCAGGGTTGGCTGCCAAGATCAAGCGCGAGATTGCAGACGAGTTGAAGAAGGAGGGCAAAACTTGGATGGAGATTGTTGGAGAGAACGACAAATAGACACTGATATGAGAAGCATTATACTTGAATGTCTTTACTTAGATATACAAACAGTCGAAGAATTTCATTTAATTACATACACAAAAGTCAAAGAATTGCATTTAGTTAATCCGAAACAGTAAAAGCATTTCATTTGATTAGGTTTCAAAACAGTCAGATCATATCATTAGACTTCAATGTTCATTGTGATAATATTGCAACCACACCGTAGACAAAAACAACCAAACAGATATCGCTCATCACGTTGACGCCGATCTCCTGGTACTTCGCAACCATCAACATCCTCTTTGACCACTTGGGAGGCAGAAACCCCCCAACCATTCCGAAGATGGTCATCAGCAACGAGTCCGCTTTGTAATGGGCACTGCGTGAGATGTACATGAGATAAACGCTTTGAAAGACCAACTCCAAAGCAAGAAAGTAAAGGAAAAACTTGGTGCGTGGGACAAAAATGCCAGACGTAGCAGAATCGGCAGGGGGGCTCAATGTAGCGTTCAGACCCTCGGTATACATGGTGTAGAGAGACACGAAGAGAAGCGGGATGAATCTCGACACAGTAAACCAGCCTTTGAGCTGGCCATTCATATAAGTTTTGTACTTTGCGTTGTTTTCGTCGTATTCGATCTCTTCCTTGGTACGGGGGATGCCAAATGGAGTAGCCCCGCTCGATTGGGATGCATCCCCGAACGGAGAGCTGCCAAAGGGGGAACCAGCACCACCCTCAAACATGGACTGTAACTGTTTCATGAGGTCATCGGGAACAGATGAGTCCTGATTTCCCCCAGAGGCTGGGTGTGAATGCGCAAACATGTTCTCTAGCAGCTTGTCGATATCCTGTTGGGAAGGGGGGTTTGCAGGAGTGCCCGGTTCGTCTGAGTCACGGTGAAGAGGGTCCGGAATGCCATGGGGGGCAGTGACCGTGCTGATATCAGAGATGGGATCATCTTCAGGGGAAATATGGCTGGAGGGGAATGACTGGGAAATCCTCTTTGAGTGCGAGTGTTGGACCCGGGTTGGTGCAGTTGCGGGTGCTGGGGTCTGTGGTTGGGGTTTGCTGTCAAGGGGCGATTCAGTGGGCAGATTAGAACCAACTGAGCCCGTGATCTTGTTGAGCCTATCAGTGGCCCCTCCTTTGGCCAATTTCGCGGCTCTTCTCTCGCGCAGGATGCGTCTCTTATCAGCTTCGCTCAACGGGGTGGACATATTAACAGTGAGGGAAGTGAATGTATAGTCTGTAAAGCCAATAGGTAAAGGTGATGGACTACTCTTGTGAATATCTGTGGATCCAGGTGTTGGTGAATGTTTTTGGGTTGAAAAACTTAGGAGTCTGGGAAAATATTTGGGGCTCCAATTTGGGAGTATCAGAGTACTGGAGCGTAGTGGTGGTGTTGGTGAGGTTAGATACGACGGAGTGGAGTGAGCAGAGAAGACACTTGTAATGAGCAGCGTGCGGTTGTCAACCAGGGGACTTATACAGTATTGTAAGTAAAATGAAGGTACCCAGTACTGCTAATCATACCTTTGAGGACAGCGAACATTTGCTTGGAGGAGAGCCAACTGAAGAGAGGGCCCAACTGTTTCCTCCAGCTTTTCATTGATCTGCCATCGCTCGCCTCGGCCGAGATGCTGCAGGTCGTCCCGATAGGAGCGGTGATGTGATGAGATCAGCCGTGGCAGTGAGGTGGGATTGATATGGGAGACTGAAATATTTTTATTGTGATGAGTTTTGACAAGTTATGGGAACTCCAGGGGGCTTGGATTTTAGAATGAAAATATCTGAGACTGGTCTATATGCTGCGTTCATTGTGGTGCTCTGATTGGTACAATACTCGCACTATGGAACCCTCTCTATGGGTGGGTTGCAGGGCCGGCCCAGCTGAGAAGCGAGAGGGCTAGATTAACAATGCTAGTTTAAAAAGATACAGCGATGGCGACTTTAAACATATATAATTCCAAAGAGAAGAAGACACAGCAAAGCTAATAAAAATATATATATCAAAGCTTTTCTGAATGAGAGATTGGTTCCCACCCCTCCTTTGCCAGGATCGGTCTTAACCAAAGACCCAAAAGAGGAGCGTGCGGCTCAACGAGACGCACAAGTGCGTCAGAAAGATAACTAGCCAAAACCGAATGGTGTTCATCTGGAAATATTGAATAATCCTGCTTTGCAAAACACTTTGATAGAAGCCTATAATTGTCTGACTGTGTGGCAATATCAAGATATCGAGGCAAATATTTTTTCATTTTATCCACTTGAGTTCCGCGTTCATACCGCCTTCACCGCACACGCTCACACACGTTTGCCATGGCTTCAAACAGACTTGCGGAGTCACCGTTCCCCTCCGGCGCGAACAACTCATCGGAATGGTGGGAAGGAACGAACACACACATCACCAGCATAGCCCAGGCCGCCACCTCTTACATAC
Organism: Kuraishia piskuri; assembly: GCA_030567595.1. Classification (NCBI taxonomy): domain Eukaryota; kingdom Fungi; phylum Ascomycota; class Pichiomycetes; order Pichiales; family Pichiaceae; genus Kuraishia; species Kuraishia piskuri. The sequence goes on from JAJLSM010000009.1 coordinate 204,320, forward strand.
AGCCGCCCCACGGTGAACCATCTGGTGGCAACCACGGCACTGCCAATGGCCAGCCATTGCCCTCCACCAGCGACACGTTGTACTCCAACCAGCCCCACACCAGACTCCACACCTACGACTACAGCCAACGGACCCAATTGCAGGTGGTGATGAACTCTTTGGAAAACCTTGACCACTTGCTCATCCACTCCATGGACCCATCACTATCAACTGACAATGACAATGCTGTGACAACTACCGAAGCCAGACATATGCTGCTCGAGAGGTTGTCAGGAAGGAGGTGATTTCCACTGTCTCATCATCCTGGGGGTGATAATCAACGAGGGTTTTCTAGATGGTGAGGCCTGCTTCATGAACATCGCATTACTTCATAGAGTACTCACCATGCCTAAAATCCTGTGCAACGCTAGGCATTAATCAACCTACGAATGACATATCTCAGACGAGCATCGCGAGTTTTTGATGATTCGCGAATGTCTAATGAGATCTTATCTTAGTCCAGGGCTCTAGCGCAAGGATTCAGCCCAAAGTTCCAGCTCAAGGCTCCAGTCCAAGACTTGAAGGTGACGCTCAAGACTCGAGTGGTGTTCATGGTGTTCTGTGTTCAAGGTGTTCTACTGGGCTCTGCTGACCAGGTCTACGCTTCATGAATTATCTACATTGCACACTGTAACTTATTGATATTACGCACTCCATTCGCTTATAGTGTCTAGAGAACACCTTGACCACTATTTTGAATACCTTAGTGACGGGCCATAGCGAGTATCATAGTGAGTACTATAGTGAGCACCATAGTGTAGTGTCCACACCAAGCTACCCCCACACCCACACATCTCCTGATAAAGCAGTTACCCGTCCTCATTTATTCTCCAATGAAATGCTCACCAACTAATCCCTTTTGGGCTCTGCACACCTACACCAAGAACCGTACGCAGAGCTCCCATAGTGAAGGGCCAAGCAGGGAAGCAGAAAGAGTAGGCAGAATGGCTGGAAAGTATGTGTAGTTAGTACGCAGCACCTATAGATGATATACTATATATGTATAATATATTGAGTGTGATTATTTTTGCATAGGAATCTGTGGGAACAGCGGAATTAATATTAACGGAACTCACAGCTAGTTAGACTCGCACTCAGTCTCACAGTTAGTCTCATAGTCAGTCTCACAGTTGGACTCACAATCAGCAGCACATTCATCACACCAATTTGGCAAGGTCAGAAGCCAACCTAGGACAGCCCCAGAGAGTCTAAAATCGCCAACATACACATCCTCAATTAAAAGTGTGTGGACATTGAAAAAAACCCACACAGATAGTCATCAAATCTGCCCCTTATAAGCCATGCTTCGTACAAGATTCACCGTCTCCACAATCGCCAGGCAAGTGCGCCTCCAGTCACAAGCGGTAACGACCAAGGCCACACTGAAGGATGTGGGTGTCCCAGAGCCCTCGAACCTTGCCCAGCAGGCGCCCAACAGAATTGCCCCATGGTCACCTACTCAGCAGCCAAGAGAGGTTGCCATGACGGGCCCTCGTTTCCAGGGCAAGGATCTCGCTGCCCAGCCAAGGCCATACGCAGCCATTGATCTCATTGCCAAACAGCCAATTAGATACATCGAGCACGACAACATTGCTGTGTGTGATGGTAACACAGGAGCCCAGGGCCATCCAAAGGTGTACATCAACCTCGACCAGGCACGTCCTAACCCATGTGGGTACTGTGGGTTGAGGTTTGCCAAGGCTGAGTTTAAGGAGAAAATAGAGAGCGAGTTCAACTAGAGAAGAGAGCATTTGAGGGAATCATACTGGAGAGTTGTAGAGGCAGTGCTGATGCTGTTGAAAGACAACTCAACGGGGTGAGGTCTGCCTCCTTCATATCAAATAAATTTAGACCATTGCTTGACTTTAAACTGTAGAGGAGATTCATAAAATTCATAACGTTGCTCGTATAAACCACTCATCGATGGTGTCAAATAACGCTTTTACAACTTCCCGTGGGGAGAGTCAAAGATATACAAAAAGTACTGCACCTGCAACTTGCCCTGGGCATCCCTCAGGAACCTGCCCTTACCAATGAGGTTCTCCTTTAGGATCCAACTCTCCTTTTTGGCTGAAGAGTCCAAGTAGAACCGTGGACTACACGACAGGTAGGCACTGTTGAACTCCATGTGGGACTTTGTTCCTCCCAAGAGGCCACCGATCACATCGTCAACTTTGAAGAGCCCTGTGTAGTGGAGAAACCCACCTGCGCCGCTCTCCTTGGACTTGATGTACACCCTGCAGTCCAATTGGGAGATATCCGAGCCTGGATCTGCTCTGATATCGTCTGCTCCGCCAGTGACGGTGAAGTCGAAAGGCAGCTTGGGGTCAAGCCCCTTGATGTAGCCATCGTCAATCTTCACCAAGGTGAGAGAGCCACTCTCGTTGGAATAGATGGGCACACCATCCTGAACGTTGACATGAATGAATGCCACCGGCTTCATTCCAGGGATAGTTGGTGGTGCTGGTACAGACATGTCGAGTGTGTGTTTGACTGTTTGGCTAGAGAGGATTGAGGATTGTCTATTGGGGATTGATTTCCGAAGATTGGAATTGATTGATTTGAGTCCCTTCAATAATTGAGTCCCTTCAGTGATTGAGAGGTTAGCTAGTTATACCATCCTCTACATGATCATCACCATGAGTACGACTACAGTTGATGTTATATATAGGGATGGGGCCGGAGCCTCTGACCCCGAGGTATCAGATATCCGTCAACGTCTAAGCCGACCCACCCAGGTGGCCAGTAGGCGCCCCATCGGCAATTCCATGCAAGGGTGGAGAAATAACCATCTCCGCTCCACTACACCACCCCTTAAAGACACTCCACTACACGACTCGATAACCTCTCCACTTTTCCCATAATCACGAGATTACCCCACGTCTTCCGGGTGCATTCCATCGGGACATCCCGCATATGCGGGTACGGGCCAGAGGGTGGGAGGAGACGTTGAGACGAAGGGAGATATTGTGTTAACTTGGCGATGACAATTCTATAACGACAAGATATGGTAATTTCCGGACATTGTATTCAGTGTGGAGGAGGGGTTGATAGGGTTGATAGGGGTCAATAGGGCGATAGGGGTCATTACGTGTCAATAGGTTTCATTGTTAAGATGAATGTTAGGGACAATCTCAAGATCCATATTAGGTGTAGGGGGACAACATAGGATGACAATAGTGAATCGAGGGAGTGTTGTTGGCATTACTGAAATGATCACTTAAAAGCCGCAGTCTCTGAATTATCGCCTTTCTACAATTAATCACACTCCAAACACTGCCAACATTCCTGGAATCATTAGCCTCATACTCCTAGCGTCGCGAGTTCCATGCTGCTTGAAGGGTCCGACTGTGCCTGCATGATCAATCCTTTTAGTGCAGCAAGAGGTATAGGGATATTGGGTGTATATTGGTGTATATAAGTAGGTACTCGGGATGAAATACGGATACCGTGTGTCGGTGGACCTAGTCAACTCAGTCAACTCTCTAGTCAATCAATTCAAACTGCCTATCAGTTCAACCTTCCTATCAGTTCAACCTGCCTATCAGTTCAACCTTCCTATCTCCTCTGTGCCGAGGAGACAAGCCCCTGGACCGCCTCGCAGTAAAACTGCTCTCACAGTGGGGATGTTATCCGTTGCTCTCACAAATAACTCTCTCCATCTCCAACCCACCACCATCCCCGTCTTCACTCCATTTTCTTGATGTTGCTCCTCAATTGCCTCGCTTGCTGGCCTCAATAGGCTAAACTCGCCATAGTGGAACACTGCGGGGCAAGTAGCACGATGAGGGTGAGCAAAGCCCGGTCGTTAAGCATACTGTGCCAATATCATGAGGGAAGTACCAGATATCAGATGAGCCAAAGACCAATATAATCCCAGCATATATCAAATTGTAATCAGATTATATCAAAAAATACAAAATACAAGAGAATGTGAAATAATACTAGACATCCCCCTATCCATCACGAGTAATCTCAACTCTATCTCAACTCTATCGTGAGATTACCTCACCTTACCTCCTTATATATGTACACCTTATCAAGGTCTTATCTAATGCATAGTTAACCACCAGCATGGAGCCACTATTGCACCCCGGGTTTTGACATATGGAGCAATCGTCTGAAACAACGGTAAATCTGTTTATGCCTCAATCGGTTTTGTAGCTTTTTTTTGCATTTATCCTTCAATTGATCTGTATCAGATCTTCTGGGAGTGCTAACGTAACGTCTCTCGTATTCGTGCTCCATCACCTTATTCCCAATCCACATCTCCCACCCACATCTTCAACTCATTAACACACCCATGGATCCCACGGTTGTTGAGGCTCAGAAGCAGCAGGCCATTGAGGTGTACAATTTAGATAATGGCCTCACCACAGACCAGCGGCAGGTGTTGGCCAATTTCTATGGCTCCCTCAACAGGCAGTACTCCACCACAATGTCTGCCGGGATCGCCATGGGCCTGGCAATCCCCTTCATCACCCACTATGCCAAACACCGCACCACAGTTGGGGTCAACTTCTTCAAGAGTGTCGTGTATGGTGGTATAGGCATGATTGTGGTGCCGATGCTTGCCAAGCCGACAGTTTATCAGAGAAATCTGGAGTCCCTCAGGTCCACGTACGGAGACGACTCTACAGAATACCAGATCGTGAAGCGGTTGGGTCCGGCCAGGCCCTTCTACCACCATGTGTATTACCGCAGGTCCATTGATGACCCGAACGTGAGAATGCACGATCCTAGCGCTTTTGAAGTGAAGACCAATGAAGAGGGTAAAGTCATTGGGCTCAAGAGGAAGGAAGGATACACCGACCCACGCGATGAAGAGATCCGCGTAGTCCCTCCTCATAAGGGAGAGGAGTCCATGGCCATATACCAATCAGCATGGGAGAACGTGCGGCATCACCAGGTCAATGGAGGTGTGAAACAACACCACGAAGATACTGAGGACCTAGACGACCCATTTGAGATCAGAGAGAGGAGTGAGCCCGCCTCTAATGTGCCTCCAGGTAGCAGCAGGTGGGATGCCATAAGGAAGAACAGTAGGTAGAACACCAGGAATAGAGGAGTAACAGCGAGGAGAGAAATAGGGGATAAACTGAATGATTACTTGTACTTAGAAACTACCATTACGATTGGATATGCGATTATAATAAATAATATGGATCAAGAGTCTCTAATGGTTCAAGCCCGATAACATATCTCAACACACACGACATAGACAACAGTTTGGATATTATAACCTAGATTCAGTTCCTAACAATCTACAACTTGTTGTCACTCCTCTTGTCCTCCTTGAGCTTCAACAACTTCTCAATCACCTCCTCGAGCTTCTCGGCCTCGTTCTTGCTCTGGAGCTCCTGGATGTCTCTATTTCTAATGTTGACACTTTCGTTGGTCTCCTCCTGCTCACCAACAGTGAAGATGAAGTTGAATCTCTGCAGCTGGCCAGTTCTGATCTTCTTCTGCAAGGTGTTGCCCGAAAGGTCAACCTCGGCATGGAAGCCAGCGTCATACAGCGTCTTCTGCACCTTCTGGGCGTAGTCAAAGTACTTCACTCCAACGGGCACCACGAGCACCTGTCTTGGAGAAAGCCAGAATGGCCACTTGCCGGCGTAGTGTTCCGTGAGGATGGCAGTCATACGCTCAACAGATCCCAGGATGGCCCTGTGGATCATAACAGGACGGTTCACTGCACCCGAGGTGGTGGTCTCGCCGTGGTACTCGAGGTCGAATCTCTGTGGAAGCTGGAAGTCCAGCTGGATCGTGGCACACTGGAACCATCTGTTGAGGGCGTCGCTGATCTTGATGTCGATCTTGGGCCCGTAGAAGGCACCATCACCAGGGTTGAGCTCCCACTCACCACCCCACTTGTTGAGGGCGGCCTCCAGCTTGGACTCTGCGTTGTTCCAGGTCTCGATCTCTCCAAGGAACTTCTCGGGACGGGTAGACAGCTCCATCTGGAACTTGAAGCCGAAGATACCGTAAATGTGGGTCAAAAAGTCAAAGATGCCGGAGATCTCCTGCTCCACCTGGTCAGCCATACAGAAGATGTGGGCATCGTCCTGCTGGAAACGGCGCACTCTGGTGAGGCCAGAAAGAGCACCGCTGAACTCGTTTCTGTGCAGCACACCAAAGTCGGCAACCCTCCATGGCAGCTCCCTGTAGGAGCGCTCTCTGGACTTGAACATGAGGGCGTGGCCAGGGCAGTTCATGGGCTTGAGACCGTACTGCTCCTTCTCCACCTGGAAGGTGAACATGTCGTCCTTGTAGTTGGCCCAGTGGCCGGAGGTCTCCCAGAGCTTGCTCTGGTAGATGTTGGGGGTGATCACCTCGTTGTAGCCACGCTTGCGGTACTCGGTACGCATGAGATCCACAAGGGTGTTGTAGATCTTAGTGCCGTGGGGCAGCCAGAAGCACGAACCGGGCGACATCTCGTTGAAGTAGAAGAGCTCCTGCTCCTTACCGATCTTACGGTGGTCGCGTGCGGCCGCCTCCTCCAAGAACTTGATGTGCTCATCCATGAGCTTCTTGTCTGGGAACGAGATACCGTACACACGCTGCAGACTGTCGTTCTTGTTGTCACCCAAAAAGTAGGAGGAGGAGTTCTTGAGCACCTTCATGGCCTTGATGCGGCCGGTGTGGGGGATGTGAGGTCCAACACAGAGATCGATCAGGGGCCCACAGCGATACACGGTGGTGGAAGTGCCGTCTGGAATCTTGGAGGAGATGAGCGCAACCTTATACTTGTTGTAGCTGAACATCTTGAGCAGGTTTTCCTTGGTCATCACCAGACGCTCAAAGGGCTGCTTCTCCTTGATGGCCTTCTTAGCCACGGTCTCGATGTTGTTGAAGTCGGCCTGGGACACGGCGGTAACACCGTCGTCGATCGACATCTCATAGAAGAAACCCTCGTCGGTTGGAGGACCAATACAAAGGTGTGCACCATAGTGGCACTCGCAAGCCTCTCCCAGCACGTGAGCGGAAGAGTGCCAGAAGACACGCTTACCCTCTGGGGAGTCAAAGTCAAAGAACTCCAAGGTGGCATCTCCCTCAAAGGGTCTCTCCAGGTCCCACAGCTCGCCGTTCACCTTGGAGATCACCTGTCTCTCGAGGAAAGACTTGCCGATGTCCTTTGCAATGGCAAAGGGGGAGGTCTCGTAGGCTACGGCTGGCTTGACGGTGCCGTCCTTCAAGGTGATGCTGATGGGCTTTCTCTCCTTCTGGGCAATCTCGGCGTCATACTCGGCCTTGAGCTCCTCAAACAGCTTGATACGCGACGAAAGGAACGCGGGTGGTGGGTCCAGCTCCAATTGGGACTTGGTGGCACCAGCGTTCTTGTCCTTCTTCTCCTTCTTGGGCTTTGGGGCCTTGGCAGCACCGGCAGCAGGTGCTGACTCCTCAACAGAGAGGGCCTTCACTTTGTCTACAATCTCAGCCATGATGGATACAATACAGAGAGTGTGTTTGTAGGTGTGTAGGAATACCAATACCAAGAGTGGAGGGGTGGCCCTTGATATATACTCACTGTTCTTCTTCTGCCTGTCCCTTCTCCGTGTTAGTCACCTCCGGTTTGGCTCTTCCTTTCTGTTTGTCTGCCAATTTGCAGGTTCAATTGGCAAGCCGTTTGCAGTGCATTGCCGTACGCCGACACGTAAATTGGTGGGGGCACGCAGTCTAACGCTGTTGGACTCTCACACTCACACTGTTAAGGTGGTCGCAGTTAGGGTGTTCATAGTTAGGGTGTTCATAGTTAGGGTGCTCATACTGTTAGGGTGTTCACACTTTTACGGTGGTCACTGTTCAGATATCACTACATCCTGTGACAATCGCAACGGAGTGATACAATTGACGATTGTTTCAGACGATGGAGTGTTGTGGACCTGGGCTCAGTATGCTCTGGCAATGGCCGTACCCTTCACTATGGCATCTCACCATGGGCTTACCCAATAAGGTGGGCTCTTGGTTTATGCAATCTGGTGGTCTATTCTACTCCTACTGAGAGGTGTTTATACGATTTAACCAAAGGGTATTGCAAAATAATGGTTTTGTAGCGTTCCTGGAGAGTCTCTCGTTCTTGGTTAAGTTCTTAGTGATATCGTCCTCTTAGAGCCTGCTGGGGACGCTAACGCCTGGTAGTGCATGCATCGCTGCATAAAATATTGGCACTGCATCCTAGATGAGATGAAAAACTACTTGCAATGGGATGACTGGATTGGTAATTTAACCGTTTGGTCAACTTGATATAGATTAGTGTTTGAGTGGATGAAAGGTGATTCAGCGTTGTTCAGGCATTCTTCATAGACGCATTTTTCATAGAGAGCAGTTTGAGTGCACCATCGAGCCTCCAGTCACATCCAGCCACAGTATCCGTCTTGAGCCACCGCTTTAATCAAAAAACATAGTCTCTGTCGTCAGGTCTTCTGTTCCTCGCAGCCCATAGTCTCTAGTCATGTCGGAAGTGGAAATAGAGCCTCCTGTGGAAACCCCACAAGTTTCTCAGGTTGCTGGTATATCCGAGATCTCCACACACACAAAGCAGGTAGAAGAGGATCACTACTCTACACCACCAACAGGGTCAGACTCTGAAGCAAGTGATGTTGAACCAGATAGGCCCAAGAAGAATAAGAGAGATAGGTCGAAGAAGAAGAAGAAGAGCCCGGTTGATGCCACGGCTAACGACGCCAACACCATATATTCGTTGTCCTTAGACCAGGTGAACGACAACGTGGATGAGCTGATAGAACTGAGAGGAGAGGGCCGTTACTTTGGCAACGCCGACACGGTGAGTGGCCCCGTTTGTAGCAACTGTCATAGGCGAGGCCATATCAGGGCCCAGTGCAAAGTGGTTGTGTGCCATGCGTGTGGAATGGTGGACGATCATTACGAAAAGCAGTGTCCACAGAGCATGGTGTGCAGCAATTGCGGCAAGAGTGGGCATTTCCAGGGCCAGTGCAAAGAGCGTAGAAAGCTCACCTATTGCACGCAGTGCGACTCGAGATATCACAGCGAAGACAGGTGTCCCTCGATATGGAGGTCATACATAACGTTGAGGAGGAAATCGTCGGACCCTCCACTCTCCTTGCCGCTAAACTTCATCTACTGCTACAACTGTGGAGTCAAGGGCCATTATGGCGACGACTGCAGAGCCCCAAGGGTGTCGCGAACTCCAAACCTCAACGGGAGCGCCTTTGCAGGAAGCAATCTACCCCGTGAGCTTAGGGATAGCTACCATAAGAACATCCGTGACAGGGAACGGGACTATGAGTACTCGAAATGGGATACTCAGAGTTCTTCAAATAGATGGGGCAGCAATCAAAACTCTGGCAGCAAATGGGATACCCAGAGCAACGGTGGTGGTTTCAAAGGCAGGGGTAGCGAGCTTGCGGCCCGGCTCGGGGGAGTGTTTAGCCGTTCATCAAATTCCAACAGGTTTCCTACTGGCCCCAGTGCCACTACTGGTAAACCCACGGCAAGAGGTAAACTGCCACCTCTACAGGGCTCAGGAAGCCTTCCGCCCAGGTTTAACAACCAGTCCAACAACAGAGGCAATGGGGGGTCCAACAGGAACGACGCGTACCGTGTGAGCAAGCCAACGAGAAAGGGCATTCTGCCGTCGAAATCGGGTGTTTTGGGCAAGGCCAAGGATAAGTTGAAGGGTGCGTTCAGGAGGTGATGCACTTTGTTGCGGGTAAATAGAAACACAGTGGTGTATTAACATGCTACACCAACAATGCTCGATGATATTGGGGATATATAATTCAGGATATATTATTCAGGATATATTATTGGGATATCATTCAGGATATATCATTCAGGATATATTATTCAGGATATATTATTGGGATATATCATTCAGGATATATCATTCAGGATATATTATTCAGGATATATCATTCAGGATATATCATTCAGGATATATTATTGGGATATCATTCAGGATATATCATTCAGGATATCATTCAGGATATATTATTGGGATATATCATTCAGGATATATCATTCAGGATATATTATTCAGGATATATCATTCAGGATATATCATTCAGGATATATTATTGGGATATCATTCAGGATATATCATTCAGGATATCATTCAGGATATATTATTGGGATATATCATTCAGGATATATCATTCAGGATATATTATTCAGGATATATCATTCAGGATATATCATTCAGGATATATTATTGGGATATCATTCAGGATATATCATTCAGGATATCATTCAGGATATATCATTCAGGATATTATTCAGAATATATTACTCGGGATATTATTCAGAGTATATTACTCAGGACATCCGCGGTCAAGCCTACATTGATAACTCCACAATGATGTATTGCCTAATCATATAGTATATATGCTCTCTATGAGTATATGGGATCGCTAGTTATCTCGCTGTTGAATAAACTTCACCTTCTCCTCACCTTGTCCTCTTGTCCTCTTGTCCTCTCTCCAGTTTCTGGTCGAGCTCATCGCCTGCACCTCATCGCAGCTCATCGCGCGCTTTGATTTTTGGTGGGGATCGTAAATGGATGTTCATCTTGGAAAACAAGACACTGTAATATGGAGGTGGTATTGGCAGGTGGTATTGGTAGGTAGTATTGATATGGTACAATTGATATAGCAGAAACACCAGCAATTACGTACTCAAAATACAATGATATGACACTTCCGCTATTATCGCACAGATTTCTACTCTCCAGGGTCTGGGGGACGACGTCTAAGCGATGCAGTGGTCAGTGCAGCCAAAGTCCCTCAGGTTTTGGCCTTTTTCAACATTATCATTATCATCCGTTTCAAGGATATCGGTATAACTGCCGGAAACCCCTTCAGTATCATGGATTGCGTCACCACTCAACAGCAATACGAGGTAGTAGCCCCGGGAAGGGCCCCGGGAAGGGCTCTCTCCATTTCATATTTCATGATAAGCTTCTATTACACCAGCCAGATATTCCCACCATTGTTAATGGGGCCGTCTCGCTGATAGCCCCTGATGTGAAGCTGAACAATGAGGTGATACGGCAGTCATATCTCAGGAATGTTGCTCAGATCTTCGACAACCATGGCACCCCCATCACTCCAATTGACTCACGGCTGAGGGCCCCTGACTCCAAGAAGAAGATCATACATGCCAAACTCTCCAAGATCCACAAGCTGTTGGAAACGGTGTATCGCCCCCATTTTGACAGGCCCACTTTTGATAGCATATTCCGCTCCAAGAGCTTCAACATACGCAAGTTCATCAAGTCGTACTACTACGAGTCGCTTGTGTTTGATGCAGAGACATTGGGTTTGGTGAACCAGCTTCAAAGCGGGAACTTCAACGAGGTGGATGGTTATGGTGGCTCATATCCTGGCAAGACGCCCCCAATAAAGGTGGGGCTCCTTGCAGATGCACAGTGGTCTATTTTGGATATCAAGTATGACAGGCTGTTGGATGTGGTGGGAAAGAGAAATGGCATCGCAAACCTCTCAGGATTGCTCACCAGTCCGCAGATGGTTCTAGAGTCGGTGTACTCGCCACCCACTGTCATTGTAGACACCGTCAATGCCAATAGGATCAACGAATATCTGAGAAACACTCGGGAATTTGACGGAAGCACCAATTCCTATTTTTTCATTACAGGTGAGCGAGATGTAGCTACTCAGTACTCAAAGCTATTTCAGGAGATACTACTCAACGGAGACCCAGCCGTCACCAACGACCTGGAATTGACGGTCGTCCTGCTTGCTGGAGACTCGTTGCATAGAGGGGCCGACGATTTGATCGGCGAGTTCCTATTTTACGAAAGGATACAGGACATAGATAGGATGTGGGAGATCCAGAGGCAGCTGCGCGAGCTTAAATCTGTTCAACTGAAGAACACCCACCAGCAGATACTTAACTACTTGCATATAATGGTATCGTAGACTGGCTGATGTTACATGACCGAGAATGACTACTGGCCATGGATAGTGACAAGTTTAATGGCCGCCATCAGAGAGGTAATAAGATATATTTTGTGTAGTCATTGATACTTTAGACAGGGCGTGCCTATATGCCAACACAGTTATACTTTATTATGTTTATGCCTTATCTCGCCTTATTATCTCTGCCTCACTATATCTACCTTACTATATCTACCCTTACTATGGCTTACTATTGCCTGCAGTATTATGCCCTACTACGGTCGGACTGCTCTGCCATCGTTACGCGTGCAACCCTATGTCCCTCGAAGCAGTTACCCGCCATGGTGCAGACGTATAAAAACAAGCAGACGCCCACATTTTCCTAACTGTTGAACTTCTCACCGGTATCGCCAGAAGATCAGATTCTTAACCGTACATGGCCCTTGCCTTTTACCAGAGCCATCCGGGATCTGTCTTCGCTAATGGCAACTAGGCATTTTTTGGAAACTTTTCAATTAACAATTGGGTTCTGCCCGGTTGTGTGCCAGTCTTTTAAGATGGCGCGTGATTGATACGGCCGTAGTGCTTGCACTACTGGTCAGAGGGGGGGTGAGGAGGCAATTTCTCAGGGTCAAGCAGAGTGACAGCAGAATTAAGTGGAGTGGGATGTAAATCTATTGTAGTCATAGATATCGGACAGATATTGAGATCACGTTATTATTCTGTTTCGTCACCTATGTGTTCATATAAACCTATATCCATGTTGAGGTCTATATTGGCATGTCCATTTATAAATATGGGATATATGAGCAGGCGTTTGGATGACTTCAGATCAACCTGGTTGCTTTGTATCTGAAATAATGTCAAACGACTCCGGATGAAATCACATGTGAGACTGACACGAAACGGTTGCGTGCATTCCGTTTCATCTGTTGTTTATCAACCATCAGCTGTAATTGTAAATAATCCAATTTCACCGGATAAACACCCTCAGGTGTCCGATGACTAAATTGGTAACGCCTGCTTTGCGAGGGTGTGGTCTCCAAGCCTAACAGCGCTGGGCCATGCACGTCGGCGATGATTCCCCAGTATCGCCGATGATTGGCAGTGTGCCTAGCAGTCCTCGGTGGTGTGTTGATTGATGAAGCTCGCTACAGCACTTTTAGTTTATTTTAAGTAATTGGCTGGTCAACGGTAACACTGGTGAGGTTGATGTGAGGTTGACATTGTCGATCCGGTACCTTTGTGCACGTATCATCAGTCGCTTGGTGGGGTTGTCTACTATTTGTTTCCGAGTCTCATTACAGTTGTGTCTCGTGCATGCTATTAATAGAAATGTATATAACCTGCTTTGAACCAGTCATCCAGAACCATAACTTTTCAGGATAAATCTCAAAAGGTGGATGAATCTCAAAAGGTGGAGGGGGTATCACTTAGAAACGATATTCTAATTGTTCATGTTCAAGACGTTATTCAGTCAGAGTGGTTCTGTATCCATTCGTTCCTCCATCTTTCTTCCTCCGTCCAAATATACACATATGTGCATGCAGGAACTTCCCCATTGGGACGCCAAGATCTAGACCACGCTCTGCGATTGAAAAAAAGATCCCACCGAAGGGCGGCGCAGTGCAATGCGCGACACCACCAAAGGGTGCAACGGGTGCGCCAGACACGGCACACGTTACTCGGGCAACGCAAAGCCTCTCGAAAATGCCTAAACGGGAATTTTCCCACCGCTAGTGTAGCAGCGATGATTTTTAGCAGATTAGCTGAAACCAAAACATGATGGGGAAGCCGTGAGCCGACACAAGGCGGAGACGACTCTACACAGTACGAGGCGAGACAAGACGAAAGAAAAATATACAAGAGCAGTATTAAATCTTGATATCCACGGACTGATCTACTGGCTGATAGTCAACTTGCTGCGGTTTTTTTCACTTCTCCACTCACCCACATTCCTTCGTTTTTATTCATTCATTTCTCGGATCACTCGTTTACACCTTCACGCAGACTCAAGGCGTCTCTCTTCCCACTTAGCAATTGTCGCATGGGTAGACGATCCATGGAAGTTATTAACTGCGTGGTTTCTTTTTTGTTCTTTGGATCCCTATCACTTGTTTACCCCCGCTTAGGTGCTTTCGCACTAGCGTCACTCTGCTCCAACTAGCGCCAACTTTGATCACCAACGCGGTCTAAAACCCCAAATCGAGGTCACGCAAAGCACAAGAAACAAGCTAGCTAGAGTGCAAGACAGGTTTCCAAGCTAGCACACAGCATACACGTCAAAAGAGGAAAACACACAACAAAGGAGGTCACGCGCCCGGTTTACAAAAACGCGCAGGCACAAGCATTTGGGCGTCCCAATCACATATAAGATGACCCTCTTCCGCCGATCCAAGTGTGACAGTGGTTCACAGTTGTGCCAGACGCCGGAGAACATGACGGGTGCAGGGATAGCGCTGGCTGTTGTGTTGCCCGTTGTGTTCTGTGCGGTGTTCCTGGGTATTGTGCTATGGAAGAACTACAAGAAGTCCAAGAAGGAGGCTCTGGAAGACGATGATCCCGACTTCAACGGCGACAACACCGTGCTGCCGGATTACCCAAAAGAGTATGAGTACTCGACGGATCACTTTGCGATTGGTGGCGACGGTGAGAACCCCTTTGAGACGCAGAGCGCACCCCGGTACCCTATGGATAACTACAGCTCAAGGCCCTACTACAACCGCAACTTCAGCAACCATGCATTGAACAACACTCACAACAACTACAGCAGGTCGGAGCTGTCGCTGCCACTCACCTCGCGTGAGGCAAAAATGGAGTCCTTTGTCTTACCTCACCACCAGGACACAGGCAGCGGCCGTTCTCTCGACCAGTACGCCAGGGCCATGGGCTCCGAGTATCCGGCCTATAGAACCGCCTCTCCGGCCTCGATGAGCAACCCTAATCTGCATTCGGTGAGCGTTAACGGCAAAGTTGCAAGCGCGGGCTACGGCACGTACCTGAGACCATACGAGTCCCACCTCTCTGGCGCTTCATCCAGAGCATTGACCGGCTACGAAAAGTCCGTTGTCAGTGGGGAGGAAAGCAAACATGCCAACGGTAGAGATCCTTCTCCCGTTTCAAATGCATCTGCAAACGATGTTGCTCCATATCCCACACCAGACAGGTCGGAATCGTTCACGTCGCCGTTGAGTGAAAAGAGGGCTGAGTCAGTGAGCCTCGACAGTTTCAAAGAGGTGAGCAGTAGGCCGGTCTCGAGTCTTCATGGCTCGACTGCTGCCGCTGCCGCTGCTTCTGCTGCTTCTGCTGCACTGCCCACCCCAACTGACGATGAACCACTCGAGTTGCCCGACATTGACAGCGAAGTTGCTGACAAGGTGCCGTTGTCTGCCGAAGAAGAGGAGCAGATCAGGAGGATGAAGTCCGTGTACAAGGTGTATTTCAGTAGAGAGAACTCTCTGAGGTCTGTGAATGGAAGGGATGGCAAGCCAGCAGCTGAGGATTTTGCCGGTGACTCTTTGCCCCCATTGCCCAACATCAACCCTACTGATTACACCGGTGGCAACACCAGTTTTGATCGTAGCGATGTGCGTGCCTCGTATGCTTCTTCTGTTTACACAGAGAGACCTGCTATCACGGATGCCCCCGTGCATCCGCAATATCCACACCAACAGCTGCAGCACCTGTTGCAGAACCCTGGACAAGGCCCCAGGCACCCACCCACAGCCAATCACCCTGCATACAACCCTGCATACAACCGTAACGCAAACCCCAACAACCCCCTTGACAAGCGCAACCGCCCCAAGCCACAACCTCTCAAGCGTCTTGAGAGTTTACCTTCACCACACGAGTTGAAGAATAGACACTCCACCTTGGAGACATTCACGGAGTTTGACCCACAGAGGAAGTACTCGGGAAGTAAGCAACCATCCTCTCCAGCAATGAGTCAAGCTGTTGCTTTCAACCCAGTTGAAAACTCACAAGTATGGTCACACACATCGCCTAAGCTGAACAGCGAAGCCACTTTCGGCGCCAATGGGTCGGCTCCTCTGCCACACCAGATCCGTCACTCCATTGTGATGGTGAACCCTGTTGAGATTCCAAAGCCAAGAGCCTACAGGCCAGCGGGATCTGTTGCTTCGTACACTGCCAACGGTGATGGCAGTGGTGGAGCCTCGCCAGCAACTGAGTACAGCGCTCAGTTTGGCGACTACGATCACAGGGCACCTGCAACTGCCACCCATGGTGCAGAGAATTTGATTCCCACCAGCGGCAGCCAACAGGATCTGAGAAGGTATGTCGGTGGAGCCAATGTGTAAGCCTGGCATAAAGAGAGTGAGAGAGAGAGAGAGAGAGAGAGAGAGGAGATACGGGGACTGCACCACGGTTGGCTGCCGTGTGTTTCATTTCTTTAAAATCTTGTAGCATATTTGGAGTTTTGATTTTTTTTATGATACGTGAGAAAAAACTCTTGTTCTTATGTTGTTGTCGTTGTTGTTGTTTTCTTTGAAGCGCACTTTATTTATACATTTACTTCTTATACACTTTCCTGTTTTGTTCCAAGTATTCTCCTTCATTTCCCAAAAGCACAGTTGCACTAGTGAGAGTTCTATACATGCCACGCCTTTCATCTACACCAAGTCATAATCATCAATCTTGTTTTTGTACTTGAGCAAGTTTCTCTTGATCTTACTGCTGTCCACCCATGTCAGGTAGTCCTCCATGTTTCTGGTGACCAAGTAGGCGGGATCAGTGATCACGTTTGGACCCACCCGCACGTGACCTTGCTCTATGAAGGTAACGGCATCGCTAACCGTCTCGGCCATCTTGAGCCTACACATCACCACGCCGATCCTGCGACGACAAAGAGCACTCACCGTGACCTTGTTTTCCAAATCTGATATCTTGCTCTTGGTGGAGAGGATCCCCATCGCGTATAGCTTTTCCAGCAACAGCTGCTCGTGTTTGATTCTGAAGGGGTCGTTTGGCTGTAGTAGCGAGAGTTTGTGTGCAAGTTGACGGATACTCCCGCAGATCTTGTTGTATTTGTGATAGTCCTCTCTATTCTGTATGTGGTATGTTCTCATCACCTGTGTGTCCCTGTGGCCCTGGTCCTGCTTCCAGTCGAGGAAGTCCACCTTCTTGAGCAGTTTCTGCTCGTGATGTTTGAGCTTGCGCACCATCGGAGAGATATATGGGAATTAGACTAGAAGAAGGTATGTGTATGCTGCTGGATGTCACTTGAATATCCAATACGAAACTTGTATTGCTGAATCTGCCTTTTGAATCTTCTATTTGAATCTCCTATTTGAATATACAGGCTACTCTATGGATTTCAATCTCTACAATAATGAAAATAGGAAGGAGCCTGCATAAATATTTTTTTCTGTGGTGGGTGCACTACTGGGGAAGGTTAGTGAGAGCACCACCTAAAGCAGCGCATGGAGGATCAAAGTGCTGTGCGGATATCCAGATAGTTGGATAATATTGGGAAACAGGTGATCATGGAAATATATAGATTCATATATATATATATTAGTCTGATTTCTTTATTGCGAACAGCAGTTTTTGTAGACAGTGCAAGTTAAGTACAATCTGAAGGACTGCACTGCTTATCCCTTTCTGGTCATCTCACGACCGTCCCACCACACATTTTCACCGGGCATTTTTCACCCAGCGTAGAGTGCGTGTTGCACGATTAGCAAATCACACATTGATTGAAAGAGAATGAGGAATGACAAAACCATAGAAAAATCCTAAAGGGTTGTCAGTCTTATCATCCAAATCATCGAATCATTTCTTATCTGGCGTACATCTAAGATGTTCCCAACAAGGCTGGGCGTTAGGGCATTCTCTAGTACCGGTAGGGTGCTCTCTCACATTGGGAGTGCACCGGTGTATGTTTCACCGGAAATCACATGCGAAGTCAACAATCTGCTCATCCCCAAAGTGATCAAGAAGGGAAGGAGCTCCTTCAAGCTCTCGCAGCTGATTACTATCAAGGGCCCCAAAGGTGTTCTTGACCTCGTTGCACCAGACTTCATCCAGGTGGAGAAGCTCGCCGACAGGCTCAAGGTGAGCGTGCCCAACGAGAAGGACAAGTTGCAGAAGTCGCTATGGGGTACATTCAGATCGCTTATCAACAACTCTGTTCTGGGCGTGACAGACGGTCATCTGGCCATGCTGAGGTTCCAAGGTACAGGTTACAGAGCCCAGGTGGAGGACAGAAACGGTCAAAAATGGGTCATGATGAAGATTGGAAAGTGCAACATGCAGGGATTGCCAGTACCAAGTGGTATTACTGTCAGCACTCCTGCTCCTACCAGGATTATCGTTGAAGGAATTGACAAGCAGCAGGTTAGGTTGTTTGCAGCCAACCTGAGAAAGATGCACCCACCAGAGCCATATAAGGGTAAGGGTATATATATTGACGATGAGACGATCAAGCTCAAGGACAAGAAGATCAAATGAATGGGTTCATGGGCTTCATTGTGCTTGATGGGGTGGTTGGTTGGATATGTAGTAAAATGCCACAGCACTGATATCGGTTGGATGTTAGTGAGAAGGACGTGGATGTCATTTCCTGTATATATAGTAATGATAGAATGATTAAATTGTATATTCCTGTGAACTTTACCATGCTGGTCGATAAGCTTGGGGTGTGTTCTTTCTTTTGGTGTTTTTCATTTTTTATTCAGATTCTGATATTACGAATTACCAAACATGAAAGATGAAATTAACTCTGTTTCAAAAGGTACGTCTCCATTAGGAAGTCAGCCACATGAAATGTTTTCCAAAGAAAGCCATAGAGATGAATATGACTCAATCAGCAATAAGTTTTGCTTGGGATTGTTCTTGGCCTGGTTTAATCATTTCATTTCAAGTTAATACTGAGTGTAATATAACCATGCAATGGCATGCCGAGTCCCCCACAGCCCCTCTAACTAACGTTATTGGCTATTTTTATATATACAAATCATCAGAAGATATTTAAAACATTAAGCTATATTTGAACTCACTAAGATACTAAATCAGCCACCGAATCAGCTAAATAGAGCACTAATTTAGCCCACTAACCTGGTGGGTTCTCTAGGGCGACTTGAATGTCACGTGCAGCTGCACTTAGCCAAAAGGTGGTATACAACTAATAAGCAAGCACATGACCATCTATACCAGATGTGAATGAATTCATATGAAATCAAGGGTTACGTTCTATGTATTTTTGTAACATTATATTCTCAATTTCTCCTAAGTCCTTAAGTCTTTCTGGTTGTCTGGGTAATTTTAGCATCCACACTCTGGGCAGTGATTGGCTTTTACACTACCACATAAGTACTCCCACTTGCATAGTGGAATTTTTCACCCAACTGTTGGCCCACACACGACACGACAACTTCCAAAGTGATCAATTGTAGAAGAAATATAGGGGAAGGTGAATGGGTATTTCAAAAGTGTAGGATATACTTCCAAGAGTGTATAGATTGCAGGTAAGGGTGTTGATTCAACAAGCCAAGTTTTATCATGAGTTACCTGCTATCGTTATTCAGCAAGCCCAACATGGGCCTTGCTTCTCGTTTGCAGATGTCTCAGGTCCCAACAATGTTGAGGAGTAAGGGATCGTTAGTGTCACCAGGGGCTGTGCCTTTTGTGGAGACTGTCCCCGAAACTCTGAGGAAGTCTCCCGAGGCATCGAGACTCCGCAAGAGACTGCCCACCAGATGCGGATTGGTGGGTGTGAAAAGGGGTATGGTGCCATTTTTCACCAAGGAGGGACTCAGGGTTGGCTGCACAGTCATAGAGATCGACCAGGTTGAGGTCACACACACGAAAACAGTTGAAACAGATGGTTACTGGGCAGTACAACTCGGTTATGGACACAAGGCAAAGAACCAGACCAAGCCCATGCTTGGACACTATGCCAGAGCGGAGGTGTCACCAAAGGAGAAGGTTGTTGAGTTCCAACTTAAGAATGGAGACGGGCTTCTGCCACTTGGGACCCAGATTTTGGCCGACCACTTTGAAGTGGGTAAGTTTGTGGATCTCAAGAGTGTTTCCAAGGGTAAGGGATTTGCCGGTGTCATGAAGAGATGGGGTTTCCACGGTCTCAAGGCCACCCACGGTGTGTCTCTTGCCCACAGATCTGCCGGTTCGACTGGTCAGAACCAGACCCCTGGCCGTACATTGCCAGGTAAGAAGATGGCCGGTAGAATGGGTGGGGAGAATGTCACAACGCACAATGTTGAGGTGATGGATGTCAATGCCGAGAAGGGTTACATTCTGGTAAAGGGACCAGTCAGTGGTGCTAGAGGAAGTTATGTTAAGATCCAAGATGCCATTAAGATCTACCATTGATTTGGAAAGACGACTTGGCTGAGATTTTTCTGTATATAGTAGAACATGTGTATATAATGACGCAATGCATTAGGTTCTTCACGTAGACCTTTTTTGAAAAGAAGTTGTCAAAGTGTCATTGAAATGCAAAAAAAAACCAAAAAGAGTAGTAATAGCGCACCACGGTGGGAAAAGAAGTTCAGTGAGTGGGGAAAGGGAAATGGAGGAAGGAAAAACATCATGCCATCAGGATCAGATCCAAAGGAAACATAACAATAGCGAGCGAAAAGGCTAAGAAAAAAAGTTTGATAGTTGAGTTGGAAGATACTCAACCGAATCAGAGGCTCACAAAGGGTCTCATTGAAAACGAAAGAAGAGCTGTTCATGATCAAGAACTTAAATCAAGGACAGTTTGGGTATAGAGAATCAAAGAAATAGAGGGAGGGAGACTACTGTCCCTCTGCTCGATAGCAATCCCAAGAAAGAAGAGGCAAAAAAATACAGAAATCCTAACAAAGTTACAGAGTCCACACATAATGCAACCAGTGGTTTCCCTCAGAAGTTCTGGAGGAAATTCAACTGACGACGAATGATATTGCACTCGTCGGCAGTCAGCTCACCATTCTCGTTTGCAGAGCCGGTACTTTTCAAGTAGTTGAAGGGCATGTTATCCTTGCAGAAGTACTCATCCATGATCTTCCAGATGTCGACTTCAAAATCACGGTTTACGAATCCCTTAGTTCCATACACCCTTACTCCGGTCAACCTTTTGTCCAGCATTCCACTCTTGATAATGCTTCTTGGTTCGGGTGGAAGGGGACTGGTGTGCAGCAGCATTGGTCTTGCACGATGGAGATCACCAGCAAAGTGAGATGCAAAACTTAGGACTTTCAAGTCAGCAGCCGCTTCATCGTCCACTTCCTCTGTCTGCATGTTATCTGTGCCATCTTCAAGATTCAGGGAGGCCGCAACTCTGGAGTTATACTCAGAAAGTGTATGAAAGTCAGAAATATGGCTGAACTGGGTCAGAGAAGTGCCATGGTAGTGGCTTTGGTCATCGAGAAACCCGTTTGGCATCTGATCTCTCTTGACTATATAGTATGGAAGATTCCAGTAGGCAGCAGCAGCTACAAATGGCTCGTTGGACACATCCCCCACCTTGTGCTGACAAA
This sequence comes from Kuraishia piskuri, assembly GCA_030567595.1. Taxonomy (NCBI): domain Eukaryota; kingdom Fungi; phylum Ascomycota; class Pichiomycetes; order Pichiales; family Pichiaceae; genus Kuraishia; species Kuraishia piskuri. The sequence goes on from JAJLSM010000009.1 coordinate 225,759, forward strand.
AGAGCGGATAGTAATAGTCGGGTCCATGAGTGCTATAGTATGCAGCAAGGAGGATTGTCCTCGCATGCCTGGATTTCGAGATCAACATCTGGCCAGATTTCGTTGTGGGTCCGTTAATAGTGCCTTGAAGATCGTGAAAAGGAACCCTAGACCGCAACTCCTCCTCAGTTGGCTGAATTCCTTGGTAATCTTCGAGTCCCTTCCGACTACGGTGAGCGATAATTGTCATGTCGGCAACGTCGTAGAAGGCAGGATGGGTAAGACGCTTCCAGAACCCTGGCCACATTACCAGACCAGTTGAGGAAAAGGGATCAGTACTAAAAATTTCTTCTGTCAGAGGCATTAGTGGCAAGTTTTCTGGCTCCAGAAGCAGAATGTTCTCAAAGGAAGATGCTAGGATGGCCAGAACCCGGAATTGTTCCTCTTTGAAGTCAGGTGGCTTTAAAGCTGCTTCTTCTTCTCGAGCAGAGTTATCAAGCAACCCCTCACCTACAAGCTTATCCCCAACCAGCACACATACAGCACCTAGAGACGGAAACACATCTTCACAGAGATGTTTCTCATAGTCCTGTCTATGCAAGTACATAACTTCAATTGGTAAGTCCCCGCCCTTATTACGTATCAGCCTAGTAGAAAGTAGAGACAGCCACCATCCTTCACCACCTCCCAAGAATACGATACCGGAGGTCTGCTCGTGATATGTTGACGTAGGATATGTCTTTTTGGAAAGCATGTCAGCAATGCTACGATGAGAGTCTCTGATGCTCTTCATGCATTCTTCCTCCACCAAAAGAATATCCTTCAGGTATTCTTTGGTAAGCTTCTCATCCGGCAAATCATACATGGTTCCCAGGATCTGTGAGGGTACTACTTCTGAGGAACCATAGTTTTCCTTCTTCACAGCAACAGAGGGCTTTGCAGCGTCCACCTGATCGAAGAAATCAAGGAAATACCTGGATATCTCGGGGTCCGTGAGTGTGTCATCCCCCTCAAATGATTCAACCCTTGTTGGTACACTTGTGGGTGAATTAGCGGGAATTGCTGAATCAAGAGAGTTTTCATAAAACTGCCCAGTAGACTCCTCCCCGGAACTCTCCATAGGCGTTTTGGTGGGGGTATGTTTTTCTGCGTGTTTGTCTGCTGGTTCTTGGTTGGGATGTTCACTGCTCAGGGAATTCGAAAACTTGGAAGCATCAGAAGAAATGCGAGCTTCCTTCTCTTCTTCCTCCGTGCTGACAGGAGCTCCACCCTCCATAGCAGTATTCAGAATGAGATAGGAATGATCCTCATCTTTTCTGAAATCCTTCTCTATCTCTGCTGGCCTCAGATCAGCCCCGGTTGGTGTATTTGGTGTGATAGGATCAACGAGCTCCTTATCAAGCTCAGCTCTGACCTCCAAAAGTTTCTCAACCTGACTATTGCCCTCATTAGACTCTCCAGTTCTATGTTTTCCAGTCACAATAGCTGCTGGAAGAATGGTCTTCCGAGAATTCTCTGCCCTTCCCTTTTCTTCGAGCCCGTTCACAATTTGGACATCCTTAGTAGGCAAGTGTAATGTTGGATCCTCGGAATCATCGGTAGCTCTGAAATGATCATATGCCTTGGCATGATAAAGGCTATGGAGCCCTTTTTTGCATTCCTTAGATTGTAAATTGGCTTTGTCAAGAGCCATGCGCTTCGATCCATGATGACTTGGTTCGAACGAGCTTATGATGCATAACACGATACAGATCACCACCATTATGGAAAGAGTTGAATGGCGAAGTAGCTTCGAATGTTTGGGGAAACTGAATGACCTCCTTGGAGAACCTGGGGAATTCATATTGCAGGGTTTCTCTGACATTATAGGGGAGGTAAAATACTGGTAGGCAGATTCCTTCCTCCCTAGAGGTGTAAGAGGGGAGAGAGCCAAGTTGGGTTGCATTGGTGACAAGGGTCAACGATTGAAGAAGTAGTTTGCATGCCAGATATTGTGATACCCTCAACAGTGGACCAGCCTTGCTGGAGTCCAATCAGCCTATGGTTCAAGCTTTATAGACTATCCTTAGTCAAATCCGCACACACTCTCTCAACAGATCGAATGAAGGATGCAAAGCTGGTGGAGGGAGAGAGTTTACATTGAGAAGAACTGGGAATAAAGAAGGAACTGACAAGGTTATATAGCTGAGGAAGGAAATGAGATGGGCGGAGATCTCTCTTTGCAGCACCGTAAGATACGTGCCGGGACATGCACCACAAGACCCTCTGAATGAACCTACTTTACGGTGTTACCAAGCTACTTCTGTGCTGGTTCCAACCAATTTGAGCGCCCTAATTGGACAGATATATGTCAGTAGTTGTGGCAATTTGTGAGTGGTGCTATCGTTTTGCAATGCACCACTTAGTCTCCGAAGCAACATGGCTGATCTTTACGATTTCGGGAGTTGAATCCTGCCTCTCCCCCTTCTTTTCCGAAAGCGGCCCGTCAGATAGGGAATAGGCAACACCAACGCATGCAATGTGAATGCAGGGAATAACCTTCAATTTGCCGGAATTTGTAGATGTGCCCCTTGGGTAGCAGTCAGGAGAAGGGGAAGTAGGAATGTGTGGCAGGAACGACAGGAAATGTAAGGGAGAAGCGACATACCAGAACGCCATAATCGACATACTTAGGCGATAGGCTTAAGCGATAGGCTCAAGCGATATGCTCAAGCGGCATTAAATCTTTTGGTAGATGCCGAAAGGAAATGGTAGTAAGGCTTTTCGCTTTGAAAAGCAACATGTTCCAACGTGGGTGCTGGTATGATCGCCAACAAATTGATCGACGATGCAGCACTGCAGATCGCTTATGAGGACTCGCGAAGCGGGGAGTTGATTCTCTCCCTGTTACGGGTCAAGATTCCATCTAAGGAAGGGCTTAGCCCAATTAAGTTGCTTGATATATTAGCGTGGCTAATTAATCTTTTCATTGAGATTGGCAATTAATTTCAATTCTGTGTTTTAGATGGAAGTATACCTTCATCTACATGTAGGCGAGTGTTGTTCTTATGTAAGGCGGCCTGCATTCCATCAGTGATAGACATGGAGGTGCATAGTCATGCATTGATTGATAAATGCACACTATGGGATGGACAGCGGCATAGTTATAGGTTAGGAGCAAGCCAACGGTCGGTTGCTTGGAGACGCAGTGTGGAGTACATGCACCTGCATCGATACAGTACAAGCCTCCCTTTCCCTATATATGGAAAGGGGACAGTTAATAGGGTTCTCTGTTGTTAAGGGGGATGAAATTAAAATTGATATTATGGGGTGGGGACGGTTTCACCTAGAAGTAGATTCAGTGGAAGCCAAGGACATGAGAGATGGTAGTGAGGGATCAATGGGCGATGTTGAGGATGGTTGTAAGGTGAACTATGGTTGGTTATGAGCAGATATGAAATACGACTTGGGGCTGAGAGGTGTCGATAGAAGGGGAACTGAAACTGGGCGGTACTCGGTGGCATGGCTTGATCGATTAGATAGGAACCGAATAGAATTCATATAGTCGCATAAGACGAGGTTTTTTTGTGTAATGCTTGCTCGATAACCATGTGTGTCAGTATGCAGGAGGGTGTAAAGCAGGCCCCTACAATAGGAGGAATCGTGGGATGGGAGCAGCGCATGGGGAAAGGAGTATCTCGGGTTCCACTTGAAAGGGTTTAGGTTATAGGGCAAGTTCTTATGAATGAATTCCCCCTGAATTTGAAAAAGGACCCACAGTGCACGAGCACTGTGTGGGGGAGGAGGTACAGCTACTGCGTGCATACAAGATTGAGTGCCTTCTCTGGAGAGGGTGTGTGGAGAAGGTCACTCGAGAAATGAAAACGGTCAAGGAATACTTTTTGAGAGACTTGTCTGTTTTTTATTGTTTTGTATATATCCATCTCCCGTGATGGCTCTCTAACAGGAGAAACCGCTCCTAGCCTAATAGCCTACTAGCCTAGTGTGGTTAGTCTAATGCGCTATAGCCTTGCAGCGAATCGTGCGTTGGCCAACTTTCTAGAAGGATCCCCCGGGAAGAGCAGTGTGGCTCCAGCAGCTTGCGGGCGTTCAGTGGCCGCTGTATTACACCCGGGTAACCGCACTCCATCAAATTACTCAGCAACCAACACCGGTCGGATTAGGTGAGGGGTGCTCATGTAACAGGAGGATCGCATAGTTAAGAGCACAGCACAGGCCAGTTGCCCGTTGCCCGCTTAGGCGTTACCAGGGTGACCCTCCATACGGAAGAAGCTGGGTAGCGAAAGCTGCGGCTGTACAGGCATTTTGCAAGAGGTAATAAGTGTAGGAAGAGGATTTTGCTTTGGGGAGCCCTTCCCAGCGGAAACAGTGATATTTTATTCCAGTTATAGGTGTTAGTTGGTAGTTGATAGGTAGTAGTTGGTCGTTTGTCGTTGATAATTGCCAGTCGATAGTTTGCAGTTGATAGTGCAGTTGAACATCAATAGTGCATATGTCTCTTGTCCATTAGTGTGAGGCATCAACTATTGCACCTATTACATTACACTACCACCATTTGACTGTGTCAAAGGTTCCACTAGCGCGGTTTCTGTTTTTTTGTGTGTTTTTAGCACATCTTCCGTTGCTATCGTGTGCAGCTTTTCTAATTAAGGTTACTGATCCTGAGCCCGTTCAACCTTAGCTTGTTTAAGGTTGTTCCTCTTGTCTGCATCTTTTTGCCTGCATCTTTTTAGCTCCTATTTCCAGCTCCTGCTTGTTCCATTTGGGAAAACAATAGCGAGCAAGACACACCAACGAGGAAGACTCAACAAGCAACACTGACAGGCTTTCGGGTATCTGAGAGTTCCCACTTGCACTTTGCCAGCCGAGTCATCAGAGCAACACCATAGGAGTTGTCGTAAGCTTTGAGAAATCAATCGGCCCCTTTCACACAATAACTCAACATCACCTTCATCCACCATGGCTCATATCGGCGAGAACTCCACCATTAACTACACGCCCGAGGCAGTGTTCTGGGACAACTACCTGCCGCTAAACGGGCAGCAGGGCCAGCATGAGCTCGCGTTCAACAACCACTTTGGGCTCAGCGCTGCAGAGGCTGGCAACCAACAGGGATTCATGTACGACCCGCACAAGCAGGGCTTGTCGGGAGGCCAGTTCCCCTCTGGTGCAGAGGTGCCGCTACAGGCCCCTCCATCTCTTGCCGACTCGTCCTTATCCTCCAACCACGACTCGAGCCCTTCCAACAACGGGTTCAGCCCCAACGGGTGGACCCAGCAGCAGCATCAACAACCGCAGCATCAACAACCACAGCTCCAGCAACCGCAGCTCCAACAACCACAGCATCAACAGTCACAGCTCCAGCAACCGCACCAGACGACGTGCGAGCTCGACCAGGAGTGCGAGAGAGTTGACGAGTTCATCAAGCAGGAGATCCAGGAGCTCAACGGGCACAACCTGGAGGCGTTCGATATCGCCAACGGCCAGCAGCCCCACTCGCAGCATCTCGTGGATGTGAGCATGGACAACGTGTCGGAAGTGTCATCGGGCAACAATGGGAACGGTGCCGGTGCTAACGGTTCTAACGGACCCAATGGTTCCAACGGTGGTGAGGGTGATATCCACCAGCGCCGTAAGGCCCAGAACAGAGCTGCGCAGCGTGCGTTCAGGGAGCGCAAGGAGATCAGGCTCAAGGAGCTTTCGCTGAAGCTGTCGCGGAGCGAGAGCGAGAAGGAGTCTTTGCAGAAGGAGATCGAGCACCTTAAACAACAGAACATCATCCTGGGCACTGAGAACCAGCTGCTGCAGAAGTCGGGTGCCAGTGCCATAGTTCCAGGTGGCAGCGCCGACTCGGCGTTTGGCATAGACACACTGGCAGGCAACTCCACCTTTTCATTCCCCCAGAAGACGGAGTTCATCACCAAACTGGTGCCTCCTGATTCCGGTCACGTGTTTCCCGGGGGTACCGCTCCGAGTAAGAGCTACGACAAGAACGGTGAGAAGGTGCTGACGGTTGCGGCCGTGTGGGACTACATCAACGATCTGGCCAAGGAGCATGAGGACATCGACATTGATGTGGGCAAAGTGATGGCAGAGCTGAGGGGCAATGAGAAGTGCCACGGTCTGGGCCCTGCCTACCCACTTTCCTTGGTGAATGAGATATTAAAGAGGTGTGTGTCGTGATTGGAAGGTGCCATACGGAAGGAGATCCGAGGATTCGGAAGGAGATGGTAGGACTCGGAGGGAGACGCAAGTTTGAATGAGAGGTCTCATTAGATAAGGCTTGCTTCTTGACAGGGTGTCAGTGTGGGTGGCATCGGTCGAGGCAGAGTCTCAAGGCAGTGAGAGCTGTTTGTGGGTGCACTGCTTCAATGGGTTTGTTTTTTTTCTGATTTATTGTTTCTTTGGTTTCTGAAATGTCGGATAGGAACCGGTTTTGTGCTTTTGTGGGTGCACCAGTTATCGTCAAAAGCAATGTCATAGGTATTGTTCAACCTGTTGAGTGATTTAAGTGTATTGTAAAAGCTATCGAGAAGTATTGGATCGTGTCTATATATGCTACACTGTCTGCCACGATACACCTATTATCCATACTATAACCAAAGTGTTATAATATCTCGATCATAATTTGATATGTTTCAGATCATGTATTCACCATATAACCAATCCATGATCTGAACAGATTGCAATATTTTATACTTAATAGTCTTTAAGTTGTAAGCAGCAGTCAAGCGAGACAGAATGCACTATGACGTCATTGGCGAACCGGATTGATGGGATGAGTTTCCTCGGTGAGATTGGAAGGTTGAATTTGGTAGGATTACGGTTTATCAGTTCATGGGGATTGCATATAGATTGTATATGGATTGTGGATGACCATAGGGTGGAGGAATATATCAGTCAAAGAAGTATGGGAAATCAATAACTCATTTATACTATATCCGGTGGTTGAATGAGATGCATCGTGGATTGCTGGCTCTGTTGAAATATCTTCACTTATGCTATAACTTGTCCCTCTTAGTGCCTCTTGATGACTTCTCCACGCCCTTTGCTTATCTTTCATCGTCTGTTTGCCTCTCATCATCTGCTTGTCTCTCATCATCTGTTTTCCTCTCATCATCTGCTAATCTTCTCATCATGAGCGTAACCTCTCGTCCCTTTCCGTGTCCCTGCTAAATATAGAAACTCCGCAACACGGCCATCTTTTAATGACTCAATGGCTGAGCCACCCTAGGTTTCTATTATCGACGTTAAAACACTTTGTAGAGTTGTGCCTTATTGTTTGTCCGCCTCGAGGCTACCTTGAGTTTGAGCGGAAACTCCAGCCGATCCGGTTTGAAGTTTCCGGCTTGGCACCTCGTTACTGCGGTTTCCGATTTGGCACACCCACTACAGTATTGCTTCCTTCTCTCAGCGTTCCCCTCAGAACGGTCCTATGTTGTGTCAATTTCTTCGGTTTCGGCCTTACTCTGATTGATCTACATTCCCCTCTGATTATCTCCCAATTGGGACCCTACATGTCGGTTTCGAATGAATCACCTTCAACGATGCAGGCCGAACTCCCTGCCAGCAGCAGTTGACGACTTCCCAAAAAAAGAAGCGTGTCCTGGAATTGGCATCGTTATCTTAAAGGTTGTCATAGTGGGAAGCGGGGCTATGTCGCATTATGTCGTTGATTCTGTAGCACACGTGGGCAACCAATAACCCTCTCTTGCAGCACGAAGCACAAAGGACGTGCATAGCCGTGCATATGGACTGAATTGGCACCTGCGTGAACACTAAAAACGATGATGCAGATTTTGACCGGATACATCTATTGTCTCACTGACAACAGCAAGCACGCAAGGGGCGAGGGCAAAGGGGTACATTTATTGACATCGATGTGCACTCGATTGGAAACCATCCCCATTCCCCCTTGTGCAACACCGGAAATCCTTCACACCCCCCATTTGCTGATCACAATGGTGCAAATGACAGGGGGGCCTTGCCGTGCGTGTGTGCTGGCTCTGTCAAGCCGGAGTCAACGATTACTTTTGCTGTCGTGTGCACTCCTTGCACACCTTGCGCCTCGTACAATTTCTGTGTACTTGATGTCTCTTTGTATGTGCACGCTATTGATTTGCGGGTAGACCTATAGGGCTGCACATAGTAACTGATACCTGCAGTTGAATCTAGTGCCAATCAACCTCACCTGGTGGTTGATTTCAACTTTCACGCACTTATAGTTTTTGTCCACCTTAAAGTCTCCTCCACTTTGAAATCGCAAAACTTCACCTTCACCGTCACGTATATTTCCTCTCTCACACCTGCCATACCCTCTCTAACCTGGTACTCCCCTTGCATCTGTACAATAGTAGAGCATGTGGGTTCTCTCCTTGCAGCAGGATCGACTTTGCATACAGTAGGCTATATACGATTGAAGATTACTAGTATACCAAAAGAAAAGCTTGAAATGCCAATGGTTCTATTACTATCCATGATCAACTCCTACACGACACACTCTTGTGGGTAATCGTTAATGTAATCTTCTTCCCCCGCACGTCTCGAGCCTTAATGGTGGTGGGTGTGTATATGCCTGTCCCTGGTTTATATCAGTTAGAGCTACACCTCTTGCGTAGCACCTTTGCTGGATCATCGTCCGAATGCTCGCCCTTACCGTTTTTCTTCCATGAACCGCCAAAGTGATGGTGGATATATGTGTAGGGTCCAAAGTTGGGATCGTACCTCCAGGCTAAGTGAGGGTAAATCGTCACGTCTCCCACAACGACAGGGGCGTTGAGCCCAGCAAGGAACTTGTAGTTGATCAGCTGCTTGGGATCCACCTCTGGCCCGTGGATCTCCTCTGGTGTGAACCTTCTCGATGGGTCCACGTCCACGATCGTGGGGGAAGGAATTGAGTTGAGGTACTCGTAGATCACATCCGTGTACATCACAGGGCCCGTCCACTCGATGATGTCCACCGACGAGCACTTGTCAACCCCCTTGAAGTCCATGTAGTACGCCTTCAAATGGCCTCTGTCGCGTGCGGCAAACGTGATTTCAACAATCTTGGCTATCACGTTGCGCAGAATGGGATGATGTGCCCTTGACATGAACGACCACTGCAGGAACTGGATACGCCTCGGCATGTACCTCTCCCAGTCCTCTTCGTTGATGTCCTCTTCAACACCAACCACAAATCCGGTGTCGGCAGTGGCCCCATACCACGCATCTATGGGCTTCATACATTCTGTGTCTAGGTCAGTGTAGAGGCCACCCTTCAGATACACAATGAGATACCTGGCGAAATCCGCCTTGAGGATCTTTTCGGGCAACAGGTGGTACGCCTCGAGCACCTCCGGCACCGTGCTCTTGAAGCTCCGCTCTAGCATATCCAGCACATCGTCATCTGTTAGCATGTTGTATTTGAATGCGGGGTTGTTGTTCTTCCAGCCGTTGGCAAGGTCTGGAGCCGGGAAGGAGGGGTCATCCTGCCTCACCTTCCAAGTTTGCCAGATGCTTTTTTCAATGGGTGCAGGGGTTGGGTCGAATGGAAAGAAGTGTGCTAGCCTTGCTTGCGTCACTTGCACATTGAGCACATTTGGAGGCGGAATATCTAACCCCATGATTTCTCTGAAACCACTGCTTGGAACACCCAATCCCGTTGAGGAGCTCGATCCGAAGGGGGAGGACCAAGAGAAAAATAGCACAACCATCAACAAGGCAACTACATATCGCCGCAGACGAGACCTTGTGACCCTTGCAATGGACTTCTCAAGGAAGTCGGTGGTACCTTCACTCAATTTCTCAGAAAGCATCGATCAGAAGCCTCAACGGATGTTATGAGTAGTATATTTATATATATGTGTGTGTGTCCGTGTGTGTCTATGTGTGTAGTGCTACGATGCTGCTAAATGATAATGTACGGTACGTTTCTCACTTTGTATTCCCTGGAAGTTCCCAAAACTTGCACTAAGAAGATATTTTTCCACTAATAACACGAGGCAAACTACCTGGTGAGAAGTGACCACCAATGCCCCTCCGTTATGGTGAAAGGAGGTTAGAAAAGGTGAAAAGAGAAGAAACAGAAACACGGTAAGGCTGCTCGATTATCACGAAGGCTGCTGCTGATCGGCCACCGCTAAGCGTCTCTCCGCGAAGAGACACAATGTTTCAGTCAAATGCTCCATTCCAGACACCGCATCGATTGTTGCTCTCAATTCCAGGTTGCAGTCTGGAATATAGGGGACAGTACATCTTGGTCGCTAGAAGAACGGAAATGCTTGCGACAGTGGGCTGTGAATCCATGCATGCGGATACCATCCTGCTGCATGTATTTGCATCTGGCCATTGGTAACCGGCTAGGATGCCAAGACATTTTCTGTGTTCTACCTGTGTGCAAGTGGAGCTAGTTTCCCCAAACCAAAGCTTGAGTTGAGAGAGGCAGCGACGCAAACTGTGGTGTATGCACCTCTCACCCACAGTGTGCATATCTCTATTGATTTCATTTCAGAAGGTAGGTTTTTGGATTTACTACGTTGACAACGGTTGGTCGGGGCATTCCTGACTCCAATGACAGATGTCAGCAATTGAGTAGTGTTGAGATGATTGGCTGCTCCTTGCTCCTGCTGGAGGAATTCTCCTCGTTGAATTTGGTTCGGCTCTTCTCAATTGCTAATGCCGAACCCTGCAGATGATACTGACTCTGAGACTTATGCACTTACATAAGGATGCATGCACTGGATATATTGGGTGCGTCAAAGCACCACAGAGACATCGCTGTGTCTCTGTATGTATGCCTGCAAGTCCGATTCACCATACTCTACGCCGCGTATCTCCTGGCATATCCACCCGTCCATCTCACCTGTTCACCTCACCTGTCCTCCTCATCGGTAACACACCGCACACACCGCACGCACCCAGCAACACGCACCTGCCCAAACGAATTTCACTGTCTGCGTGCGGCTGCAATACGTAAATGGTAGCACCGGTAGATAAGGTGATATTCCTTTTTCAGGAAGGAAATGCCTGAGCAGCTAATTGCCTATGCGTAGTAGCGCACATATTGCCTAGGATATCGACATACTTGTGCTGCGATGCAGCTTACAGCAAAGTAGGGAGGGAAAAAAAAAGGCGCCACCAAGCAACATAGCCGCCCTCTCACCCTTGCCTTTGTCAAAAAAAAACCTCTCGCTTTCTCTCCCTCTCAATAAACGTGCACGGGGGCATTAGATGACTGCGGAATGTAGGCGATCGGTATGCATCGCTTGCGGCTGTGTAGAGTAGTAGAGTACCCACTCCTGCTCACTAGTGCCGTTACCTCCAAGTACGAGCAGTGCAAGAGCGGTGCAGCCGACTTGAGAGTGAAGGTACCTACGCTCTCCCTAGAACTCGTACTCCCTAGAACTCGTACTCCCTAGAACTCGTACTCCCTAGAACTTGTCCTCCCTAGAACTTGTCCTCCCTAGAACTTGTACTCCTTACAGCCCGTACTCCCTACAACTGGCACTCACTTCATGGTGCTCACTTCCTGGTGCTGGCACACCGCCTACGCAAAGTTCACACCTGCACTTACCAAACGTTCACACCTGCACTTACCAAACGTTCATACATGTGCTTGCAAAACGTGCACTTTTTGTCTGTGTGAGATCTGCACACACATACAATTGCACGGCATACATGTTGGTTAGAGTGTGGAGTGTGGAGTGGAGTGCTTGGAGCAGTTGGTGGATCGTTGGTTGCCTTATTATACTCTATTCAGCCTTATACCTCGACATATCTAATAATGTACTACAATGTATCATAACATCTAATAATGGTATACCCTGTAATACCCAATCGCAGTTATGATACCTCTCCTTTCCTACCCCTCTATGGTGTGCCCCCTCCTGATCTCCTTCTCCTCTCTCCATATCAAATAGCCAAAGTTAAATTGTGAATTCACACGTCAACACCCACAATGCAATCAACTATACAAGTCCTCAATCATTCAAATAATCTAGCCATGAACGTTTAAATATATTCAAATATACAATAATCAAATCAATGCATGACTTCCTACAGGGACGAAATCAGCCATATTACCTTCAACCTCCTCGGTTTCTGCTCCAATGGAGGCAATCAACTTACTCTCACTCTGCGACTTCGGCGAGTGCCAGAACTCACGTTGCAGAGGGTGCACGTAGTAGAATTGCAAATCACCCTCAACCTTTTTGTTGTTGTCGTCGTACTCCTCCTCGACATCTTTGTTTCCACCATTCTTGATCGAGGGCCCTCTGAAAGATGCAACTGGAAGAATGATGTTCTCGCTCACCTGCGAGGGGAACTCCAAGCCGGTGAAATCCCTGTATGAGAAGCGGGTTGAGGGATCCACTGGAGGCCCGTAAATTTTCTTTGGCTCCAACTTCTTGGCAGCCTTGAGCAAAAAGGGCTTCTCGATGGCATTCAAGTACTCGAAAAAGGTGTCGGTGAAGATACTGGGACCGGTGAATTGCACCAATGGCTCACCGTTGGCGTCCACGTTCTGGAATACAGACTTCCAGTCTGTGTTCTTGATCGTTTCGGCCTCCACATTACAGATGTGGACGATCCGTGCAATCAGTTTTCTCAGGAATGGGTGGTGGGCCTTGGCTCTGAACGTCATGTTGGTGAACTCCAACCGGCGGTTGTAGAGCTTCTCCCAGTTGACATTGTTGTAGTCGGTAAACACCCCCACGGCAAGCTTGGGCTCCAGCAGTCTCGACTGGTACCAGTGTCTCAGTGGTTTTATGCATTTGGTATCGATATCAGTGTAGAGCCCACCAGACGCAAACACGATGATGTATTTGAGGAACTCAAACTGCAAACGCTCATCGGGCAGGGACTGGAAGGCTTCGTACACCTCGGGTACGTAGAACCTGAAGTACTCATCAACCATCTTCCTGCCCTCCTCCATGGTGACCAGGTTGTAATTATGCTCGTCGTTGATCCTTCTCCACCTCTCAACGTCATCCTTGAGGTCCTTGGGGAAGTCCTCGTGGTCGATCTTCACCTTCCACAGCTGCCATATGTTATTCTCGATTGGGTCCTCTGGTTCATAGGGAAAGTAGAACGCCAGACGCTGCTCGATCGTGGCCATGTTCTTTGCGTTCATTGAGGGGGCATGTAGAGGAGCGGTGGAATTTCCAACCAAAAAGACATTACCCCACAGCGAGGCGCTTCCAGCCGTGTTGTTCGAACCCCATGGCATGAAGAAAGTTAACACCAACAGTACCACTGTGGCCATCACGATATTCTTGTAGCGTTTCCCAAGACTTGCCATCTTCTCGCTGTATTCTGCCTTGGAGTACCGGCTGAGGTCAACCTCCGATAGAGTTTGGCCCAGTGGCTTCTCTAGCAAGGTCATTGTGGAGTTGCGGTGGACTGGGAATGGCAATAGAGCGCAAGTTTTCTATAGACTAACGATGTGTACGTGTGTGCGTGCGTGTGGTGGAGTCCCGCTCTATCAAGTAGGAGGTATAACGGTATGTGAAACTGCAGTTTCAGAAGAGTTTCAAGTCAAGCGAAGAAGAAGGAGAAGTAGAAGAAGGAGAAAGAAAAGGAGAAAGGAACTTTAAAGCAACGATCTTCAATCCCTCTCGATCTCCCCTGGATCTTTGTAAACCGTTCAGATAGCATTGTCCACTCCACCTTTCCGTTGCACTTCATTTTTTTAGTCCCTGAATAGGTAGAAAGGGCAACTAATTGAGTTCCGTTATTCGTTGCATAGCCAACGCACATGGGTACCGGAAACTCTGCGTCTAGCAATGCAGAGCGATTACGTCGACCATTTCATCCCCATGCACCACCTGCCGTTGCCTGCCGCTGTGTGCATGAGCGGAAATCGTTAACCGGTCCCACGGATGAACGGTTTGAAACCGGCCGCGCACACCACAATGCGCACACCACCACAATAGAGTGAGCCCTAAGCGGCGCACGCGGCCACCCTGGGCCCTTACCCAACACCGGCTTCATGCCAACCACACCAGGGCAACGGGTGTCGCGCTCGGAAATGTAGTGGTGCGACAAATTGTCAGCACCAGTTTTTCCGTGCCTGCCCTTCGGAGGAGCACCCGCCAGAGGTGGACCGCAGGGAGCTGCGCAGCAGCAAAAGGCACTAAAGAAACTGGCCCGCAGCATGATATGCAGAGGTTTAGGAACGTGTACCTTTTTTTATGACTTCTCTGGGAGGGCGAAGAGATCTACGTGACGGTCGTGTTTTTTTAAGGGTTCCATTTTGACTGTCTTGTTATCATCTAGTATCAGCTAGTTTTGTCCGTTGTCAAGAGTGTGCTAGCTTAGCTCCTGGATCTACTGGGTGGACAAGTTGGTACTTTCACAACACAGTTGAGGTGTCTCACCAATACCCTCACCAGGCATTAGCTCATAAACAGACTCTCATAGACAGACTCTCACCAAACATCAGACCAAAAGATAACTGTGGCATAAAATCCCATAGTCATAGCTGCTGTTTACACACCTCCACACTCGTTACATTTGATATCCACTGCTCAGCATAATCCCACACCCACACATCCACACATCCACCTAACGCCAACCACCAACACCACCCTATCAATAACCTCTTCATATCATGTTAGGCATATCATTCTTTGGAAAGAGAAGGGTGCGTCCTCTTTTGTTGTGTGTCATCATCGCTGCTGTGTGTCTCCAGTTGCTCTACTTGTCATCATGGAGTGGTGCCCACGCTGAGATGTACAACAGGGCTAAGGATACTTTGAACAGCATGCAGGCGCCGTTGAGCAAGATCTCTGATCGCTTGGTATCTTCATCATCGTCGTGGTCGTTGTCATCATCATCATCGTCATCATCATCCACTAACTCATCCCACCCGGTCTCGGAGGAGGAGGAGGAGGAAGCAGCTGCTTCCAAGGTTGAACACTCCCAGCAGCATGAGGAGCCCCTCAACATCCTCACAGGAGACAGTCGGTTCCAGAACTTCTTCTTTGATGTGTTCACGTTGATGAAGCAGAATAAGATGTCGTTCCCCATGCCTGAAAGAGCCGGTGAGAAGTTTGATAACGTTCTGTTCTACGAGTCTGCTGGCGATACCCTCAGCGAGCAACAGCTGCATGAGTTCCTCAACTTCAGAGAGCACTTTGTCGCTGACATGAAGGAGAAACACGAAAGAACTATTGCCGGTCTTCCCGAGAAGGCCTCCCATGAGTTCTACTCCGGAAACGGCTATGTCGTCGTTGGAGGAGGCAAGTATAGTTGGTTTTCCTTGATTGGAATCCATGCCCTGAGAAAGACGGGCTCGACGCTTCCAGTGGAGGTGATTCTCCCAGGAAAGGACGACTATGAGTTCGAGCTATGTGAGCAGATCCTGCCTTCTCTGAATGCCCGTTGTGTTGAGCTCTACAAGGTGTTTGGCAGTGAAGTGATGGACGCCTTTGAGATCTCCGGCTACCAGTACAAGTCGTTTGCACTGTTGAGTTGTTCCTTTGAGAATGCCTTCTTGCTGGACAGCGACTCTTACCCTGTGATGAACCCAGATCCGATCTTCGAGTCCGAGTTGTACCAGAAGTACCCCATGATCACGTGGCCCGACTTCTGGAGGCGAACCACCTCTGTGGAGTACTACGACATCGCAGGCATCCAGATCGGCGACAAGTGGGTGCGCCATCTCAACGACGAGTTCACCGACCCCAAGTACTTTGCCAAGAATGACGACAACACCTACTCGAGCGTTCCATTCCACGACAGAGAGGGCACGATGCGCGACTGGTCTTCTGAAAGCGGAGAGTTGCTGATTAACAAAAAGACGTGTTTCCAGGCCCTTCTACTCTCTCTATACTACAACTTCAACGGCCCGGCAGGCTACTACCCTCTGTTGTCGCAAGGTGGTGCCGGAGAAGGAGACAAAGAAACGTTTGTGGCAGCGGCCAACTACTACCACATCCCATGGTACCAGGTGTTCAAGAAGTGCGAACGTGCTTTCGGCTGGTGGGGACCCTTTGGCCGTTTTGAACACTCGACTATCGTGCAATTCGACCCGCTCAACGACTATGAGGTGCTGCAGGCGAGGATCAAGGAGATGAACGGTATCATCAAGGAGTACGAGGAGAAGGTGGAGAGCGGTGTTGAGATCCCACAGGACCAAGTGTTCAAGTACGACTACTCAAAGATGTACAGGGACCACTTCACCTATGACAACTCCAAGGTGATGTTCATGCATGTGCATGACCCCAAGATGGACCCATTCGACGTGATTGACAAAAAGGCAGTATTTGGCGAGGATGGCAAGAGGCTCAGAAACATTGGCGAGGATTTGGACAGATACTCCTACGACCTCGAGCTACTCATCTGGGAGACCATCAACGAGTATCTGTGTGTCAGACACACTGACTTCAGCCACTTCAAAGGCAAGGATTTCAGTGTTTTGTGTGGAACCTTCATCGAGGAGGAGCTCGAGTACCTAAGGAGCTCGGGAGAATATATCAACGACCAGCTCAGAATGAAGAAGTTGTCTGCTGAGAAGAAGGCTGCCAATGACAAAAAGGAAGGAGAATGATGTGTGTATTTGACCTCTGCATTGTTTCCATTCATTCCTTTTTGGTTTTGAGATTCTTATCATCATTATTATAATGTTTAGTTCTGTTTTTTTTGTTTCATCTTTTACTTTTCACCACGTTCTTGGCTTTGATTGTTTTATTTATAAAGATGCATCGGCAAGTTAGTGAGCTATTATACTAATACAAAGATAACTTTTATGGACGTATGTAGTTATGTTGAAAAAGGATAATGGAAACGGATGGAAACGGATACTGGAAAAACGGATACGAGAATGGATGCTGAAAGTGACGGAAACTAGTTTCCATATGTCTAGTGCATTTGTTCCCTCCAGTTTAAGCACGTCGGCAAACCAAGGTTGTTCAGTGGTTAGTTTACAATATGTACAATATGTGCGTTGTACGAAGTTCCATGGCTTAGTCTGCCGGATCACATTTTTGCCGCTTTCTGTCGCTTTGAAGCCTTCATTCAGAGTTAAGCGCAGAGTTAGTGCACGGTTAGCGGAAATGAAACGAAGCCGCATGCTTGTTACTGCAGGCGGTAGTGCCAGAGACTACTAACCATTCTCTTTTAGGATCATTTCCGCCCCAAACTGTCAATGTCATAATATTTTTTTAGCTTAAGTATTGATTTTCATGTTTTTATCTTTATTTTTCCAACTCCCAATTTGAGTTGCCTACTTTGAGTTTCACAACAGCAACCCTTCCTAACATAGCAGGTACCTTAAGCTTTCCGTCTTGACGCTCATCTCCCCTACTACGGGTGCAATGCGTACGTGTGCGTGTGTGTGTGTGTGTGCTCAAACGGGAGGCGTAGCTGAGGAAACCACCGCGTAGTGTGTTGGAAACGATTTAGAGATGTTTTTTTTGGACGCAATGCATGAGATATGCACAGCCCATGCGCTTCTCATGCACTTCAAAACTCTCTCAAGTAGTGACATGCACTGCCCATGCACCACCGGAGGGCCAAGTTATGGACGCTGCATGCGCTCTTTTCGCTAGTGTGAACGCCTTCTCATGCTGCAGGATATCCGTTTTGGGGTGAGGCTCATGCATGATCCGATGACAGCCATCCCAGACCCGCCCTCTCCTTTCCCGGAGCGCAAAACGGGTACGGAGCAATTCCAATGTTAAAATACGCGTTGGCTACTCTGAATAGTTTTGTTTTGTTTCCAAAATAAACATAAACGCCTTTACAGGGAGAGATTCTCATTCCATTTCGTCGTACGGAATCATAGGTGCACACTTCTCTCCACCACACAGGCCTCCAGTCTAGTGGCTGCACAGCAAACTTTATACTGAGGCTGGCCGTTCTAACCGTACACATCGATATCGCATATTCACGTTTCATATATACAGCCATCTCTAGATAGCAGTATCGGGCTATACAGTCATCTATACAGCTACATAGACGGATACCTGATATAGGGAGCCAAATAGATACTCACACCGAATAAACAGCCATTTCAGCCTTAAAGCACACCAAGAATCAGCACACCAAGCAATCAGCACATCAAGCCATACGGCTCTCGTTGGCCTCAGCTACTTCGG
Source organism: Kuraishia piskuri (assembly GCA_030567595.1). Classification (NCBI taxonomy): domain Eukaryota; kingdom Fungi; phylum Ascomycota; class Pichiomycetes; order Pichiales; family Pichiaceae; genus Kuraishia; species Kuraishia piskuri. Next base: position 243,818 of record JAJLSM010000009.1, read on the forward strand.
CCATGTTATCCAAAGTAACTTCTTTCAAGAGCCTGCCTTCATCACCCAAATTCTCCGGAACGCTGTCGAAGCGCAGGCCTTCGCTCCCCATGTTGGTGTTTGCCTTCTTTCTGGCTGTGACCTTGTACGTGATTTGCATTTCTCTTGGAATGAACATCCCTCAGACAATTTCCCTCTCGCATGGAATATATCCAGGAACCCTTTCGAAATCGCTCCCCTCACTCAATGAGCCTGAGCACTCATACAGCAACGCCTACTTCAGCAGCAGTCTGGGCAAGGTGTCTGCTACAAAAAATGTTGGTGGAAAGAAGTCACAACCCCAGCAGATCACAGAGCCGTTAGAGGAGGAGCCACACGATGTGGATATCCTCGTGGGGGACGACGATTTCCAGAACTTCTTCTATTCGGTGTTCAGCCTCATGGAGGACAACAAGATGTCGTACCCGATCCCGGAGAGAGAGGGTGGCAGAATGGACAACATCTATTGCATGTCTGGTGCAGACGAGTTCATTAGCGACGAGGTGTTGAGCGGCCTTTTCTCCTTCAAGCAGCATTTCATCGACGACATGACCGAGAAGCATGCCCTCGTGGTATCCCAACTTCCCGACAAGCTGCCTGAGAAGTTCTACAAGGGGAGCGGGTATGTGATCGTTGGTGGTGTCAGGTTCAGCTGGTTCGCCCTGATTGGTATTCATGCCCTGAGAAAGGCGGGCTCGACGCTTCCAGTGGAGGTGATTCTCCCAGGAAAGGACGACTACGAGTTTGAGCTGTGTGAGGTGATCCTGCCTTCACTGAACGCTCGCTGTGTTGAGCTCTACAAGGTGTTTGGCAAGACTATCATGGAAAAGTTCAGCATTTCCGGTTACCAGTACAAGTCGTTTGCGCTGTTGAGTTGTTCTTTTGAGAATGCCTTCCTGCTGGATGCAGACTCGTATCCTGTTGCGAACCCGGACCTGATCTTTGAGTCCGAGCTATATAAGAAGTACCCCATGGTCACGTGGCCCGATTTCTGGAGGCGTACAACATCTCCCCTCTTCTACAAGGTGGCTGGAATACCCATTGGAGATAAATGGGTACGCTACCTTGACGACGAGTTCACCGACCCGAAGTACTACAGTGGGGAGGTGGAGAAACCGGAAAGGGACATTCCATACCACAACAGGCAGGGCGCCCTAAGAGACTGGTCCTCAGAGAGCGGTCAACTTCTCGTCAACAAGAACATTGCGTTCCAGTCGCTGTTGCTGTCGCTCTACTACAACATGAACGGGCCTGCTGGTTACTATACCCTTCTCTCTCAGGGAGGAGCTGGTGAGGGTGATAAGGAGACGTTTGTGATGGCTGCTCACTACTACGACATCCCATGGTACCAGGTGCACAAGGAAGCAGACCGTGCGTTCGGATGGTACAAGTGGTCCGGATGGGAGCACTCCACCATCGTGCAATATGATCCGCTCAGGGATTACGAGCTCTTGATGGGCCGTGTGGAAGAGATGACGGAGGTGATCAACACCTATGAGAAGAAGCTCGAGGCCGGCGTCAAGGTGCCCGACGAGGAGGTGTTCCACTACGACTACATGTCGATGTATAGGCACTACTTCACGCCCGACAACTCGAGGATCATGTTCCTGCACGTGCATGACCCCAAGATGGACCCGTTCGACATCATCGAGAAGCGGTCTGTGTTTGACCTCAACGGCAACCGCATCCGTAACATCGGAGAGGATCTCGATCAATACGGCTATGACTTGGAGCTGCTGATATGGCAGACCATGGACGAGTATGTGTGTAAGAAGGGTGCCAAGCTCAAGTTCTTTGAAGGGAAGGACACCTCGGGCGTGTGTGGCGATTTCATCAAGGATGAGCTGGAGTTTCTGGAGACGTCTTCTGTGAGGATCTTCAAAGAGCTCAAGGAGAAGAAGATCAAGCAGAAGGAGCTACAGGAGGAGGCAGCCGAGCTAGCTGCTCTCAAGAATAAGGATGTGGTGAAGGAGTTGGAGAGCACGCTTCCCGAGGATGGCATCATCTTTGGCAATGGCTTGATATCCCAGATATCAGAAGAGGAGGATGCAGGACTCGCGGCTGGCGCTGTGGATAGAGAGATGCCTGAGGACGCTGGCGAACAGAACAATGCCATCAGGGTGGAGGGCAACCATCTGGGGGGCCAGGAGGAGGAGGCTATTGGGGTGCAGGTTAAGGAAGATCCCTTTGCGGTTCCTCTGGAGGAGGTGTGAAGGGCGATAGTGATGGTTGGGATCAGCGTTTTTCTCGTTTTATTTCTTTTCGGTTTGCATGTCTAATTTCACGTTCTTGACTATAATATTGCGTTATTAATAAGTATCCCTAGCTAGTTGACTGTATAATGGATGCAACTAGTGTGCCGGATACCTTAGTCTGGAACCGGAAACTTTCCTCCAGCACCCAAGACCTTCTACAGTGCAAGTGCATTTCCGGAAACCACTTTTTGCTCTAGCGAGAGAGGTACGAGATGCTGCCCATTCCAATTATGGGTTGGAATTATATTTAGCAATAGTGTGTATCTGTATCTATCTCCGTGTGTGTGTGACTCTGTAGTTAAGTTGCATCGGGATACAGCTCTGTACATTGTGCTGTGCATCATTAGCCGCTGGATACAACCGCGCTTTGCTCTCGCCTGTGGCCACGCTCAATGCCGCTTAAGCAACAGCAATGCAACCAAAAGGTCATGAAGGACCCTTCGGCTAGTGTTTGAATGCCTTTATTGGTATGAATGGCGTCAGCAACTTCTCTTCGTACAGTTGAAGGCTGTATGTGACTCCAGCGAGGTGCGTCTGTCTGCATATTCCTCATGCAGGCTGATGCTCCTTGGGATCACAGTAAATGAACTGTATTCTCACCCATACGGGGAACGAAGGAAAGGGAGGGTCATGAGCAGATGGTAGCCAGGCAGTTTCCGGCTTTGAAACTATTGCCTCCTTTCTGACCAAGTCTAGATGTGGCATCATATCCCTGGAATCTGGGCTTAGTGGGTCTGCAAGATCCTACAGCACTTTGCATGCATCTATCCTGGCAAAACCGATCTTGCTACTTATATGTATCAAAACCTAATTTGAGGCAAACTGTGCCGGAAACCCAGCTGCAATCCCACTGGGAACTACAGAAAGGGTTGTGGTTGTCAACTGATTGACTTTGAGGCGAATATGGTCTGTGAACCCATTTGGGTCGCGGAAACCTTACCACAGACTCCTAGTGTGGTTTGTTGTTTGTTGTTTGTTGTTGTTTGTTGCTGTTTCCACAGTGAAGGAAGCTATTCTGTTCTAAAACACCCTCATGCTGCTTTTAGGCTGTTGAGCTTTTACGGAAGTGCAATTTAGTTCGTTGGACATATCACATTGCTTTTCAAAATGGCGTCTTTTCTATTGGCATTCGAGCCCAGAGCTGATCAGTGGAGTGGTCATGATAACAGAGCTATTCCTAGGATTTTCCGGGTACGGCCTCTGCGTACTTTTTCCTTCTCGTCGGCTTTGCCCGCTTTCTTCGGAACAGCTGGTGTCAGAAATGAAGTTGAGAGAATTGCAGCAAAAGGAAACTTCACCACTTGAAAGTTGACCAATAGAAGTGCCAAAGGCACAGGGAGTTAGGAAAGAAGCTTCATTACTGTAGCTGTAGGTTAACATATTTGTAAATTGATCTTTATTGGCGTCCGACGTTCTGGTCAGGGAAGAGTATCTGCCACTTTATTGACATTTCGACAATTTCACAAAGCTATCTCTCAGATTTGTTAAAAAAATGGAAAAGGATGTTATCTAGATAGTCCTTTTTGTGCTAGATTTTCTAACCACGAAGAGTCAGTTGAGATTCTCGACCCGGGCAGGCAAATCAAGAATCACTTGATCGCAGTGTTCATTTCCATCATCTTTTGAGAGTGAGATACATTATATTGAACTCCTCCACCATTGAAATACTCTGGATCTGTTTATGAAAGTTTTAGTCTATGAAAGGGGTCTCTATGGCTGAAAGTGATCGAGAGTTTATAACAGAATGCACAGTATCAAAGGTGTTGAAGCAGCACTTTGGAGATGAGAAGATGCAGAAACAGAGTGACAGCCACTACCATCAACTTGAGAGAATGAAACCTGCTATAGCAGACCAGCCTTGGCTTTAGAGTATAGAACCACTCTAAACTTCATGCTCAACCATCCAACCTGTTTCAATAACTTGTAGCAATTTCAAGGTGGTGAGTTCCCATATGCCTCAGCTGAAGTGCACCAAGGTGTCGTTGCAACACTGAAAAAATCACCAGTATCATATGCCTCTTGATGACCTGTCCTTTAAACAAATGTATTTCACCTAATTGGAGATCTGGTCTTGCCCAATCACCCTCGTCAACCCTCCTGAGGCAGTTTCGAAAAACCTGCTTCGACAAACCTGCTTCGGCTGCCTTTCCGCTCCGGCCAGAACATTTCCAAAGGAATTAGAGCCTCAAGTAAACTCACCCTTACCAGCTTTCTCTGCAACTACTTTCTACGGCATTCACAGTCCTAAGCTAATGCAAAGAGGAACATCAACTTGCAAGCCTCAGCCACCAATGACTTGAGTTTTTTTTCCGCTTAGCGTCACCTTCTCAGCAAATGCGGCGATAAAAGACCATCCTCCCTTTGAAGGCTGCCAAAAAAGCAAATATCAAATAGCAAACCATGTTAACAAGTATGTGTTTGGACGTTGTACCTGGTGTAGTTTCGCGGTTTCCCTCTAGTGGGTAGAGATGCATATGTGATGCAGAGCGCTAATGCAGCCGGACGCTTCCTGTACCGTAAAACCTGGTTGGTCTCCGGGCGTAAAACAGATAGTCAATGCTATCCTCAGTCAGCCAACGGTGGGTGAATAACTGTCATGACGCGCTTTGGGACGTAATAGGTGTCAGTTGGTCTACATATCTTGTGGCATGTATTGCTCCGGTTGCACTCACTTGCATGTACGCTGGAAACCGTTAGCGCATGTAGACGTGCATGGAGACAGCTGGATTCGGATGAAATCCCGCGCCGAGATACATCAAAAAAAAGTGATCAATGGTGCATGGACGATCTGTATATTTTTACACTTTTTGTCTTCTTTCTCCAAAAAAAAATCCAATCGTGTATATACTACATGTGTAACAATTGGTGTTCAACACCGTCTGCAGCACCCACCTGCCTATTGCGGTGCCTGCTCTCTAGCGTGAACGCACCTGATTCTTCGGTGCGTGTATGGGACAAGATTTAGAGGAAACCGGAAACCGGAAGCTGCAGGAAGCAGCCGGTTTGGCAAACCCATCGATGCATAGTACATAGCCCCATCCAGATCCAGCTAAGCATCAGTCTCCACGTGTGCTCTTTGGTGCCCTACCAGTGCCTTCGTTGGCGGATTTTTTTTCCTACGATTCAGGGCAGATTATGTCCCGAAGATAGCTCATATTATCGACAACAGGTCCTGATGCATCAGCCAAAGATCGCCGTTCCCTTATCAAAGAAAGCACCTATGATTGAGGCCTACATTCCGTCCTCAGGTGAAGTGTGCAATAATCAGAATTGCCAGACATATTGTTTTTAAGCTGCCCCTCCACTCACTAGCGTGCTCGGCACACTTCAACGTGCGCTAAAACGCACCTACCGGAATGCTGGTTTTTCTGCATGCGGCGTGGTGTAATACGCATAAACTGTGCTGTAAGAATGGCTGGTAAGACGATTTCCTGTGGGAGCGGAAAGAAACACCGGCCAACAGTTTGTATGGCAGGACCCTCGCAACTTTTTTTTGGTGTGGTGGAGCGTGTTGTGATAGTAACGAACAGATAAGAAAAGGTGAAGGGTTAGAAAAATAAGCAAAAGAAGGCTTTTCAAGGTACCAAAGTCAATCGCTCGCTTACAATCACTTGGGTCCCGTGCGCTTCACAGGCAAAGCTGCAACATCTGATCTGTTCAAACCAACTGCTGGGAGTTTTCCGTAGAAACTGGTGAACGCGCTTCCACGCCGTGTATGTTTTTAGTTTTGATATACCCAAACGCCAACAAAACATCTCAAGCCCTCCCCCAACAAATCACTTCAAGTTAGAAATGGCAGCCCAAACAGCTCGCCTCAAGGTGCTGGTTGGTGCGGTGCTCTCGGTGCTGCTGCTGATTCAACTATTTTCTAGCAGTGATCACAACTCCCAACCAGCGAGGATATCTGATGCAGGCACAGCTGAGGACCATGGTATAGTCATCAACGAGAAGATCACCAACGCCATTTTCGGCTCGGCAAAGTCTCCCTCCGGCAGAACTACCTTACACACATCCGAGCTGATTGAGCTGTTGCATCCCGAGCTGAATGAGAACCGTACCAGCGAGCAGGTGCTTGGAGATAATATCGAGTTGTATGAGGAAGTATTCCAGAAGAAGATCACAGAGCCCCGTTATGCCGAGCTGGTGTACAACCATGGCAACTTCAAGGGCGTCAACAACAAGCTTTCCAAGCAGAGATATCAGAGGGCAAGTGCGACGTTGCTGATGGTTGTGATCAACCACGAACTGGAGGATGTCGTGTACTCCATCAGGAGCATGGAAAACTCCTTCAACAGTGACTTCCACTACCCATTCACGTTTGTTGGCGTGGAGCCATTCTCAGAGGAGTTCCAGGCCTCGGTGAAAAGACATGCCTCCGGGGAGTGTTTCTTTGAGGTTGTTCCCAAAAACATGTGGGAGAGGCCCGAGCATATCGATGCTGGCCGTGCCGCTGCTGGAGTGAAGGCCCTTGAGGATAAGGGAATTCACAGTTCTGCAGCTGAAACGATCCAGAAAACCAACAGGTTGAATGCGGTGTTCCTCCACCAGCTGGAAGGGCTTCAAAGATTCAAGTGGTACTGGAAGGTGGAGCCCGGCAGCAAGTACTTTTGCGACATCGACTACGATGTGTTCAAGTATATGGAGGCCAGCGAAAAGACGTATGGGTTTGTGCTTTCTGTCTATGACGAGCCTTCGACCGTGGCGACGCTCTGGCCGAAGACGTTGCAGTACGTGGTTGACAACTCCCAGGTGGTGAGCCCTAACGGTGCCTTCAAGTGGCTGGCCGAGAACCAGCAGAATCCAGAGATCACAGCGAGGGCCAACGGGTACTCGACGTGCCATTTCTCATCCGACTTTGAGGTGGCCAACATGGAGTTCTTCAGAGGAGAGACTTACCAGAATTGGGTAGCTGCGCTGGACGCCCACGGAGGTTTCTTCTACGAAGCTTGGGGGGACGGTCAGGTACACTCAATCGCGCTCAGTCTGTTTGAGGATAAAAGGAGGATCCATTGGTTTAGAGACATTGGCTACCAGTACTCGTCGTACTCCAACTGTCCAAACAGCGACAAGTGCAGTGGGTGTACCCCCGGAGTGTTTGCCAATGAGGTGCTTGCCTCGCAAAACTGTCTGAGCAACTGGATCAAGTACGAGATGAGTTTCAGACAATTACAGGAGTATTAGAGGAGGTGTGTTTTCATATTGGCTTAGGTTTTTTGGTTTAGTTGTTGGTTGGGTCTGTTCTTTTCTACGCTATCTTGCTTTCTGTTCGAGTTTGCACTGTTTTTTACCGCATGCGATTGATCTCCCAAAACTAATAGATAATCTTCACATATAATCGCAGATCCTCCACTTTTAAGGTTCTCGGGTCCATCTCAATTAAGTACCCCCTCAATCAAGTGCCCTACTACTGTCCTCTCGAATAGGTAACCGAATATGCACCTTTCGACGGGCACGCTTCCAATCACGGCTGCCCCTGACGTTTTCACAGCACCACCTGTTTCAAGGAGAAAGAAAACAAAACAGAAGAACAATAATGGAACCCCTCCCTCCCCATCAAGGGTCCTCGGGGGGAACTTTTGCTATACAAAAAAAGATTTGACTCACGCGACAAACCGGTTTCAGCAACCGAAAACGGTATCGGCGCACATGGGCTGGCTTACTATACCAGGGCTGCATCCGCAGCTCTGACCGGTTGACACACTCCGCACGTGGGAAGGCGGCTTCTTATATTTCATGCAATGCTGTGCGTTGATGTGCGTCAGATGCACATGCACGTAATGTACAGATTATTTTCTTCTTCAAGGGGTTTCCGGTCTGTTTTTTGGTCTGCTTGCAGGAGGCACACTAGCGCATCAATCCTCCGAGCTAACGCACCCCTCTCCCACTACAGCGCGGTTAGCGGGTAAATACGAAACGCACACATACATACATGCGCACTGTCTTCTATAGGCAAAAGAGCATTCACAATAGGTATCCAAGCCAAGCAAGACATCCACGTATGAAATGACTCAAGATATTTATTCAGCAGATGCCGTAGATCTACAGCATTATTTTTGTTGCTGCTCACCGTTTCAATATAATATAAAGACGTTTGCACTCCAATGCACTGTTGTGGAGCAGCACACATCGTCTGCAAGATCTGATCACACGCAACCATTTCATATCACACGAGGGAAACTGTCTCCCAAGCACCTTCTCTCAGACAGCGTCATTCAAACACCGTCTTCCAAAGATAATACCAGGGTCCGGCCCAATTGACATAGTGAAATCTTGCATCCGGTCAATAGTTACAACAACAACAGCAACAATGAAGGTAGCGACGTTTTCTGTTCTGCTGTTTGCTCTGCTCACCCATTGCCATTGTCTGAACATTCTCCTCACAAATGACGACTCGTGGGTCACAGAAAATATACGCACTCTTTATTCCTCTTTAAGCTCACATGGCCACAACGTGATAGTGGTTGCCCCTCTGTCTGATGTCAGACAAGCCGGTGCAAGGATGTACTTGAACCAAGGCACCAAGATCGAAAGGGCAACTGCTGCGGAGTTCAACTACTATGTGAGATACGGAGACCCTGTGTTCGGAAGGGATCCTATTTCCGAGGACATATGGTATGTCGATGGGTCTGTCATGGGAGCGGCTGTATTTGGGCTCGACTACATCGTCCCCCACTTCTACAACAACATCTCTATCGACCTGGTGGTTTCTGGCCCCAACGAACATCCCAGCATCGGTCCATTGGAGCAGGTTTCCAGTGGTTCCTATGCAGTTCTCAAATTTTGTGCTCTCCGTGATATCCCAGTAATATCGGTCAACACCGTTGAAAAGAAGCACAACTTCTTCATAGATGTGCTCGAGGAGGAAAGAGAGCAGATTGCAAGGAAGAACGACCCATGGCTTCCTGCAAACATCTATGCTAACAAGGTTTCCAGCTTGATTCGGATGCTTGAAGCCAACTCCAATGCCACCCAATTCGGTACACACGCTGAGTTCGTTTCTTCCCGTTCCAGATACATTGACCAAACCGGTACGAAGCACCACAGAGAGGAAATATCGCATGACGAGGTGGAAAACGAGAGTATCACCGCGAGACTCCTACCAAGCGGGGTGGGTCTCAACATAAACTTCCCTCTCGTGGGCAGAAGCAGCCAGGTTGGATGTGCTGAGCCCATTTTTGTGCAGACCAGGTCTTTCGACGGTGGCTCCATGATGCCCGTGGTGGATGTGGACGAGGAAACAGGTAGGATCGAAATGTCCTACATCTACGAGGAGTCCCACAGTTCTCCGATGCGCGTAGATGCTAACCTGCAAGGCTTGCCATCCGACCGCACGGTGACGGAAACATGTGCCATAAGTGTGACACCAGTTCATGCCGAGTATGGTGATATTTACTGCGAAGAATTGCAAGAGATCTTCAAGGAGAGACATCACAGAGAGGTCAAAGACACTCCCTATGTTGAGCAAGAACAGCAACAGCAGCAGCCGCTTGGAGCTTGAATATGTGTAAGGAGGTCTGGCGTATCCAGTGCATTTGCTTTTTACAAGGAGTTTTGACACAGTGCAACAACTTTAATGTGTAATATCTGACTATAACATTGCCGTCACACAAGTTGTTGCTGAGGCATCATCAATGATATAACTAACCATTCCTATGCCTCTTCTAAAGCACATTTTTCCAAAGCATGGCCTTTCTAAAGTACCACCTTTACCAAGTTCCTAGTCTAGCCCCTCCAAATGTCTTTCAGAAGACCACGATCTGCCATATGCGGAGCGACAGTGTTGAATCCATTATGGGACGTTTCCGGTTTTTGTTGCATCCAGAGAGGAGTCGTGTGAGAGATATCCCTGAGAAGAAGAAGGCGAGGCATAATCTATACCATCCATGGAAAAAGTGGTTGCTTTCATGTGTGGAGGGGTACATAGGTGACAGAGGGCAATGTCATCTGCAATATCATGCAAAGCCATGCACCGGATGCTGCTCACCACATTGCAGCTAATAACAATTGGTGTTATGTAGGCGTTTCAATTACATAGCAGTCACATAGAGAATCTGCCAGGAGAAGAGGTGGTTGACAGTTTGCAGCATGGCCTATCAAATGGTAACACAACACAACAGATATGTTAGCACAGAAGCCAGTACAGAAGCCAGCGACCGCTTAAACCTGTGCTGAACCTTGTACCCATATGATGGAGAATGGATGGAAAAAATAGATGTATTAATCTCCGCCCATGGAAATAGGTGGGATCAATTACTTTGCTTCGCAGCAGGCGTAGGCCTGTGCTCCTCATGCACTACCATGCAGCTGTGCAGCTCCAAATATATGGCGGCGACCGGAGCCGAGCAAGAGAGCCGCACAGCCATGCATGCCGCATACGCTCTATGTATATAGGTGTTGTAAAGAAGTATGTGCTTGCGTAGTGTCTCTGCAGAGTTTTCCACTAACGGATCATCGGACGCACATAAAAGTCTTGGCTCGCGTTCCAAGCCCAACCGCCTCACTGGACAGCTGAAGGGATGAAAAAACAAACACACAACGCAAGGGTAGGCCTCCGGACCGGAGCGATGACAAAGCAACCAAAACAAAAAAAAAATGCAGAAAACAACGAAAAGCCGGGAAATGCCCCCTTCAGGCTACTCATTTTTTCACTACAGGGGCCTCGTGGCATATGGCATCTGAGTCGATCACTCTACGCATACACTGTGGGCACCTAGTCGTTAGTAGTACTTCGAAATGGAGAGACCATAGCAACCCCAAGACCATGGAACCCAAAAAAGGCGCCTTCTAATCTCCCAAACAGGAGCGTAGCATCCTGGCAATATTGGAGAAATGGCTATTCCCGATGAGCAATATGCTGTTCACGTGATGATTGCTGCCCAGCTACTCTTGGCAGCTTTAGAAAGATCCGCCTACTGGGGCTCCCTGCGCATTACGGCAGTCTGACAGATGCCGCATAGTCGGTTTCTTCGGTCGGTTAACAGAGGCTACGCTGTTTATGTCTTGGCATGCAGCCTTCGAATACGCAGAGAATACGATGGTGTAGAGGTATGCCTATGGGGTGGGATTGCTTAGGTGTATTCGATCTACGGGATCGAAAAGGCAGTGAAGCGGGCGTAGGGCGGCATTTATATGTTTGGTGGTATGCTTCTGATGGTTTAGAAAATCAGGAACTCTCAATGGGGGAACCTATTTAGAGAGGAGGTGTCCACTCGCAGGAGGTGCTCACTTGGAGGAGGTGCTCACTCGGAGGAGGTGCTCACTCGGAGGAGGTGTCCACTCGGAGGAGGTGTCCACTCGGAGGAGGTGTTCACTCGGAGGAGGTCCTGTGAGACTTAAAAAGAAACGACAGTCCCCAGTTCAGCCTCTTCCAAAAGAGAGCACTTTTCAGGAATTCGTTGAGCCCGTGCTTCCTGTGCTCCGCTGTAGGATCTGTTCTCGTCTACCAATCAGGTGCCGCATATCTACTTGGGCCTGTCTCATGCGCAGCATTGCTTGGCTGCACATGAGAGGTGAGGGAACTCTCCTCCAGAAAGGGAAAGAACTCACTAGACCTAGGTTGCTCGCCGTTGCTTGTGTTTTTTAGAAGTCTGTTGCTTTGGGAGATCTGGTCGATTAGACGTTACCCGAGCCGGCCTAAACCAGCCCAAGCGAGTTGTTTCAGTCTGGCAAAGGCCATGCAGAGAGATCACATCATGGTTCGGTCTAGAACCCTGTTGACAGTTACTATTGTTTGATGTATCACGTGACTTGAAAATTAGGGTGTGTTGGGATATCTGTGTTAGTGTTTCAACCCAAGAAAACCATGCTATCAGTCGAGCGGGTGATACCTTCCCGATTTGGTGGGAGGTCAGAGAGCTGCTTTTGATTCCAGATCCTTCTGATAACATTCGTGGTTTAATTTCCCCAAAGAGGATAGTCTATATAGGTAGTTTGGAGGCAATTGTGCGGGGTATACTTGAGAGAATAGTCAAGGAATGTATTGCTAGGCAGGGAAGATACAGATACCTGACGTTGGGACCCCATTCAGATGGGCCAGCATCATTGACGCCTATATGCAGCTCACTAAGTACAATTGACTATAGTTATTCCCCAGATGGTATTTGATAGTAGTCGGCCGAACACTCGAACATTGCTTTCCAACACCCTCCTCGAGCATTACTACACTCACATGGAGAATGGTCGTGTTGATTATGCAATCACACTGTATCGCTTAACTAAGCAGTCTCTTACTGTTCCATTCAACCTACATACACCCCGACATATCCTCGAGTATACCTGTTGATGCAAAATTAACTCCCAACCACATGCATTATCTGTAAATATAATATTCAACCCAACATGTTTATCTTCATACCCAGGACCTCACCCTTTGATCACCCATACAGAAGTGTATCTTTGCCTAAGCAAAGTAGTGGGGGTCCCCCCAGTCCATCACGTCGTGTACTACCAAAACGGCCTAAAAAAAATATATCTGAAAATTTCACTCGCATAGTTAATTTGTATATGGGGCAGTGTAACTAGAGAGCTGATAGGAAGTACAACGAGACGCCGTTTATTGCAAAACACCCAAAGGAATACACAGAGTTACATACCCTTGGACATACGCTTTGTCCATATATTGACATTAGGAGGACGGTCACCCCAATCAGCATACACATTAGCATTAACCAGAGCGTCTCACTGAGCTATCCCGAGTCACCCTACCAGTTCTCAACTCTACCAGTTCCCCAAGGGTCCACTTCACATACTTAACTTTTTTGTTTGTTTGTTTGTTTTGGCTCAACCATTTAGATAATGTCATCCTCTCAGCAAAGAGTCCTCCAGGCTCGTGCCCCCACTCTGCCAGCGCAAACCACCGCAGAACAGAGGTACTGGAGAGGGTTCATCAACACCCAGCTCGTGAAAGAGCACAACTCGGTGACTCACATACACTTCAACCCCCAGAAACCACATGACTTTGCCGTCACCAGCAGTACGCGCGTGCAGGTATTCTCGTCCAAGACTCGTAACGTGGTGAAAACGTTCTCGAGATTCAAGGACGTGGTGTACTCGGGAGAGTTCCGTAACGACGGTAAGCTGCTCGTGGCAGGAGATGCCACCGGTTTGGTGCAAATCTTTGATGCCGTACAGCCTAGGACACTTCTGGTGACGATCAATGCCTCATCACACCCTGTACATGTAACCAAGTTCTCTCCGTCCAATGCTACTCACATGGTCACGGCTGCCGACGATAGGATCACCAAGCTCTATGATATCAGCAACTCGCAATCGCCACTCGTGACGTTCAACCAGCATGCCGATTACATCCGTAGTGCATGTTTCATTCCTGACACAGCAGGCCTGATAGCAACCGGCTGCTATGATGGTCACGTGAGGGTGTTTGACTCGAGAGCCGGCGGTGATCCTATCCTGGACTTCGCTCACAGTGATCCTGTCGAGGACGTTCTGGCGCTGAACAACTCATCACTTGTGGCTGCAGCAGGTAATACCGTCAAAGTGTGGGATCTAGCCGCAGGAAAGTTGGGCAGGTCGCTCACCAATTTCACAAAGGCCGTCACGTGCCTGGCAGATGCCGGAGAGAGGGGCATATTGGCAGGGTCTCTTGATGGCCACGTCAAAGTGTTCGATACCTCCTCTCCCAGCTGGGATGTTACCTTTGGCTGGAAGTTTGGCGCGGGTGTTCTCAGCACTGGCGTCTCACCTGACCACAAACACTTCGTGGTTGGTCTCACCTCTGGTCTGTTGACCATCCGCACCCGTAAATCTGAGCCCCGTGTGAAGCAGGGCGTTAAGCAGGCCAAGAGCAACGCCTTCGCCAAGATGATCCGTGGTGCTGACTACCATGGCGAGGCCGAGCACACCGTGGTGAATGAGAAGAACACCTCCGCCGCTTCTGCTAAGAAGCTCAAGCAATTTGAAAAAGACATCAACGCCTTCAGATGGGCGGACGCATTGGACAGTGCGCTAGTTTCCGGTGTATCACGTGAGAGTTCAGTAACGGCTCTGGAACAGCTCAAATCGAGGGGCAAGATCAGAGTGGCATTGGCCGAGAGGGACCACTCCTCGTTGGAGCCTCTCCTGGTATGGTGCCTCAAAGCTATTGATGATGTGCGCACTGTGAATATCGTTGCTGACTATTTGGGAGTGGTGTTTGAGATGTACGGTCACCTGATAGAGGGGAGCCCGGTGCTGGAGGAGTTGGTTGTTGCGCTCGAGAGAAAGTTGAAGCAGGAAATCGATAAGGCTGCTGAAGCACAGAGGATTTCCGGTATGCTGGAATTGTTGACGGCATAAATGATGTATATTAATGAATAAGTGCAAGCAAATATAATGTATACGCGCATAAAACATGCTTTGGTTGTTCTCTATAGGTTCAGCTTTATGTATTTCATCTTCTCCTCTTGAACTTGCCCCGATTCTTATAATGGATCTTCATCTTGACAAAGTTATTGGTGATGGGTTTGAACTTGCCATCGGCACGTGAAGTATTCCGAGTCTCTTTCTTTCCTTTATCACTTTCACTGTCTTTATCGTTGTCATCCTCCTCCTCTTCTTCCTCTTCGTCTTCCTCTTCGTCTCCATCGGCTCCCTCGATTCGGCTTAATTCGGCCATCTTCTCGCGTATGTTAAAATTGGCGAACTGGTCATGTCCCTCCTCTCCATTACCACTTCCTCTCGCTCGTATCTTCACCCTCCGGGTGGTTCGTTTCTGCGTGGTTCTCTTCCTCCAATTCGTAGCTGATTCCTCCTCCTTCTCGGGGTTAATACCCTGTGCAGCCTCTTGCTCAATCAGCCTCTGTATTTCCTCATCCTCATCGAGTCCATCTGCTAGAAGACTTTCAGCCATCATCTCCTTCTCCTTCTGAAATTCCAGCACTTCACTGTTCATTTCAAACAGAGATTTCCTCTTGATCCTCTGACTGAATGACAACATCGGTGAAGGTTCAGTTGCCCAAAATGGGGACTCGGAATTGTTGTCGACAATCTCCGATGGTTGAGATGAAAATACGCTATCTTCGTTTAACATGAGATTACGCCTTTGGATGGGGCTTCGGTTAAGCTGCTTTTGCTCTTCCTCTTCATCTCCACTTCCTCGTTCGGATGCAGGCCGGGGTGAAGGGACAATGCCTGTCAGTTTACGCGCCATTTGGCTCTGGTGTCGTAGGTATAGAGGGGTTTCAGAGACTGCAAGCTTCAATGGAGAGGAGACGTCCCTGGATGGTGTTTTCTGAGAAAAGATCATAGCCCTTGAAGGAGAACCGCTTTTAGTGGGGGTCAACACCTCGCCACTTCCGTCTCTCTGAGGAGTGAATGATAGTTTACGTCCCGTTTTCTTTCTGGGGGTTTTGAAAAGGGTTTCGTACTCCTGTTGGGGTGGTTTTTTGATTGGCGATACTTTCTTTGGAGAGAAGTGGATCTCAAACAGTCCCAACACCCTCCCTGATAACTGTGGAGTGGGGCCTAGTTGCCCGTCATTTTCAATGGTATCCTCTGCTTCTTTCACCTCATCCAGATCTGGGTCCTTATCTTCAGGGGCATTGGTGGTCCTTCCCGTCCGGCCATCCCCATTGACACGTTTCGTCGGCGTCCGTGAGGGCTCCTGGTGTCTCTTTGTGGGAGTGGACAAAGTTTTGGAGTTCTGTGTACTCTGGGCCTTCTTCTTATACCGGTGATACTCCTTATACTTTCGCTGAATCTCAGAGTTTGCCTCTATGTCTGAATAAGTGGGCTTGGCACCATCGTGGCTGGAAGCAAACCCATACTCCCACGCTTTGATCTCCTCTTTGAGTTTGGCAAGAGTTGCTGTGTACATTGTATGGGGATGGTGAAGAGCTCAGGCGGTGGAGATGTTAGCAATGGTCATAGCCATGGACGGGCTTAGGGGTATGAGTTTGAGGCTTCTGGCAGACTCGGTAAGTGTGAGTTAAATCAGACGGTATTTTGACTTGGTTCTGTGTAGGGGTGGGTGCTAGAAACGACTGAAGCCTGGCTTTCGAGTTCCTAGTTGCTAGGTATATGCATCAGGTCAATGGAGTCTGTCTCTTGCCTATAACGCCCAACAGCAGAGAAGTGCAACACGAGTGCAAGTAGAGAAATGCACGTAGAGAAACACAAGTCTATCAAAGATATAAATAACACCTTCTCCTCTTCTCTATTCCCCATTTTTCATCTCCTACTCCATATTTCATCCTTCCCAATACGGCACGCGATGAGATGCCTGCCCACCTTACGCACATGCATACTAAAACGGGAGACGCGTCAGGGAGACCTAATCCTTAGACAGATTGTGTAGTAATCAGGGGCTGTGAGAGGTGTTCAGGCTGGAAGGAGGACTTTACTATTGATTATATATATATATATATATATATATATATTGGCTTTGAATTAATATATAATATAATAGAGACGTATTTCCGTTTTCTTTGCGGTGCCTGCTAGCGTACCATATTAAGTTGCCAAAGTACGCTAAAGTAGTGTGGGGCCGCAGTGCGTCATGCACCTCTGCAAGCTAAAGAGAGAGTGTTGAGAAATACCCAATAAATGGACATTAGGGGTCCAGGAGGTTGTGGAAAATGGGGATTGGAACCTGATTAGTATATTTTGAGGTGGAAGTGTGATTTTCAGTGCTATTGTTTCCTCCCTGAACGAATGACGTGTTGGTTCCCCGCGGTCCTACCTGATCCACCCAGCAGCACATTGCTCGATTCGTATCCAAGACAGCAATTAACAGCAAATCAGCAATAATAACAGTGATACAGCAATATCAACGACAAAAGCAGATCTAAAATGTCGGATAAAGAATTGACAGTGTTTGTGTTTGATCAAAGTCCCCTGATGGAGGGGTACTTGGAGCAATCCAAACGATACGTCAATGACGTGGTCATTCAGAAGGTGAGTTACCGCAACCTGGTGAACATCCCTATATTCCCCGAGTTTGCTTTTCCCGAGTTTGTATTTTCCAAGTTTATACTGACGATTTAGATAATAAGAGGAAAGAAGAACGATCAAGTGGCAGCTATCGCATTGCATAGCGTTGGTAAGTGTACCCACAGCCCACAGTATTTTGCACTTGTGCTAACACCATAGACACCAATAACCCCTCTGCACTAGAACACTCTGGCGACTTTCTCAACTGCTCTGTGGTGCTTCCCTTTCAACAACCAAACTACTCAATGCTACGAGAACTGAATCACAAGATTACCATAAATCACAATCCCATAAATGTAGATCAAGAGGTGGACCTCTCCAGGGCTGTATTGGTGGCTATTCAGGTGATTCACGACACACTGCCCAAACAACGAAGGACGAAAACACCTCCAAAAGAGAGGATCACGATATTTGTATTATCCAATCTCTACACACAGTGCGACTTCTACCGTGAGCTGCTACAGGGAATGACCGATCTGTTGAGACAGCATAATATCATGTTGATTGTAGTTGATTGCAAGGGTGAGGCATCACCAACTAAGATAGAGGAAGGTATATCAGATGCCAGCCGACAAACGCGTGCCATTAATCTCAAGAACTGGTCTATCATTTGTAGAGAATTGCAAAAGGCCAATAGTATCAACGTATTCCACAATCAACGTACTGAAAAGTCGATGCTTCTCTCTTTGGAGGAGGCCCTCCAGTATGCTGAGGATTGGAGACTGGAAGTTCCTAGGCTGTATAAACCTGTGCGTATATTTGGCGGAGAGCTCAGGCTGGGGTGTGATGTGAATTCCATAGACATCTCCAACACAGAGCTCTTCCAAAAGAGTGCTAGAGACTACGACAGAATCACAGATCCGCTCTCACTGGTGATGAAGGTGGAAGGGTACCCGGGCGTGAAGGTGGAGAAAATGTCTCGCGGAAAATTGATGGCGATGGTGGAGGGGGAGGACGAGAAGGAGGAGGATAAATTCTATTCCATCAAGCAGTTTAGAGAGTACCAAATCGAGCGGCCGGAGGAAGGCAAGGAGGGTGAAAATAACTCCGAGAAACAGGGCGTTCCCATTACAGTCCCGGAAAACTCGTTGATGAAGGTATATAAGTATGGCCAGAGCACCATTCCTCTGAACCAGACTCTTGAGGAGCTTCTCAAGTTGCCAACTTTCCCGTCCATTGACATCAGAGGGTTCATAAAGCAAAAATCGCTTCCTCCATGGTACCTTGGAAGTGAAAGTATCATCATTGTCAGCGAACCCGAGGGCTCTCTGGGTTCTTTGGGGTCCTCGTCGAACCTTGCGGAGAAGGACCTGTTCAACCTTCTATGTAGAGCATTGCTCGAGGCCCAGAGCTGTGCTATTGTACGTTATGTTCAGAGGATCAACTCTGAGGTTAACATGGGTATTCTCCTTCCTATTGTTTTGCAGAATGATGGCAAACGGGTAGCTTCGGTCAAAAAGGAGGACAATGATACAGTCAAACATAAGCTGGAAGACTTTGAGGAGGGTGGTGGAAAACTGTATGCATTTAGTCTGATTCGGCTACCCTTTGCCGAGGATGTGAGAATGCCCAATTTCCATAAGCTCTCTGGTATTGTAAGCAAGGAAGACTCGAAGTTCGAGCAGCTGGAGCATACCGTGCCAACCCAAGAGATGCTGGATATAATGAGTGAGTACGTGCTGGCAATGGATCTCGATGAGAATACCGGAACAATTGTTGATAGTGCTGATGATCTCACTACCACTTTTGCGACGGGAGAATATGATAAATCCTCTAGTCTACCTGTTCCAGAGAGGTCATGTGAAGGTAAGGAATCAACGGCTCATGCATTCGAGAAGATAAACAGTCTCTTACTGGAACAGCGGTCGCCATCCATTCACATAATGCAAACGATCATCCGGGAACTCAGTTTAGGTGCATTGGAGGGGGATTTTGAGTCTATTTGCAAGTATATCCTGAGCCAGAACAAGCTAGAATCGCCGAACAGAGTCGATGAGGTGATTGAGAGAGTGTTTAATTATAATACCAAACTGGTCAACGGAGAGAAAGCGAACTTGCTATGTCCCGACCTGGCACCAACCATTCCAGAGTTAAAGGATCTACACAGTCGACTATCAAAGATACTGGATAACAGGTACGAGGAGAAGGAAGGGAGAAGGAGAGACGACATGTATGATGGAGACGAGAGAATGGACGATGTTCCAGATCTGAGTGAGATTCTGGGGTATCATGAGCGATAACTGTTATATAGTTGCTAACTCGCACAGAAGATCTATGGTATTGATTAAGGAATGACTTCTTTGGAAATGAATTGTTAGGTTAATTCATATTTTTTTTTTGTTGACTACCCACTTTGCATGTTGTAGTTTAGCTCGATTTTCATGCAGAATGCCGCACTAAAAATGTAAGTTAAAATCCACACTATTGGTACTCCTTATGGTAACCCTAACTATCCAGTCTAAAGATATTGCATTCACCTATGGGATTTGAATTTTCCCATTTCAATAGTAAATAAATTAATTGTACTCATCTATCACCCATAAATATATATATTATATTTATATATATATACTTATATAGAATTTAGCGTATCTCCTCCTATGTGCTGCCATTTTAGCCTGGTTGAGATGCATGGGGCTGCAGCTGCTTAGCCCCTTTGACACGCCAAACAGTCAGGGAATCCCCATATCAGACGTTGAAACTTGATGAATACTGGTCAATTGAATGGGGTGGTATCTTTAAGTCTACCAAAATAGCCAACTCTAGAATGTCTCTTTCAAAAGGTAAGTTGAAATACTCACCAGAGGATTCCATGCACTATGCAGTTTGCTTGACCGGGGAAAGTCAGGAGAATGCAGGTCTTCCTGATAGGCAATTGTCCATTCTGGCGAGCACAATTGTCCCTTATTCCCGGGTGATCTTTTAGTCATCTTGCCGGAATTGAGTCTTCTTCTCGTATTAACCAAAATAGTCTCTCTGCTGGGCCCTCTTCCCAGTACATCAAGGGCCATCACCACCCACCTTTCATACGATCCCAAGTCGGATCGGATCGCGTATGCCTCTGGAAAGTCCATTTTCCTCCGCTCTGTGAGCTCGCCTGAAGAGTGTGTTCAATTTAGAGGTCACGCGTACCCCACAACGGTGGCCAGGTTCTCTCCATCTGGTTTCTATGTGGCCTCTGGAGACGAAGCCGGTAACGTCAAGGTGTGGGACTGTTCGAATACGAATACGAATACGAGCAGTGCCGATATCGTTGTAAAAGGCGAGTATGCCGTTATTAATGGCCGTATCAACGATATCGCGTGGGATGCTGACTCTCAGAGGATCATCGCAGTGGGCAATGGTAAGGAGAGGTACGGCCACTGTTTCACTGCTGATTCGGGCAACACTGTGGGAGAAATTTCGGGCCATTCGGCTCAGGTTAACGCTGTAGCCATTAAACCAAATAGACCATATAGAGCAGTAACAGTCTCGGACGATGCAGGCCTCGTCTACTATCAGGGTCCCCCCTTCAGGTTCAATGCCAGTGTGAGGGGCAACCACACCAACTTTGTGAAGGATGTAAAGTACTCCCATGATGGTGTCTATGCCGTTAGTGTTGGAACTGACCGTAAAATCGTCGTATACGACGGCAAGACCGGTGAGTATCTCAAGACTCTGGGAGAAGCGGGTGGCCATGAGGGTGGAATCTTTGCGCTGTCTTGGACCCTTGGTGGCTCAAGCGGCCACTTCGTCACTGCCTCTGCCGATGGGACTCTTAGGAAATGGGACGTTGAATCAGGCAACCTTGTGACCACATGGAAGCTGGAGAGAAAGCTTGAAAACCAGTTTGTGGGGGTTGTGTGTACTGAAAAATATGTTGTAGGCCTCACATTTGAAGGAAACTTGTACTTTTTTAACGCAAATGGAGACAGCGAGGCCCCTGAAAAGATCGTCTATGGCAACCAGAAGGCCATAACCGATGTGGTTGCTACCGAGGATGGCAATCTGTATACCTCCAGTGTTGATGGTCGCGTTCTCAGGTGGGATGCAACCGGTTCTGCGTCTCCCGTCACTGGATCTGGCCACACCAATCTCGTGGTGGGGCTTTCTCTTCTCGGTCCACTGGTGGTTTCCACCGGTTGGGACGATGTTCTGAGAGTGATCGAGGGCAACACTTTTGAGGGCAACATCCAATTGCCCCAACAGCCCAAGGGAGCTGCCGTTTCCACCACCTCTGGTGTGGTGGTGGTGGTGTCTGAGGATTATTTGACCGCTTACGCTGTAGACGGTGGTTCCCCCGTGGAGTCAGCCAAAGTAAAGCTGCCATTCACTGCAACTTCCATCGATGTCCATGGAGACTTGGTGGCTGTTGGAAACGGCAAGGCCAATAAGGTGGAGCTCTACACAGTGTCAGATTCTTTAGCACCTGCTGGTAAAGCCCTTCCTCCCCTCACCTCCAGGCCAACGTGTCTCAAGTTCTCACCAAATGGCCAATATCTGGCAGCCGGTGACGCTTCTGGCAAGGTTGTTCTTTTCGACGTGGCCCAGCTGAACGTCAAAACGTCAAGGTGGTCGTTCCAGACGGCCACCATCAACAGCTTGGCTTGGAATGACGACAATGAGCACATGGCCTCTGGGTCTCTGGACACATCGGTGATTGTCTACAGTGTTTCGAAGCCAGGAAAGAACATCAAAGCCCTGAATGCTCATAAGGATGGCGTGAACGGTGTATGTTGGCGGGGCGAGAAGGTTGTATCTGCTGGTGCAGACGGAGTGATCAGCGTGTGGGATGTGACCTACTGAAATGCGCTTGCTCTACATAGAAAGAATGTATAACTAAGTTTCCGTTCATTATCATATCACTGCGTTACTGCGTCGCTCATACCGGCGGCTGGACGTTGCTTAGCACATCCTCCACTACCAAGTCGGCATTCCACTTGCCTATCACCTCCTTTAAGAGCATGACATTCCCTCCATACTGTAGCGTTGGCTCGTTCTCAGCATTTGTAAGCATGTTGATCTTCAGCGGCAACAGCTTTCGCGCACTGGTCTTGATCATAGATGGCACGATATAGTTATACCCGTTCAACACAGCCATCACCCGCGCGAATTCCTCCATCTCCCACGCAACTTTGGTCCTCACCCCACCTGTCACCATCCGGTGGAACCTCGTGAAGATGATGATGTCGTGAATATACCGCTTGACTTCCGGGATTATCTTAATGGTGGGCAACAGGGATCGCAACAGCGTTACCTGGGTCAGCTCTTGTCCAAGCTGGGACCTGGGAACAGGCTCCCCATATTCCCCATTGGGGTCAGCGAATACCTGCTTATCGTCACAAAGTGTATCCTCCATATGCACCTGGCGAAACCACATGGTGTCGTCTAGAGAGCTATCGAGCGGGATTTCCGACCCAGTTATGTTCTCCACTATCGGCACGATCAACGTGCCCTCACCACCATCCTCGCTCAAGTAGTTCAAAAGCCTCGTCTGCACACTTGGAGGTGTCAATTCCAGTCCGATGAATGTGATCAGCCTGATATGATTAAGTTCGCCATCTCCAAACGACTCAAATCGGCTCTCAATCTCCTCAAACGTTGTCGTCTCATCACATGTCATGCTGAAAATCGGTATTCTCCATATGGTTTGCACGATCTCCACCCAATGTTAGTAAGGGAATGGGGGGAACCAGGAACGAGGACATTCCATACTGAAATATAATGTTTTCACTCACCTTTATCACCTCTTGCTGTGTAAACTCCACATCCCCGCTTGATATCATGATGTTCCTGGCACCCACCAGTGCCATCCAAAGCGCCGTGTAAAGATCGCTGTCAAAGGAAAATCCTCTTGCTTGGGCAGCAGCAATTCCTTCCCCAATTGTCCATGTCATTGGAAATTGTTAAGTTTAAGTTGAGACTTTTTTATTAATGTGACTAAAAATCGTTTATATGGTTAGAAGTGGGTGTAGATTTGTACATAAACTGCGGTGACCCCACATCTCAGGCCCTGCACGTACGCGCGCAGGCACCCACAGGGGCCCCCACACACCAAGACCCACACACACCAAGACCCACACACACCAGGACCCACACACACCAGGACCCACACACACACACACACACACACACACACACACACACACACACACACACCAGAACACGCCAAACGAGCCGTATGCATTTAGAACAGCAGCTGTTACCCGCCCTTAGGCTCTACTCATCTATCTCCCCTGCACGATGGGTAATTTTTCAAATGTGCACTACTCAAAAAAATATTTATTCCGTTATCTATATAGTATGAGGGAACATTAACATATGGAGGAATATAGGGTAAAACATAGACTACCAGACGTTTGCATAACCAAAGACAAGATTTTATATAGACTGGCCATCCTCATAAGCATTAACAATCGGTTGACAAGCACGCACAACACAACACAATACAACACAACATAGAACAGCATAACCTGAACTCCCGTTAAGCAAATAGCATATCCAAGATGGCACGTCTGGTCCACAACGTACAGAAGAAACAGCATAGGGAGAGAGCACAGCCCCAGAACAGAAAGAGATGGGGCCTGCTGGAGAAGAAGAAGGACTACAAGCTGCGTGCGGAGGACTACCACCGGAAGCAGAATGCTCTGCGTGCCCTGAAGAATAAGGTGTCGGAAAGGAACCCTGATGAGTACTACCATGCGATGACGAGGCGCAAGACGGACGATAGAGGGATTTTGGTCACAGACAGAGGCAATGAGGCTCTTTCGAATGATGAGGTGTTGCTTTTGAAGACACAAGACTCCAACTACGTGAACACCATGAGAACACGTGACCTCCGTAAGATCGAGAAGGAGAAGAACGCACTGTTGTTTGAGAGCAGCGGTGCCCACACCGTTTTTGTAGACACGCATAAAGAGAAAGATGAGTTCAGCGCGGCGAGTTTTTTCGACACCGACGAGCGGTTACTCGAGAAACGTGAGAATAGGCTGAGGGTCGGACAGCTTGTGGGGGAGGTCGGTGTTGGAAAGTCCGAACTTCGGAGTTCCGATATGGCTCCCCAGGGCTACGAAAAGCAGCATTTAGATGCTAAGAGGGTAAAGAAGTTCAAAGCTTTGCAGCAGAGGATGGAGAGAGCTGAGAAGCTGAAAGGAATCCAGGACAGAATGGAGTTGCAGAAGAACCTGATGAAGAAGGGCGAGAAAAAGAAGGTCGTCGATAGCAATGGTAGAGCCACATTCAAGTGGAAGAATGTCAGAAAGAGGTGATTTGTAGCATATTGTTGAGATTATTAAACACAATGTCTCACTATTAAAAAGAAGTAATCAAATATAAAATTCCATATTTTAGATGTTGTACTCCGTAGTGATATGTGTGTCTGCCAATTTTCACCGTGCGCATAACATCTATCAAAAATATATTTCAACCTCTCCACTCCATATATGGCAATTCAACCTCCACCAAGAGGAAAACCCAGACCGTATTTCCTCTCCAGAGCAATGTTATCGAGATTTGGAAGGTCACATAACCCCGTGAGGTCAGTTTTCAGACTGAGAGAGCTATCCTGCAGCACGGGGGCTCTCACCATCCCCACTACAACTCACATTCCCCATAGTACGCAACCGTTGCCTAATCGGTGTCATTCATTCCTTTCACAACATGGTTTGTCCTTTTCCACATTTGCAGCCAGGCATAATGACTTGCCGTGGTATTTGAGACCCTCGGAGTCGTCCCCTCTAACAGGGGCTGGCAGTCCCAAAGCTGAGGTCCTGCCCGAGCTTCCTCCCAATGCACCAGAGACACTCACCAAGGTGGTGGAATACATAGCGAAGAAGTTGGGGATCACAGATTTGCAGGTGTTCGACGTGCGTGATCACACCGAAGATATGCCCCGGTCCAAGTACTCGGACACTTTGGATTCCCAGTACAGGGAAGAGGAGCAAGCCAATGCCGAGACGCAGGGCGAGATCTCCTCCGGCTCCTCATTTCTGGGAAATTTCATGGTCATTGGAACGGGAAAGAGCCCCAAACATCTGCAGAAGGCCAGTGTTGAGCTCGGTAACTTCTTGAAGCACGACCTTGACGAGATCCCAGTCGTAGAGGGCCTTGTGCGCAGCAGCAGCGTTGTGGCTGCCCAAAAGAGGTTGCGCAAGCGGGCCAAAAAGACCTCCTCTTATGCTAATAACGACTACGGAGTTCCTTCCAATACTTGGATTATGATGGACACCAAGATGGATGGCATTTATGTGCATTTGATGATGGAGGATAGGCGTGCAGACGTAAATTTGGAGTTGTTGTGGGAGAAGAGGGAGTCCGAGAGGCTCAAATACGAAGCCAGGTCACGTGGTTTGCAGGCAGATGACGATATCTTCAGCGGCATCAGGAGATTTCATAGCTTGGCTTACGCTCGAGGCAGGGCGTTTTCTACATCATGTGACAACAACGTTCTCGAGATGCTTGAAAAAGGCAACTTGAAAGGGATCAGTAAGCTCTTGAAATCCCATAACAGCGCTGTTGACACAGCGGGCTTGGTCAAAGCACATCTCGATCACCTGACCTCGAAATACACACATGCAACATCTTCCAACGGTAAACCGCTCAAACAGCTGGAAAGTTCGTTCAATGTTGCGTTTTCCAGCATCCCATCCTTCCCGTCACGCGACTTGTGGGATACGCGCAACCAGTTCTACAGCCATCTCCACAAGCTGAACCATGTGGCATTCCCTTTTTCAAAAGTGATTGACGGGTACCTGGCAATGCAGGCAAGTGGTGAGGCACTGGAGCCGCGCAATCTGGTGGATTTGCTTATCCTCGTCGTGGAATCGCCGGAATTTGAATGTGGCAATTCTTCATCCTGGGACCCCACCAAGCCCACTTCTCACAACATCAAACTCTTCCATGCCAAAAAAGATGCCGCCCTGAGCAGCGTTGCTTCTCTGCTAGCACACACATACCCTAATTTGAGCACTCCAGTATCAAAGAACGGGGATTCTCCGCTTGTGGAGATGATTCCCTACATTTTGAGCACCTTGTCAGAAATGCAAAGCTCAGGGTTCGCAACTCCAAAGGCCGTGACCACCACCCTGCAGCTCATAGTTTCTGGAGAAGGGGGTGAGATCAGATGTAACAAATCTGTGTTCCCATTCAACCCCCGTGTGAACACCATTTTTGAGCTTTTGAAACTGGAACAATACGATTTCTCGTGTATTTCCAAATCGAGTCATGCTTCCCAAACGGGTAATCAAACGGCCCTCCTTCTGTTTTTGGCCATCTATGCCAACGCTGCAGACTGGAAGAGGTTCTACGGTGTAATTGAAACTGCTCTTTCACTCAATAACCGACAATACTGGGCTCTGCCATGGAACTACATAGCCACACTTGTATATATGAAGGGCGACGAGAAGCAGCTGGTTCAGTTCTTGACCACCAAAGTGTCCGAACTCAAGGTGAATGGGGTCGACCTGAAGGACAAATCGATTAGTGCTGTATTAGGCAGATTTTTGGACGTGGTGGACCCACAGGGGATGTTTTACTTTGATCTGAGGAGGGCAATAGAGACTGAGTGAGGTTGTTGGGAAGCTCTACCAATTGTATATAATGACACACGGATAACGAATAAACGGATATGCATTACATTCTTGTCGCATTTATACAGAGACATTGGTCCTGTCATCCGGTTTAACATGCACGATTCTTATTACCTGTAAACATTGACACCTATGCTTCCGTGGTTGCCTAGTCAGAGAGGCTCCCGTTGAGGTATTCTGCGAACAACGGCACAATCCTGGTGCTGTCTATGTTTCTCATTCTATTCATGGCCACAAATGCCCTCCTCACTCTCTGCAACTGCGCTATGGACACACTGGTGGATGGCATTCTCACGTAAACGCCCTCCTCTACCAGTACATTCCCCCCAATGCTCTCGATCTGCTGGTGCTGTACAACCTTGGTAACAACTTCACTGGTCAGAGTATCCAGCTGTTGTAGAAAATTGGAAGTTGTAGCTGGCTTCAGCACTGTAGCATTATTGGGTTTAGGAGCCTTCTGGAGCACCAATAAGCCCCAGATCTCATCTAGCGGCAGTTCCACGTCGTCGAACGAGATGGGCACCAAGGGGTAGTCCCATCTGTTGTTGGAATCCGGTTCCTCATACCTCAATATCATCTGCTTCAGCACCTCTGGGTCCCATTTCTCGGCATCAGGTCCTGACTTTGCCTCATTCCACTTAAAACACACCTCCGATGGCGCCATCACATGTACTGTGCATTGTGTGGTAGGACAGTTCTTGGCCTCACAGTGCAATTGGTACCGGAAACCCTTGATGTATGCTGGGGAGTCCAAAATGACGATTGTGTTCTTCGACAGATCACGCTTCACAGCTGACATCTGGATACCTCTGGCTGATTTCTCTGTCCTCGATTCCCTGTAGCTCTCACGGGGTATCCCCAAGCTCTCGTCGCTGTGTAAGACCACCTTCATGTTGTACCCCGGATCCCCCCGGTTAAGTCCGGAAATGCGTTCCTTCAGCAAGGACTCCAGTTTTTGCGCCCATGTCGACTTTCCTGAGGAAGGAAATCCAGTGAATATTACCAGAGGCATCGCAGAATGAGATTCTTGTCCTTCGGACTACTTCACAATGAGACAATATCGCCCATTTATCCATATATATTGCGGGGTGATACTATAGTGTCCGAAATTTTTCAGGTCGTGTACTTATCAGATGAGCTTCTCAATGGGGCTTCCCAATTCCGAGGATAATAGATCAGGTCATCGCGGAATAGTAAGGTGGAGCACCCTCGGATCAGACAAGGGCATATTTTTTCACCCTCGGAATCCACCCCACACATAAGAAATGGATGGATGTTTCTATACGAATAGCCAGGTCCAGATGAAATGTAAGATACGTATATGAATACTGTTGTACCAGGTCACTAAACTGTTTTTTTTTGCTTTACGATCACACTTTTGATATACCACACACCAGCAAAACTTTCATCCCCTCCCCCCTCCCCCCGCACAGACTATAACATGGTGTTCATACCTCGTGCCACGTTCCCGATTTACAGGGTTCCCCTGGCCGACTTCAAAGGTCACCATGCCATGACACTCACCCGCTTGACTCAACTGGCTCCCCAGATTGACCTTGTCTTGGAAGTGCGGGACTCCAGAGCTCCTCTGAGCACTCGGAACGTGCTTTTAGACCGTCCTCTGGCAGGAAAACCCAAGATCGTGCTATACTCTAAGAAAGATTTGAGCTCTATAGATGTGAAGCTGCTCAAGAAATGGCATAAAGATGAGCCATTCATGTTCATAGATTGTCGGAGCAGCTCAGACATGAAGAAGATCCTTGCCAGGGCCAAGGATCGCTACGAGGCAATGTACCCACCGCCCCCTCTCGGTCTGAGGATGGTTGTTTCCGGAATGCCCAATGTGGGAAAGAGCACTTTGGTGAACGCCTTGCGCAAGATCGGGCTGCAAGGTGCAGCCAGCCGCAAGAACGTGGCCCGTACGGGTGGCCAACCAGGAGTCACCCGTTCCACCTCAGAAATCATCCGGGTCTCCACGAAGCCTGAATTACTACTATACGACACTCCGGGGGTCTTTCTGCCGTCTGTTGACTCTTCCCATACTATGCTGACGCTAGCACTTGTGGGGACTGTCAAACAGAACAAACTGGACCCTGTGGTGGTGGCGGACTATCTGCTGTACCTGCTTAACAAACAGGATCCCACCGGAAGTTTATATAAGGATCATTTGGGTTACCCCACCAACGATATTTCAGTGCTTCTCAAGAGCATAGCGAAGAAAATAGGCAAGTTCAAGAAGGTAAAAGGTCAGGTACACTTTGACGAGGTGGGGACGGCCATCTACTGGGTGGACCGGTGGAAACAGGGCAAAGAGGGCGCGTGTGTGTTTGATGAAGCCGCTATCAAAGGTGTGAGTTTCGGCAGAAAAGAAGTGAACGACAAGTTTGAAGGTGAGAAGACAAGGGTTGACACGTTGGATGTGGATATCAACAGAAGGAGGGACGAGGAAAAGAAAAATAAGAAGGTGGACCAGGGCAACATGCTGTTTCAGTTGTGAATCAACACGGTCTGTTGCTGCTGTCTGCGTTATCATGTAAATAGAAGCACTGTAAGTAATTTCCGTATTGGGTAATTCCGAATTAGGTAATTCCGAATCGGGTAATTGCCTAATTGGGTAACTTTCCACAGACGGCAGTTGTACGGGTTTCGGCAACCACCAAACCCCAAGTGGTAATTAACGATTGGTGAATTGTTCATACATGTTCCTTATAGATCTGTAAATCAGATACACTTATTCATTTATACGATTTAACCAATTAAACCAATTAAACTTGTCTAGCACATGTGCTTACTTAAAGTTCATCTCCGGTCCAGAAGAACAAGTTGTGCCTCTCACGACTATTCCCCCTCGCGATCGTGCCCCCATCGTGCACCACCCAATACCCAATCGGTGCCAACAAACACAAACACGCAGAGGAGAAAAAACAATATGTGAGTGGCCTCTGCAAGCGGAGGGGGGTTGAAGTTGAGGACACTCTTACAACGAACAAGGAAATATTTTCTCAAACTTGAGTTTGATTTGTTCGTATCATCTAATTGAGCGATCTAAATAGGTTGGATCGGTTTGGTTTGATCGAATTGATTATTTGAGTGAGTCTTTCTGCATAGGCGGCTACCGAGGTTTTTCCGGCTTGTATCACCAGCGCCTACACTAGTGCGGATTTTGGCGAGTGATTCATCCGGGCTTGTGCGTTAGCGGCAATTGAGAGCACAAACACGGAACAATTCCAGTGTTGGTGTTGGGATATTCCGAGGGATAAATCCGAGGATAGCGCCGATAGTTCCGAGCCACGCTACGTTTGGTGGAGCATATAGGGCTTTTTTACGGCAAGTGAACCAGACGGAAACCAGGCGGACGAACGAGTTCACTAGCCAGTTTGCTCATTAATTGTGGGTTTCACAGCATATACATAATTATTGTTTTAAACTGGTCTAATTAGCGGGGCATACATCACCAGTATCCGAAATTGGCGCGCATTGACTGACCCTACCCGGTTAACACATCACTACCGATCGTCACCATGGAACAAATACTGGACTTTTCGAAGGATCTGGACATTGCGCTGTTGGACAACGTTGTGCAGACGTTCTACTCTGGGTCCGGCGAAGCACAGAAGAATGCACAGAACATTCTGACGCAGTTCCAGAACCACCCCGACTCGTGGACCAAGGCGGACCAGATCCTGCAGCTGTCGAGCAACTCGCAGTCCAAATACATTGCTCTGTCGATTTTGGACAAGCTGATCCAGACGCGGTGGAAGGTACTGCCAGACGACCAGCGTCTCGGAATACGTAACTTCATCGCCAACATGATCATCAGCATGTGCGAGGACGAGGCGCAGTTCACCAGCAGCCGCGCCCTGATCAACAAGTGCGACCTGACGCTGGTGCAGATCATCAAGCAGGAGTGGCCTGACAACTGGCCGACTTTTATTCCCGAGATTGTGGCGTCGAGCCGCGCCGGGTTCAACGTGTGCGAGAACAACATGGTGATCCTCAAGCTGCTGGCTGAGGAAATCTTTGACTACTCTGCAGAGCAAATGACACAGGCGAAGCAGAAGTACCTCAAGACGAAGATGGCGTCCGAGTTTGGCGAGATCTTCAAGCTGTGCTACGAGGTGCTGGAGAGGGCAAACAAGGCGTCGCTGTTGGTTTCCACGCTGGGGTCGCTGCTGCGCTACATCCCCTGGATTCCGCAGGGGTACATCTTCGAGACAGACATGCTGGAGATTTTGAGCCGCAAGTTTCTGGGCGTGCCGGAGCTGCAGTCTGGTGCGCTCAAGTGTCTCATTGAAGTGGCCCAGCTGGGCATCTCTGGTGACTCCGCTGCCCCCGGCTCCAGCACCGGAGTGTCCAGCAGCAGCGGCATCGTCCAGTATGGCGGTAAAGTTGTTCTGGCGTTCCAGTACTCGCTGGAGGCCTTGTACACCACTTTGGGCCCCGACGTGGATCTGGCGAAGCTGTACGAGAATGCGAGCTCACGTGACCAGGACTTTCTGAATGACGTTGCGCTGTACCTTGTTACCTTTTTGGGCAACCACTTGGCGCTAATCGAAAATAGCTCCAACGCCGCATCGGGTAACGCGTCGGGCGGCGCATCAGGTGCAGCATCCTCCACAGACCTCGCGCTGGTAGCGCACCAGCTGCTGCTGCGGCTGTCCAAGATCGACGAGCGCGAGCTGTTCAAGACGTGCCTGGACTACTGGAGCACGCTTGTCACAGACCTGTTTACGGAGATCCAGCAGCTGCCAGAGGTGTCGCCCATGCACCAGCTGCAGTACGCGTCGCTTTTGGGAAGCGGAGTGGGCGGCGGGGTTGGTGCCGGTGGGGGGGCTCCGAATCCGGAGATCCTCAAGAAGCTGCCGCTTCGCAAGCACCGTTACGACCGCGTGCTGTCCAATCTACGGGTGGTGATGGTGGAGAAGATGGTGAGGCCAGAGGAGGTGCTCGTTGTGGAGAACGACGAGGGCGAGATTGTGCGCGAGTTTGTCAAGGAGAGCGATACGATCCAGCTATACAAGAGCATGCGCGCGGTGCTCGTGTACCTGACGCATCTGGACGTGTTGGACACGGAGGCGATTTTGTCGGACAAGCTGGGCAGACAGATCGACGGCAGCGAGTGGTCGTGGCACAACATCAACACGCTGTGCTGGGCGATTGGGTCGATCTCGGGCACGATGAACGAGGAGATGGAGAAGAAGTTCCTCGTCACGGTGATCAAGGACCTGCTGGCGCTGACGGAGATGAAGCGCGGCAAGGACAACAAGGCGGTGGTGGCCTCCAACATCATGTACATCGTTGGGCAGTACCCGCGTTTCCTCAAGGCGCACTGGAAGTTTCTCAAGACGGTGGTGAACAAGCTCTTTGAGTTCATGCACGAGACGCACGAGGGTGTGCAGGACATGGCATGCGACACCTTCATCAAGATCACCCAGAAGTGCAGGCGCCATTTCGTGGTGCAGCAGCAGGACGAGGCAGAGCCCTTCATCGACGAGATCATCCGCAACATCCAGGAGATCACGGCGGACCTGGCACCACAGCAGGTGCACACGTTCTACGAGGCATGTGCGATCATCGTGGGCGCGCAGAACTCTGTGGCGTCCCGCGAGCTGCTGCTGCGCAACCTGATGGCGCTGCCCAACACGGCGTGGAACACCGTGGTGAGCCAGAGCAAGGAGGACCCCAACCTGCTTGCCGATGGTGACGTGGTGCGCATCATCGCCAACATCCTCAAGACCAACGTTGCGGTGTGCGGCGCGCTGGGACAGCCGTTCCACCCGCAGCTGGGCGTGATCTACGGGGACATGCTGGCGCTGTACGCGGCGGTGTCCAAGATGATCTCGGACGCGGTTGCCGAGAGCGGCGTGATTGCCACCAAGACGCCCAAGGTGAGGGGCCTGCGTACCATCAAGAAGGAGGTGCTCAGGCTGATCGAGACGTATGTTTCCAAGGCAACCGACGGCGAGGAGGTGGTGCGTGACCTTGTTCCGCAGCTGCTGGGCGCGGTGCTGAGCGACTACTCCAGTAGCGTGGCGGACGCGCGTGACGCCGAGGTGCTCACGTGTCTCTCGACGCTCGTCGAGAAGGTGGGCGACAAGATCCAACCGCAGCTCGTTAGCGTTCTGGAGGCTGTGTTCACGCCAACCGTGGAGATGATCAGCAACGACCTCACAGAGTACCCAGAGCACCGCGTCGAGTTCTACAAGCTGTTGCGGGATATCAACGTGAAGGGTTTCGACTCGCTGTGCCAGCTGCCGGGCCCCGCGTTCCGCTCGTTTGTCGATGCCATCCTCTGGGCCTTCAAGCACAACAACAGAGAGGTCGAGACCACGGGGCTCACCCTGTGCATTGAGCTGCTCCACAACATCGAGGGTCTTGGCCAATCCCCCTTCAGCAACGCCTTCTACTCCTCCTTCTACTTCCCGATCTTGTCCGACACCTTCTACGTGCTCACCGACAGTGACCACAAGGCGGGGTTCAGGCTGCAAGCGCAGCTGCTGGGCAAGCTAGTGGAGCTGGTGGTGCAGAACACCATTCAGGAGCCGCTGTATACGAGCGGAGAGGCTCCCCAGGGAACCTCCAATGCGGCGTATCTGAAGCAGTACATTGGCAACATGCTGATCAGTGCGTTCCCACACCTGCAGCAGGAGCAGGTGTCGAACTTCCTGGATGCACTAATGGGCCAATGGGATAACCAGAACAAGTTCAGAGGCACGCTAAGGGATTTCTTGGTGCAGATCAAGGAGTTTGGTGGTGACGCCACCGATTATCTATTTGCCGAGGACAGAGAGGAGGGTCTGCTGGAGAAGCAGCGTGAGGAGAAGGAGAAGGCCATGAGGGTTGGTGGGTTGCTCAAGCCCAGCGAGATGGACCAACTAGACTGATGTGTGCACTTTTTGCTTTTTCGTGTATATATGAGAATATATGATCAGTCAAGCTACTGTGAGACAATATAGACAGACGAGATAGACAGACGAGATAGATACAAGACAGATGAGATAGACAGACGAGATAGACAGACGAGATAGATACAAGACAGATGAGATAGACAGACGAGATAGACAGACGAGATAGATACAAGACAGATGAGATAGACAGACGAGATAGACAGACGAGATAGATACAAGACAGATGAGATAGACAGACGAGATAGACAGACGAGATAGATACAAGACAGATGAGATAGACAGACGAGATAGACAGACGAAATAGACAGACGAGATAGACAGAAGAGAGAGGAAAGTTATTGTGAACCTTCCGCAGAGAAGACACCGCTAGAAGAAACAAGAAAAGAGTATTTCGCAAGACACGGAACTACACCTTTGGAATAAGGACAACACCGGATACACGAGGTGTAAGAAGAAACAGCTGTGAACTGTAAAAGTAACCAGACGGCGTGAGGATGAACAGCCCATAAGAAAAAAAAAGCAAGGGTGTTCTAAGTAATCGTAATCTCACGGTCTGTGGTCTGAGGACCTTCAATGAATATCATATCCTGAGTGTAATATCATATCCTAAGTTTCTCCACCCTGATAATCCTCATGTTCTTATCCGCTTTCGCTTTCCCAATAGGGGAACTGCATGACGCACATCGCATGCACGCTTGCAACGGCTGCGAGCTTATCTCTGCGCTACGCAGGTGCGCTTTTTAACACTCTGGGGAATTGGCGCATCACTTCTTGCAAGAGGTTTAGGAGCAGCGGGTATGACAAAAAGGGAAGTGTAACTGGTAGATTGTGTGGGGAAGATAGCCATGTGATCTCTGTGTGCAATTGCGCCTGGTCGGAATTTGTGGGCTCTTTGGGTGCTTATCGGGAAGATGCCTAAAAGTCCAATACGTTAACGTAGCTAATATATAGATGTGGTTTCCGACCTGTTAAGCATGCTGTTTTTTTTTTTAATCGCCATCACCATTAGTGCTGATTTAGCAATATCTGTGACCCCGGCTTCTCGACCCGCTACACAACATGTTGACAGAGGAAATCTTAACTGGAAGTCATTCGTATGACATTCCAGAGCCAGTCATCAACACCGAGGTTGCCCTGCTCCTCAAAGAGATCGAATCCACACCTGGCTTTGACCCAATGACTCCTTTCAGCCCGGAAAAGCATATCATCTTCACCGATGACGACTACGAGAAAACAACCGTCTTGACTTTGGATGACATCAAGCTCGAGAAAACACATGTGGCCCCAACTTGCAACTTCGCATGCACCCATCCCTTCCCTCTCTTTAGCAAGGAGGCAACTGACATCATGAAGTGGGAAGCCTTCCAGCCTCAGATCCTGAAGCAGTACGGCAGACTGCCCTATCTGGCAAAGAAGAACACTGCACGCGACTTCCAGATTGGTGGGTTCACCCACAGGCATGCTCCCTTCACAAAGGCGGCACTCAGCCACCCCAGAACGTTGGAGATCTTGTCGAGATTTGCTGGCATTGAAGTCTCCTTGATGTACAACAGCGAGACTGCACATACAAATGTGTCTCTCAAGATCCCAGAAGACTCTGAGGATGCTAAGGAGATCGTCACCGATAAAGAGGCACTATTGAGCAAGCGTGCCGAGGAAAATGCAAACGGTGAGGATATCGGTGCTGTGCTGGGCTGGCACTACGACAGTTCTCCCTTCGCGTGTGTGATCATGCTTAGTGCTGAAGAAGGTATGGTGGGAGGTGAAACGGCCATCAGAGCTGGCGATGAAAGTGTTGTACGCGTGCCTGACCCCAAGACCGGCTATTGTACCCTTCTGCAGGGCCGTGTCATCAGGCATTTGGCCACCAAGCCCATCTCCAATAGCGAGAGGATCTCCATGGCAAGTGCTATGTGCCCTAGAGAACAGGCCGTCTTTGACAACTCCGTAGCACTTTCGGCCAGGCCGGGTGTTGTGCCACGTGCCATCCATGATGAGTATTGGCCGGAATGGTTTGAGTATCGTTTCAAGAGGCTGGAGGCTAACTTGAGAAAGCACAGGGAGTTGTTAATGGAGAAGTATGAGAAGGGAGACTCCTTTGATCAGCTGGAGACAATCGAGTTTTGCAAGGAGGCCCAGAAGTATGTGGAGAATAGTTGGATCAATATGGAGTCGGTGGACGACGATCCATATCCTCCTCCACTGTTTTCCAAGCCATATAGTGAGCTGTAGTGTGGTTTTTTATATCTCTTCCGAATTTTTCTTTTCAGTAATATTCTTGGTAAATGTATCCGCAATTTGTCCCCAATTCTATTATCATTACTATAAATTTATTGCAACGATATCCTATAAGTTCTGAACAAGTTGCCTTTCGGTCCTTCCCCGCACTCCCAGGCCTCACATGAAGTTCCCAATTTGACGGAATACTACATCCCTCGTGTGGACAAACATGAAGAACATTTTGAACCAATGGCAAAAGATTCAATTTCTTTTCAAACAGTCAAAGGATCAAACACACCCACACACCGGATCAATAGATGTATCACTGCAGTTGGCCGCACTTCCCATTTAGGAAATTGTGTATGCATGTCGAGCTGCAGACACGTCGCACGGCCCACGGGGTATATAAAGTGAAAGAAAGGAACACGACAAAGACCAACTGAAGATAATAAAACACCAACATCAAACAAATAGAGTTATTCAAGAATGGGGAAAACATCGCTGGAGTTTCTGGAGTCCCAAGGGATTTCCACGCGCAAGGATGAGCAACTGATTGCGTATGCATACGAGAACCTGAGAGGTGTGGAGCAACTCAAGGGCGATGAATACGAGAAGATGATTAGTGGAATGCTGTAAGTGGGTTCCTGTAGGTGGTTGTCCTGGTGGATTATACTGGGCATGATACCCCACAGTTGTTTCATCCGACTAACTGAAATAACAGGTACAACCCGGTCTTGGACAACTTCCTCTATCTTCGCATAAGAAGTTCAGAGCTTATCAGGGAAGCTTCGCAACTGAAAATTGACGATTTTCCCAGTATGGGGGAGTATTTTCAGGAGCGGGAAAAACACATGAAGGGAATCTTTGGTCATTTTGGTGAGAACTCCTACGTCGAGATTCCCTTCTTCTGTGATTATGGGGTCAACACGTCCATTGGGGATAACTTCTTTGCCAATAGCAAGTGAGTATCAAATTATTGTCGACACTTGAGACGAGCGATATGCGAATATCAAATTATTGTCGACACTTGAGACGAGCGATATTCGCATATCACTAACACTCAGCTTCACGATACTTGACTCCTCCATCATCAAAATAGGTAACTCCGTCATGTTTGGCCCAAACGTCACTCTGACAACGGCCACTCACCCCACCGACTGTGAGGTGAGAAACGCGGGGATCGAGCTAGCCAAACCGATAGAGATCAAAGATAAAGTGTGGGTGGGCTCAAATGTTACAGTGCTTCCCGGAGTAACGATTGGCGAGGGTGCCGTTGTAGCCGCTGGTAGTATGGTTACCAAGGACGTTCCTGCGTATACCTTGGTAATGGGAGTTCCCGCAAGGGTGGTGAAGCAACTGGAGAAGGAAGACGGCAGCTTCAACAGAGAGGAGATGGAAAAGTTGTTGGAGCAGAGTTCCAAGTGATTTGGTAATGTTCCAACGATGGTCTATCTCCGTTTTATCATTCAGTTCGATGAATGGATTACTTCAGTTTCATATATAGATATATTACAGTAAAATACAGGTTTTCAGCTGACAATTCTCGGGGAATCGTCTTGCTAGCAGTTAACACACTCAATCAGAACAACCCAGAAAGACAGATTATGCATACTATGTGGTCATTATGTTCACGTCCTTACGGGGCTGTGATCTCTATCATCTCTGCTTCCACTGTCTCTAGCCCTGTCTCCACCCCTCTCTCTACCTCCTTCCGTCTCTACGAAAGCAAAGTCAGCGTGGATTTGGTTCCCCAAAAGTTCACCGTCCTCCTCCACTCCCTCAATGGCCCGCTTACAGCTTTCTAGATCTTTGAATCCAACCAGCGCATAGCCTTTAACATACCCCGACTGTCTGTCCAGGTTCAAATGAAGTGATTTGATAGTGCCAAAGTCGCTGAAAAAGTCCAGCATATCTTCCTCCTTCGTTTCCTCGTGTAGGTTCGTCACCATTAATATGTACTCCTCGATGGCTATGCAGTTAGTATGAGAAATGCAGTCACCGATTGACACGCCTTGACTGTCGCAATTCCAGAAGCAGTCATTGACATCCCATATACTTACACCTTATTATTGGCCTGCCCTCTTTGGTGGTGGTGAACTCTCCGGTTGTATGTGTATGCCTTATATGGGGTGGCAGCTCTGAGGTGAGGGGAGTTGAGCCTAGATGAGCATGGCGTTAGTAAGTGTGGAAGAGCACGCACAACCGGCTTACTCACTTGGCACATCAAGATCCATTTGGTCATTCATTTTGGGGGTGGTTGCTGACTTAAAAGTGGCTTCTAAATTATTTAAACGGTAGAGTCCTTTTCAGGTTTATGGGGGCTAGTGACCGATTGGGTAATTTGGAGGGTATATTTCACGTAGTACACGACCTTGCCAGGTTAGAGAAATATATGATTATTTTGGATATTTGGTGCAATTGGTGCAATTGGTGGGATTGGCGATGTTAGCAGTGCTACAGATTGATCAGAATAGCTGTGTTCATGCGGGTGTCCGCTTAGAATGTTGATTGAATGTCA
The DNA here is from genome assembly GCA_030567595.1 of Kuraishia piskuri. Taxonomy (NCBI): domain Eukaryota; kingdom Fungi; phylum Ascomycota; class Pichiomycetes; order Pichiales; family Pichiaceae; genus Kuraishia; species Kuraishia piskuri. The sequence goes on from JAJLSM010000009.1 coordinate 282,231, forward strand.
TTGAAAGGAGTTTACACATGTTGGTGTAGGCGATATCTCAACTACATTTTGAAAGGCTGCTTCTACTTACCTACCAAAGGTTCAGGCCCCATCGGGAACTACAAACTGGGAGACCCTATATATTCCATTACATTACTAATATCTATCTATTGACTCTATCATACACTACTGACAATCTCACTGGCATGCTTCAACACCTCCACCATCTTAAGGCACTCCTTCCTACGGGCAGTGGTGATCTCGTTCTCCCGCACAAGCGAGTCGAGGTCGCGGTTGCCATAGAGCTTCTCCAGCAGCACCTTCTGGATCTCTGTCTTGGAAAACTCAATCAGCTTCAGCATGATGGACTTGGGCACCACGTCTGCCACAGTGCGTTTCACAATGTTGAAGTAGGACGAGATCAGCAGCTTGATCACCTCCGTCTCCTGCGTCTCCTTGTCCGACATGGACCCGCTAGCCCTGAGCACCGCTGGTGGAGGCTCCATGGCTGCCAGTCTCTTCTTGTTCTTGCTGGTGAAGAACCCGCCGAAAAACGTGGAGGACTTGTCATCATCCACAGATGGCGAAGGAGAGGCGGCCGAGTTGGCAGCGGCAGAGACGCCGCCGTTCTGAGGCTTACCCGTCTTGGGGTCGATGGCAGCACGTGGGTGAAGCCTCTCCTGAACGATTGCGAGTGCCTGGGAACCCTTGAGGAGGTCAGGGTGGGCGGTGTTGATATAAGTCTCCTCGGCAGCGATGATGTCTGTGACAAAGGTGTTGGTGGGCACGAGGGCCTCTCTCAAGAACTGGATGAATATCTGCGAGATCTGCTCCTTGAGCCCTGGGTACCGTGCGTACTCAGTCTGGGCGAGGATCTGCGACAGGATGCGCACGAGCTCGTCAAATATGAGGGTGATGCACCGCAGCGAGGGCTCCTCGAACCGGTGGATCTGCTGCTTGACAAGAACCTCAAAGGCCTGGGTGCCGACGAACAGCGATGGGGAAGAGCCACTCGAGTTGTACATGATGGTTCTGATGTCTGCGTCCTGGATCTGGTCAAAGGGGTCGAGCGCGTTGACACCGTTCTTGAAGATCTCGTGGAACACAAACGAGATACGCGCTCCTCCAGAGAGCTCCAACGACGAGATGTCCTTGGCCTGGCCGTTGAGGATCCCCGTGTAGTCCTTGCAGAAGTCGGTGATCACCGAGAGCACGATGCTGCTGGGGGAGTCGGCGATCTCTGGGCCCAGCGAGTGCAGCTCCTGCTGGTATTTCTTCAACGCGCTCTCGATACGCATCTTGATGTCGGGCAGCGTGGACTTGATGTGGTGGAGCAGAATGCTGTTGAGCTTCTTGGCGAGGTAGGGCGTGCCGCAGTAGTGTGCCTTGCTGCGGTAGCTGGCGTGGTTCTCGAAGAAGCGGCGCTCGTCGCTGAGGGCGTCCCTGATGGTCTTGCGGGTCTCGATGTCCTTCTGGCCTCTGTTGATGACGGGCACGTAGCCGTAACGGAGCGGGATGACACGGCCGGCCAGAATGTCAATCACATCAGTGCCTTGGTCCATCAGATCCACCTTTGTGAGCACACCAATGGTGCGTGTTCCCTCTGGGTCCACCTCGCGGGCGAGCTTGAGGCCGTCCGAGTTGGCCAGGTCGGTGTTTGCCGCATTCACAGAGAGGATGATGGCGTTGGGCTTGGAGATGAACTTCATGATCATCTCTCTAATCTGCTTCTCAATGTCCTTGGGCTGGTCACCGACGGGCACCTTGGTGAGCCCCGGCAGATCCACGAGGGTGAGGGTGAGCACATGTGGGGAGTATATGCGGAGGTTGATGGGCACTGCGGAGATTCCGAGGTTTGTGCCCGTCTTTGCGTCTGTCTCCCTCACGATCTCCTTGCGGATGTCCTCGAAGTTGAAGAACTTCTTGTTGGGGAGGTGGAGGAACTCACCCCACTCGTCTGCGTTGTTCTCGCTCTTGTGGCCCTCTGTGTCAGTTGTCTTGATGTCGATGAGGGAGTCCGCGTTGTTGTTTGATTTGGCGCTGGCGCGGCGGTTCACCAGCTGGAGCACCAGCGGACGCCTGGTGACGATACCGGTACCTCTGGGCAGAAAGTCGCGGCCCACGATGTTTTCAAGGACAGACGACTTACCGGAGGACTGGGAGCCCACAACGGTTATCTGGGGGAGATCCACGGGGGATTGGGAGCCTCCGCCGAGGGGGGCGAGGGCGTCCTGGAGTTTGTTGATTGTGGAGATGAGTGATTCGTCCATTGTGTAGTTGGATTAGTTGTAACAACACTGATTACTGATTAACACTGATTAACACTGATGAACACTGATGAACAACACTTATCAATCACTAATCAACTATCAATCGCTCCAACTATCACTCTTAGTTGTATGGCTAGCTAGACCTGACGGTGTCAATGTTTACAGCACTGGCGTAGTGACGTGTTGTAGCTCTGTGGCCGGAGTTGCTGGATCGCCTATACGGTGTGTAACTGCCAAACCAAAGCAGAATACAATTGTACGATATAGAAAGAAGTGGGAATTGGGAATTGGTGCAATCGCAGTGTTTGGCCCGCAAACCGAATGGGTGCGGTTACGGCGTGTTTGGGGGCGATTGGCTGGGATTTGGCGGTATTTGGCGGGAGAGCTGGCAGAATCGGCAGCGTTACAAAAGGGAGAGACGTGGCGGGGCGGGAAAGGGTAGCCGGGTTGGAATGGCAGACAACAGGGGGGGAAGAGGATTGAGAGTGAGGATTGAAGACTAGGAGTGGAGACTGAGGGTTGAGACTGGGGAGTGACTATGGGAGCCTCAAGTAAGAGAGTGGAGACTAAGTTGGGAAAGTAGGGTCTGAGTAGTGGAGACTAAGTAGAGAAAGTCGGGTCTGAGTAGTAACTATGGCAGCCTCATTACTATGGGTGTCTGTAGGAGACGTAGCCCACGAGGTGCCTCACTCGCGCACCGCGTGGACGTGTTGACCGTGTAAATGGCAGACGATGGTTGCTCTAGACGAAACCCACCAGTGGTGCTGGTGTACAGAAGAAGTGTTGGACTACGGGTAGCTGGTTGGTGAATTGTGATGAATTGTTGGTCACACTGGGCACTACACCACAGATGGTGGTCTGTCTGTCTGTGTGTCGGTCTAGCCTATCTGGCTGTCTAGTCTGTCTATCTGTCTAGTCTGTCTGTCTGTCACACTGGGCACTACACCACAGATGAGTGTTCTGTCTGTCTGTCTGTCACACTGGGCACTACACCACAGATGGTGGTCTATCTGTCTAGTCTGTCTAGTCTTTCTATCTGTCTATCTGTCTATCTATCTATCTGTGTATCCTATCTATCTGTCTGTCTATCTATCTGTGTATCCCATCTACCTGTCTATCTGTCTATCTTATCTGTCTATCTCACAGGCCACCTCCACAAGTTTTGATCCTCGCTTCCCCCTTTGACCCTTATCTCGGCCTGGCACTGAAGGAGATAACCACAATCATTGGATTGATCTCTCGGAGATAATCCCCCATATCGGGAATGGCGCCATCTTCCCTCCCCCTCTCTCACCCCTACTACACGTCATACCTGATAAAGTGGGCGTTTCTTGGGCAACTATGCAGCCGCAACACAGAGATTATCAATTGTGCCACCATAAAACCATGACATTTTACTGCTCTTCCTCGTTCGTTATACACTTACCCTCCTATCTCGCTCTCCGCTGATTGACTTATGCCCCGTACTAGTGGTACCTCTGCTTTCCCCTTTTGGGCCGCCTGCCGCTTATCTCTCTCGCGTGCGTTATCTCTTATCAGCTGACAGAATGACAGAATGACAGCATTTGCCGTGGCGCCCGACACCACAACCCAATATTTATATATCTCTTTATCCTACAATTTTTTGACACAAAAGTTGACACTTTCGTGATCTGCACAAGTCACCGTTTTCATTTCCCACTCCACCACACCACCCAATTGGGATGGCTTCAACCCACAATGTTCATACCCATGAACGCCCAATGGGGTCACCATACCATGGTTGCGGTTAACTGTGCTATAGTGCTACTCCCACTAGTACGGGCGTTCAAACTGTACCTGAGCGAAGAAGAACATTCACTTGCATCACATTACATCGCACATACTGAACTAGTCTCTTCCACAGACACAAACACAGAGGAAAACGAACCCGCTTGGGCCACTCCCGCATACTGGTACATGGTGTCACATGCAGCATACCTCACAAACACGCTAGTGGTGCGATCCAACTATTGGCTCTGTGCCTTATTTGCATCCCTTTCTTGTCTTTATGCCTACATCGCCATTGCAACAAAGCGTGCCCATGCGATGCATGCAAACCTTATTGTAGCCGCAGAATCGCTAGGCGTTGTTGAAGAGACGAGGCGAACTGGCACATTCAAAGATTCCGCTACCAAGAATACCCCAATAGTGAGCACATATAACGGATACCTGAACTACCACGGGGAAACCTTCTACGACCAAACATACTCAAACTCATATAATTCGCACCTGCAACACCCCATGTCACCCCCGGGGTCTCCCAACTCCCTTTTCAATGGGCATTACAACATGCCCGTGCTGGCTGCATTGATGGCTATTTCTCCAATCCCCACCGCAAACGCCGCTCCTACGGCCCGAACGGCTCCCACTACACATATACAAGAAGAAGGGGCTGATTTGTTGCGCTCGCTCCCAATAGCCCAGGTACTCGAACTGGCACTATGCTCGCAAAGCCTATCCTACACGATCTTCCAGCTGGCACCCTTTTGTATGCTATCCTTTGCCTGTGTTCTTGAAACTTATCAAGTTTTCAAGTCTTCTACAAACACCTTCCCCACTTGCATTTGGTTTGCAGCCATCTACGCTGTCGCCTTCTTGTTCCAACTCCTCTCAGGACAAGGCGAGAATACTGTCTCTTTCGTCTACAATTTTGCCTGTTATCCCATCTGGCTATATATGGTGCCCATAGTTAATGGGTTGGTTTGTTTAATACCTGCTTTGAGAGGTGTGTTCCAGAAGAACGGACAGTTGTTCGAGGGGCCAAGAGTTACCTACTACGCAGTTGAAGTTGAGTGATGTATACTTAATGAATTCATGTTTAGCATATAAACACAACCTCCAAAATGATATGAGAGACATAAATTTCACTATTAAAAGAAAAAAATTGGTTTAAAGTTGACTGTAAAACTTGTGCGTAGAGTAGCACAACTTCTAATGGTAGTGTGCTGCCTAATCCACCGTTCCTTCACGACTTTTCAACCCGCTGATTACTATGGGCTGCCCGAAGACGGACAAGCTCATCAATAGACGATCATTCACCAGATCAAGCAGCCATTGCAAGCAAGGCAAGCATTAACAAGGTACTTGTCAACAGTGGCAAGCATATCTACTTTACCCTTCCTCAATTGCATATACAACTACAACTACAACTGCAATCGCATAACCGTACTGCTACTCGACAGCACATTACAGGCAACTGCTTTTTTTAGTGTGGATTTTCGTCTTGATAAGGTTTCTGTGCATATAGGCTAACAAGGGAATCGGTCTGAACAAACAGATAGAAACAACTGAAGAACGTTCTAACAAGCAGTAGCTGCATAGAAATACATGCAAGGCGCATAGAACACACACAAAAACAACGCTAGCAAACAGGGCAGTGCAGAAGACAAAAAAAAAGGGCTCTACAACTTTTTCTCTAAACAACGGGTATAGTTGTTCCCAGTGTTTGATATAACAGTCAGTTTCATCCCCAGTTGCACATACAAAAGATGTCTAAACAGTACGGTGTGACGCCGCCCATTTCGCTGGCGGGCCCCACGCCAGAGGAGACAGCGCTCAACGACCAGATGATCCAGGAGCTGCGTAACCAAAACTCTTTCGAGGCAGAGGCAGAGACGAGGAAGAGGGTGCGTGTTTTGGAGACCCTCCAGCGCCTGACGTTGGAGTTCGTCTACGAGGTGAGCCGGCGCAAGAACATGTCGGAGGGTATGGCACGTGACGCGGGCGGCAAGATCTTCACGTTCGGCTCGTACCGGCTTGGTGTATACGGGCCAGGCAGCGATATTGACACACTGGTGGTTGTTCCAAAGCATGTGATGCGAGATGATTTTTTCAACGTTTTTGGTGAGATTTTGCGAAAGCAGAAGGAGCTGGACGAGATCCAGACTGTGCCGGATGCCTATGTACCTATTATCAAGATTATATTTGACGGCGTGGATATCGACCTGTTGTGTGCCAGGCTCGACGTGCCGCAAGTACCTCTGGACCTTCAGTTAAATGACAAAAACCTGCTGAGAAACCTTGACGAACGCGACCTCCGAGCCTTGAACGGAACGCGTGTCACGGACGAGATTCTGGAGCTGATCCCCAAGAAAACTGTGTTTAGGCATGCACTGCGTACCATCAAGCTGTGGGCCCAGAGACGTGCCATCTACGCCAACAAGTTTGGGTTTCCTGGTGGTGTGGCATGGGCGATGCTTGTTGCGCGGATCTGCCAGCTGTACCCGAATGCGGTGAGCGCGGTGATCGTGATGAAGTTCTTCAACATCCTGACGCAGTGGAAGTGGCCGCAGCCCGTGCTGCTCAAGCCGATCGAAGACGGTCCCTTGCAAGTGCGTGTGTGGAACCCGCGTATTTACCCCACGGACCGTTTGCACCGCATGCCTGTCATCACGCCAGCGTATCCTTCCATGTGTGCTACGCACAACATCTCGCTGTCGACGCAAAAGGTGATCATGGAGGAGTTGAAGCGAGGAACACAGATCATGATGGAGATCAGCATGGGCCGCAAGAAGTGGGTCGACCTGTTTGAGAGGCACGATTTCTTCCACAGGTACAAGTTCTACCTGACGGTGGTGGCGGCCACCAGGGGTTCTTCTGAGGAGCACCTCAACTGGTCCGGTATGATCGAGAGTAAGCTGAGGCTGTTGGTGCAGAAGCTGGAGGTTACTGAGGGGATCACGATAGCACACCCGTACGTGAAGGGTTTTTCACAGAGCTTTGTGTGTAAGAACGATGAGGAGGCAGAGAAGGTGAGAGAGCTGTATGGCACATTGGAGGGTGAGGAGTTTGCAAAGAGCCTGCAGCCATCTGAGGTTTCTGGTGAAGAGCAGTCTGTTGAACACGCAAATGGAGTGAAGGATGCCAAGCCCACTGGGGATGGTGCTGAAGCAAATGGGGAGGAGAAGTCAGGAGAGCCCGAAAAGGAGGATGCAGTTGAAGCAAATGGGGAGAACTCAAAGGAAGATTGCAATTCCAAACCAAATGGTGAAAGTACTGACGCAAAGGGTGATGCACCAGCAGTGGTTGACAAGTGTGAGTCTATTCCTATCCACCTGACGAAACTCTACATCGGGCTAAACATTCACCTAATCGGGACGAAGAAAATGGACATCCAGTATCCGTGTGCGGAGTTCAACACTCTTTGTTGTGCGTGGCCACAGTATGATGCGGAGAAATTTTCCATTAGCATCAGACACATCAAGCTCTACGATCTTCCCAACGATGTGTATGTGGAGGGAGAGCAGAGGCCCAAGAAGGAGAAGAGCAAAAAGAGGAGTAAGAATAGTGACAAGAGTGACAAGAGGAACAAAGCTGATGGGGTGTAGTTGTATTCCGATATTTAATTAACGAGTACGGCTTATAGGCTATGGGCATAGCATGCACAAAGTATATGTAGTATAGGGAGATCTACAACATAGGCATATATGCATATATAGCAGTATGCATATATACCATATATTTTTAGATATACAACATGATTATCTACCATATAGTTATATCCACTTAAGAGACACGATACACACACATAATATATATAATATATAAACGTATTATATAAAGAGCCAGGGTTATCACACGACCCCACCGGCTATATCGGTGGACCCTGTGTCGGGTATGGAGTGCTTCCGAGCCGGTCGGCCACCATGCATGGGCCGAGAGAGTGGGAGAGCCCAGTTGGAGCTTTGGGGCACGGTTGGGGCACGGGTGCGGGCACGGGTGCGGGCGCACTTTATACGATGCAATCGTAAATCCACCTATATGTCGTCGATATTTCAACCTATTTTTCCACAGCGGGGTTATGGCACAATCGCACCCCTCTACTGAAGCTGCCCCCCTCGTCAATCCTTGCCTACTCTTCCTATCAACCCACCGCTTACCACGTCCCGGCTGCATACAACGATCGCTTGCAGCACTGCGTTGCTGCAGTTGGCACGCACGTCCGGTTCCCCAACGTGCGCATGTGCGCCCTGCCCGTGCGCCCTGCTTTTTCTGCTCCCTGTCCTCTCGGTTCTCTGCTCCCTGTCCTCTCGGTTCTCTGCTCCCTGTCCTCTCGGTTCTCTGCTGGGTTTGCCCTCAATTCTCTGTCCTCAATTCTCTGTCCTCGCCTCGCTATCTCACTGCCCTCTTGTCGCTTTACCCTCTCTTCCTACCCTCTCGCTTCGTCCTCCCCTACCCTCTCTTCCCTACCCTCCCTGGCCTCCCCTTCGCTCTCCGCTTTCTCCACGCTGTCCCTGAGCGTTGCGTGCTGGCGTGCGCCGCCTGCTCTCTTAGTCATCTCGGCTGGGAAAGGGAATGGCAAAGCAGAGCACAGGGCCATACACCGCTTGGAGGGTGAAACAACTCCGGGGAGGGTATTTTTTTGCGGCCCGTTGTTTGGTATTCACAGTTCACACTTGGTGGAGTTGTTTTAGTCATTCTCATTTATTCCGCTGCCACTAGAATTGGCACCCGTGCTCTGAAATTTCACACTGCGATCCAACTCCAGCGCACTTGCTTAGCCGCGCCTCCATTTTTGCCGTCATAGCTTGCTCAAGTGGTGCTGTGCCTGTGTTTGTTTTCTTTTTTCTCTTGCTCTTTGTTAACTCTATTGATCATCGCATTGCTACTAGTGACACCAATTGCATTGGCAACATCAATTGGCCAATCATATACTCTAATTGCAGAGCGTCTGTAATACACTGCCCTATATAGCAAGCACTGTTTGTATACGCATACATACACCATTAATTCCCAACATGCCATCGTTAACTTCCAAATTGAAGTCCAGTAAGTATATTTGCCAGGGGAATAATGAGAGAAGCACGGAATGGGTCACCATATCGTGCTACAGGTCACCAACAACTAGCGTATACACACCGTTCACCACATGTCTTACCACCATACGAGGTAACAACTTCACTCACCTTGAGAAACCATTCGGTATCTTCAGGCTGTGTGCCCATTGCTCACAATGACGCTTGTTCTGCTGTCCTTTGGATATGTTCTCTTCTGTGCCGCCAGGACTCACAGTGGTTGCTCATCCCCTATTCTCTCGCTCCTCAATCTCGTTTTGCAGCCGGTGTGCTGCTAGTTTCCCTCTCCATCTACTAACCATCAGCCAAACACGTTGACCCCGACTCCCTCGACGATATCGATGAAGTGGACAACGAGGGACAAAACATCCTGATGGGCATCATTGCCCAGCTACGTCCTGGGTGTGACCTCTCACGTATCACGCTCCCCACATTTATCCTGGAACGCAAGTCAATGCTTGAGCGTATCACCAATCAGCTCCAACACCCCGATATTTTGCTACAGGCACACTCCACAGACGACCCCCTGCAAAGGTTTGTGCTCATCGTCAAGTGGTACATGTCGTGCTGGCACATTGCACCCAAGGCGGTGAAGAAGCCCTTGAACCCGATCCTCGGAGAGTACTTCACCTGCTACTGGGATCTCCCCAACGGCGAGCAGGCCTACTACATAGCCGAGCAGACGTCTCACCACCCACCCAAATCCTCTTATTTCTACATGATCCCGGATGAGAACATCCGCGTGGACGGTATCGTGGTTCCCAAGTCGCGGTTTCTTGGCAACTCCACCGCGGCAATGATGGAGGGCCTCACCAAGCTCACCTTTTTGGATATTGTGGATGGCAAGAGAATCTCAACCAAGGGTGTGGAGCCCAAGGAGGAGGAGGATGACGATTTTGCAGACGCGGTTTCCACCATTGCTGGAGAGGAGTCTGCTGCTGGGGCCGAGGTGCCCGATGTTGTTGTGCCTGAACCCAAAGGAGTGGAACCCAATGCTGAATACTATACCCTTACCCAGCCCAACATGTACGCACGTGGGATTCTGTTTGGCAAGCTCAAGTTTGAGCTCGGAGACCATATGCTGGTGAGGTGCCCTTCCAACCATTTTGAGGCGGACATTGAGTTCAAGACAAAAGGGTTCATCAGTGGTTCCTACAACGTGATTGGCGGAACGATCAAGAATACATCCACGGGCGAGGTGCTATACGAGATTTCGGGCAAGTGGAACGAGGTGATGGAGATCAAAAACGTCAAGACGGGCAAGAAGAGCACGTTTTTCGATTGCGCAAAGGATACCACCAAGCTGGCACCCAAGGTGAGACCCATCTCCGAGCAAGGAGAGTTTGAGAGCAGGCGACTGTGGCAAAAGGTTACGAATGCATTGGCTGAGCGCAACCACACAGTGGCTACGGAGGAGAAGTTCAAGATCGAGGAGGCACAGAGAATGAGTGCCAAAAAGCGCGAGGGCGAGGGGGTAGAGTTCCACCCCAAGCTCTTTAAGGTTCTTTCTGTTGGGGAGGGCGTCTCTGGAGGGAACGAGGGGCTGGAGTATGTTATATATAAGGACCACAAGCTCAGGAGACACGGGTTGAGTGGGAAAGTGAAGGAGGATATCTTTGAGGTGGCGCCGGTGTTGCCGGGTCAGCAGTTTGCCAATGAGTTTGAGATTCCAGGATATCAGAAGTAGAGTGCGTCCAAATGGCTCCCTTATATCTACCTTTTCCTACAGTGACTCGCACCCCATATACCCTAGCCAATCTACTTTCTAGTCCTTCCGCCATCTGCAACACAATTGTTTTAAGATGTTTTAATTCCACTTGATTTTTTTTGGTTTACGTTAGGTTACTCATATCAAATAGATATTATGATATTCGTGATATTGGGAGTGGTGTTCAGTTGGCAATAGTTGAGATGTACTCTATATCCCCTTTCACTCTCTATTATGTCCGCTATGTTGCGTAGCGCCCTTTAGTATACCCTCAGTCACTCGATTCTCTGTCACGTCCGGTGTGTGGTGCTAAAAGCAATGAGGACTGTGTTGTGACAGTAATGAGCGCTAGATCTATTTTGCTTCCAGGGTGATGTTCTCGATGGTGGAGAGATCAATGATCATTCAACTGTTCATACAATCCCTCATCAAGTGGACGGCCCTCTTCCTATTCCCATTTAGCTTAAACTCCTCCATAGCCAGTAGATCGCCTGAGAAATCCCTCACCTGGTTATCTGTAACAAATGAACAGTACCCATTAACCAACTGGATTTTCCCTCCATAGTTCTCCTCAAACGCTTGAATACCGTCAAACATATGCTTCATATCAGGTACGACCGTTCCTCTCTTCTCTCCATGCACCGTCAACATCGTGAGGCTCTTCCACGGAACAAATGAAACACAACCGGAATGCCTTGTCCATGAAACTATCCTCTCTATCATATCCTTCAACAGTTGATCTTGATCCACAAATTTCACCCACTCCTCTAAAGCTGACCATCCAGAACAGTCACCAGGGTGCCGGAAACAATAGTCAACTAGTGTATCCGTGAATGTGGCCGCCTTCTCTTCACCCCGCAAGTATGGAAATAGCCGTTTGCATGACATCCAGGCGTAATAATTCTTTGGGTGCAGTTCACCTGAACGGCAAACTGTAGCCACAAGATGATCCAACATGTCGGATTGAGACTTGACCACACTCTGTTCAAGCACCTTTAGCGAGAGCGACCACAGGGAGGAAGATTTGTTGACCCTGGCCATGTTACAACTGAGAAGAGCACAGACAAAGTGAAACTCCTGTAGCAGGCTGATTTCGTCGTTGTAGTTAGCAGTCTCCTCGTGGATTAGTATTGCGGTGTGGTTCTCCGGGGTGGTTAGTAGGAGACCACACGTTGCATAGTAGAGCAAAAGCCGATCAGATGGTCTCAAGCTCTCACCTGTTCGAGAGTGAAGATACTCGTTGAAATAGTCATGGCACTCCTTGAAGATTTCCAAGAAGACCCGCTTCGGTAGTATCACCTCCTGGATCTTGGCATCAGTCACAACGTATATGTCTTGCTGAACGGGGAATAAGGCTACCAGACCATTCGGCACAATCTGAAGGAATTTTCGTTGAGCTGTAGCAAGATGTGCAAAAAGTGTTTGTGTCAAATAGAGGGGACCTTGGACTAACCCTGGAGAGGACGGTAATGGCTGGGAAGGTGTGGTCATATGTCACTGTCAGCGTGATAGAGATGGGTAGGAAGTGTGGTCATAAAGTGGTGTATCGAAAACAGCTCCCTAGAGTGAGGGGTCGAGCAAGCAAATAAATGTGTCATAAAAGGTCAATTGATTGGTATAAGCTAGAAATTACTTTTGGAACTTCCTGATCTCTAATTTTTCAGGCTGTTTCCCCAGATGGTTCAACATGCATCACGCATGCATGCACATTGAGAGTCCGTGCGCCGAAGGTAGGTGTGCGTGTGTGCGTGTGTGCGTGTGTGGGTATGTGCGTGTGTGCGTGTGTGGGTGTGCGTGGGTGTGTCCCTGTGTGTGTGTGTCCCTGAGCGCCTGCCTGCCTCCACCAAAAAGCTCTTTGTGCGTGCTCCCACCGATGAGCGTCCATAAATGGTCATCACACTACCCCTTCATCCAACCATTGCAGTTCAATATCTGTCTATACAAAAGAACCATACGAGTGAAAAATCAACCTGGCACCCTCAATTACAGGCTAGGTTTCTTTAAAACTCTCATTTAGAGCACTCCAACATGGTTCAAGAGGTAAGCGCAGCAATTTCGGAGGAGAGCATTCCGAAGTTATTCCTAGCTATGGTGATGTCAGATGGTGCCCACTCTATGAGTGTGCCTGATGGGAGCATTGACTCCACATGGTGAGAATAACTTGAATTTGGCCTCGACTAACAATTTAGCCACTCTATTCGACGCAGGAGATTATCTCTCACAATGGCACTGCTGCACTAAAGCTTGAAAAGGTGGACATCACCGGCGGTGAGACCTTTACCAGCAACTTCTTCAACACGCTCCTTTCGCCCATTTTGGAGTCACGTGATGTCACTGTCGACCAATTGGTGGCTGGGTGTAGCAAGGTATCCGAGAACCTCACCAACACAGGGGCCTTCCGCAGTGTTGACTTTGAGGTCACCAGTGCCCCTCAGCAGAAGGACGACCAGCGAGGATACGAGGTGATCCCCACCACAGCATTAATCAAACTATCCACATTGCCTCTCCAGTCTTTCAACGTGACATCCACCCACTTCGAGGACGGACACGCAGCAGGCTTCAGCTACCATAACCGCAACTTGTTTGGCAACGCCGAGCATCTTCAGGTGTCGTCAAGCCTCAGTCTACCTGGCCACTCGCTGCCATATGGCCACTTCCTCAAAGTAAACTATAAGGCGCCCCTTGTGGATACCTCGATTAAGCTGTTCCTTGACGGTGTGATCAGCAATAAACGTGCTGTATGGGCATCCCACGACCAAAACACCGTAGGGGCCACTGCCGGTGTTGAGAAATCAAAGCGCTTTAGCGTGTGGGGCACCACCTATACCGCCGTGATTACCAGTGGGCTATCACTGTTAAAGCGGGGGATCCTAAACGTAAACGACTCTGCCAGTGATACCATTAAAACAGATGCAGGGGACTCGTTGACGCAGTCGGTTTCGATTAGTGGGTCGCTGGACAGCCGTAGCTACCTCGCCTCCAGCAGAGGTACTTTGCCCGTTGGAGGCGCGTATATAAACATAGACAACTCCTTGTCGCAAACTGGATCCACGGTTGCAGGCTCTGCTCCGGGTTCTGCTAACTACATAAAGAGTGTGGTAGAGTCCCAGCTCTACTACTCCTTCGGTAAGTGTCTCACCCTCCAGTTGGAGGGTGCCCTTGGCGTAGGCACCACGTTGAACGGGTCCTCGTCGGGTGTCCACTTCTCCGACCGCTTTTTCCTCGGTGGGTCTTCTGCCATTCCTGGATTCGTGTCTTACTTCATCGGCAACAGAGACGGCACAGATTACATCGGAGGTAATGCGTTCTACCGCACCCAGCTGTCCATCCTCACCAAGTGCGGGTTTGTCGCCAGTGACTCCCCACTAAGGCTAAAGTTCTCCATTGCCAGTGGTGATGTGTTCAACGAGTTCAAGGGACTGTGTGGGTCCAAGGGGGTTGTGGGTGCCAGTGCCGGCGTAGTATATAGGTTGGGAGATGTCGCCAGTTTGGACCTCGGGTACAGTTTGGGTGTTAGCGGTGGGGTGAACGATGTAAAGAGAGAGGGTGTATTCTTTTCTTTGAGCCTTACCAGTTAGAGAGATACCAAGAACAATCGCGTGTAGAGGATACGTGTAATTGGTGAGGCATGTAGATAGATAGCTATTACATCTCCTTTTTAATGCGCTATTAGATTTACATACATGCATTATATCCTATTTACATCACTCCTGCTTTTTCTCCAAGTACTTATCAAATGCATCGCTTCTGTTTGGGAACGGTCTCTTGCCCAGAAGCCTCACCATGTCCTCCCTGGTGATCACTTCCTTGGTGAGTAGCTCCTCGGCAACCAGCTTCACCTCCTCCTTGCGCTCGGTGAGCAGCTTCGTGCACCTGTCGTAGCACTCGCCCACGATTCTCCTGATCTCGCTATCGATCAGACTTGCCGTCTTGTCGCTGAATGGCTTGGTCATGTCGTTGCCCCTCTCCATGTTGAAGTTGAGCAGCCCCACCGCTTCACTCATTCCGCACTCAATCACCATCTTCTGTGCCATGGCAGTAACCTTCTCGAAATCGTCCGAGCCTCCAGACGTGACAGAGTCAAAGTGGAGCTCCTCGCTGACACGGCCTCCAAGCGTCATGGTCATACGGTCCAGAAGTTTAGTCTCAGAGTAGAGGTAGATGTCGGCGGGCAAGTACTGGGCATAACCCAACGCAGCAGACCCACGGGGCACGATGCTCACTTTGAGCAACGGGTCCGCAAACTCCAGGTACCATCCGCAGATGGCGTGGCCAGCCTCGTGGTAAGCCACCACCCTCTTCTCGTCCGGAGAAAGGACACGTGACTTGCGCTCCAGTCCGGCAATGACCCTCTCAATGGCCTGCTCGAAATGGGTCAGGGCAACGTCGGGGGAGTCGTGGCGGGCAGCGATGAGAGCAGCCTCGTTACAGCAGTTTGCAATATCGGCACCCGAAAACCCAGGTGTTAGTGTGGCCAGTCTGCCTACCAGATCCTCCAAGTCCTCAGATGGCGCGATCTTGATCTTCTTGAGGTGGACCCTGAAGATCTCCTGCCTGCCACTGAGCTCTGGGTTGTCGAGGTGGATCTTACGGTCGAACCGACCCGGTCTCAAAAGCGCCTGGTCCAGCACATCTGGACGGTTGGTGCCTGCCAACACAACAACGTGGTCAGAGGAGGAGAACCCGTCCATCTCCACCAACAGCTGGTTGAGCGTGTTCTCTCTCTCATCATTACTACCCGACATCGACCCGCCCTTTGAACGGGACTTGCCGATCGCGTCGATCTCGTCTACAAAGATGATCGAAGGGGCATCCTCGCGCGCGGTCTTGAAGAGATCCCGCACACGCGACGCTCCAACTCCTACAAACATCTCTACGAATTCGGATCCAGACACAGAATAAAAGGGCACACCGGCTTCTCCTGCAGTGGCCTTTGCAAGCAACGTCTTACCAGTGCCTGGAGGCCCTGACAAAATGGCGCCCCTGGGGATCTTGGCACCCAGCCTCTCGTACTTCTCTGGGTTCTTCAAGAACTGCACAAATTCCATGATCTCGGCTTTTGCCTCGTCACAACCAGCAACCTGGTTGAACTTGACACTCACGTCCTTCTCAAGGTTGAACTTCTTGGCCTTGGACTTACCGGCTCCAAAGAGCCCGTTGCCCAAGGGACCACCGCCAGAAGCGGTCTTGCGGGTGATCCAAAAGAGACCACCGAGCATCAACACGGTGGGCAAAAAGGTGAATATTCCCTTCCAGATCGAGGTCTGTTGGGTGTAGATAACGGGGACTGGAGGGACATATGCACCGGCCACTGTATTGGGTGATCCATCGGTGCCACCTGCAACCTCGGTGGCCCTCTGCTGGTGTTCGAGCAGCTTTCTCTCGAAAGAGTCCACAGACCCAATGGTAAAGAAGTACTCCACGTTTCTCCCGTGGATCGGCTGGTTCTTACCGTTTTCGTTGAGCAGTACATAAACCATAGACTTATTTACAACGACCAACTTCTCCACATATCCCTTGTCCAAGAGGGTGGTGGTGAACTCCTGCCACGTGATCTCCCTCTCGTTGGACTCGGACGATAGAACGTAGAAGAGGAAACCAAAAGACACCAAGTAGAGGAGGATCACGTCTGGTCTGATCTGCAGGACAAAGAGCTTGGGGTCATCGATTTTGGGGGAGTTTGAGCCCTTTGAACCCTTTGCACCCTCCTTATCAGACTTCTCAAACACAGATGACTTCTTCTCCTGCTTGGCACCACCGTCGTTCTTTACGCTCTCAGCCTCAGAGCCGTCGGGACCCCTCGACTGAGACTCAATGTTATATTGATGATATCTAACTAAGCTCTTGTGTAATTTCTGCACGTTTCCAAACCTGTCAGAGGGGTTTTTCACGCTCTCGTCCATGAGCAAGAGACTGGTGAGCTGCGCAATCAGCGGGCTTTGCAGCCCCTGCACATTATTCTTCTTGAATACCTCTCTGAGCATCTCCTCCTTGGTGAAATCCGTCATGTCATCGTTTTCCCAGATCGCTTTCAGCGTCACCATCAGCTGTTCGGCCTGGTTATTGATGTCCTCCTGCGAGAGGCACCTAGGGGAGGAGTGGAACCACCGGGTGCTGGAGGGAGGTGGTGTAGAGAACGACGAAGCACGCTCAACAACTCTTTGTCCTGTGGGGACCGCAGCAGCCGTGGGAACTCTTGCCTTGGCAAAAATGGCCATTGGCCGAGCAAAGGCCCTGGGTCTCAATGAGCCTCTGAGAATGGGGCTCTTGAGGCACAGCCTAGTGGCCATTATCCGTGAAGGTGAATGTGGGTGAATATGGGGTGTATGTGTGAATGTGAGTGGATATGGATGGAAATGCAAACTCTTGGAGACTGGTATTGGACGCGGCAACAGTCTGTATAGCAGTACTATACTCTGTTTGGTCTCCTTTTGTGGCTTTCGTGGGTCTCGTGAAAAATATCAGCTCGTTTTAGTGGGGTTCCTCTTCGGTCTTTGGAGATGAGGATGGACGGCAAATTGGTTGGGGGACGCCCGGCGTCTGGATGGCAGGGGCCGAAGCGTGCGATCACCAGATGGGCACCGTGAGGTGGTGGGAGTGTGTGTGTGCGCATCTGGGTGTGCCTGTGCCCGTGTGTGCCCGTGCCCGTGTGTGCCTGTGCTCGTGTGTGCCTGTGCCCGTGTGTGCCTGTGCCTGTGTGTGCCTGTGCCTGTGTGTGCCTGTGCCTGTGTGTGCCTGTGCGCATCGCTGACTCGGTGCGTCACGCTCTGCAAATCTGGTGTGCAGAATGATGCCTGGGGAGTGTCAGAAAGCGCGTGCTGTAAGCATACACTGCGGGCCAGCACGAGAAGCACAGTTAGATTTAGCTCACCAGTAATAAGTATATTATTTAAATGAACTTGGATGCTTTGCCCACTGTGATCAAGTTGTCCGTTGTTTCACTAGCACGCAGTATTATACTAGCCTCTATGTGGGGTTTGCTGATGTCTATCTTGGGTTTACTAACCTCTATCGGGGACTAATTAACCTCTATATGGGGTATAAAAGGCGTATTACATATATTACAAGTTAAATTCTAGCACTCTCTTATAAGAGCTGTCTCTCATACTGCTGCTGTTGCTTGATAGCAGCCTCCACCTCCTCTGAAACCACACCCTTAAATATCTCCTCAGGCACATCCACCAGCCCTGTTTTCACCACACAGTGAGGCAAACTCACCCTTGTGGAGAATATTAGCTTACTCTTCTTACCCTTGGGTTGATCATCGACCTTGATGACTGTTTGGGTGGATGGCTGGGTGATAGCAGGCAGAAACCCAACACCTGTGTATGGGTCCTTGATTCCCTTGGGGACCAACAATGCGCTTCTGTCGTAATACAGCGAGCTATCCTGCTGCCTTGCGGCAAGCGCATGGTCAAAAATCCACGACTCGTGTGCCGACACGTTCTCTCTGCGTCTCTTAAACCTCGACAGCCCATCATCAAGGATATCTCCACCGGGACGCAGAGGGTTGTTGAACAGACCCCTGTTGTTCACCGCAGACATGGCATTGCTATTGCTGTTACCAGCGCCTTGAACGCTCACGATTGTTTCATCAACGAGCTCACCCTCTACGTAGCCTTCCTCTCTGGCCTTGGCCTCGTAGTAATCATCCGTGATCCTGCGGCCCCCCTTCACTATACGGCACCCAAACTCTCTATAGATGGCCTTTGCAGTCACCAGACCAATGGTTCTGGTTTTGTACGAGTGGGGGACATCTCCAACGGCCATGAGCTCCTGCTTCTCCGCTTCTGTGCATACAACCTTGAGCAGCTTCTTGTGCTTTTGGAACAGCAGATAACTATCCCTGAATCCCATCAACCTGGCAGGCTCCGTAGCAAGCATGTAAAGGCGGTCTCCACGGTTAGGCACCTTGAATGCCTTACACCTGAACTCGCGGCCGCCCTGCAAGTTACCCAGGTCGTCGATCTTCTTCTCTCCATTCTCGTCGGTTTCCAGCACGATCTCGTCATTCAACGCTTCTAAAACATTGCCGTCCTCGTCAAAGTAGGGCTCTCCGGTCTCGGTGGAGTTCACCTGGTTCTTCTTGCGCTTGGGAGCAGGACCCGAGCCACCCCCATGCGAACCACGCGACGATCCACGGTGGGGCACATCGTCGTCATCGCTATCAACGGCAACATGCTTCCTCTTGGCTGCGCGCGCAGCCGCTGCCGCAGCGCTACGTCTCTTCTCCTGGGGTGTGACAAGCCCCAGCTTTTCACGTGCAAGGGTGGCCTTATTCTTGGAACCCGGTGGACGGCCCCTGCCTCTCCTCACCGGAGGCTGCACCACTTCGGGTGAATCTTCGTTATCAGAAGGGGCACTGCGGTTCTTGGCTTTAGATGCTGCTACTCTCCTTGACGACCGGGGCCGTTCTTCCTCATCATCATCTTCCTCTTCAT
The DNA here is from genome assembly GCA_030567595.1 of Kuraishia piskuri. Classification (NCBI taxonomy): domain Eukaryota; kingdom Fungi; phylum Ascomycota; class Pichiomycetes; order Pichiales; family Pichiaceae; genus Kuraishia; species Kuraishia piskuri. Next base: position 301,444 of record JAJLSM010000009.1, read on the forward strand.
CATCGTCCTCATCTTCCTCCTCGTCCTCGTCCTCTCCCAAATCAGGAACTTCAGCCTCTCCTTCCTCAATCTCCGCCTCCTCTCCCTCAACGTCCCCATCATGAGTATACTCTTCATCATCAGATGGATGCTGCTCCTCCATCACCTCTACTGCTGGCTGTGCAGGCTTGCGTCCGCGCCTGGAGGGGGTTGACGCCTCGCGCGTCCTGCGACGTGGAGTGTCGCTCTCACTGACCTCAGGTGTGCCTCTTCTAAGCGATCTTCTCCCTTCCATGGTCAGTGGTTCTGGTGTTTGCAAAACTGGTCAGATGAAATATTAATGCTGTTGAAATCCCCCAATACAAAACAATAGATTGTTATCTGCCCTCAATGTTCCACTGCCTGTCGAACTTGTTACTCCAAAGTCCACTCTCCCACCTCTTGATATATTGATTAGTACGCGTGCATGCTCTGTGAGTCGAATACCATGGAAATCATTGGCAGTGCACGACCCTACACACTCAACGCACGTACACACACACACACACAGAGAGCGTGCAGGGATCAGCAGACAGGGCGTACGCGCGCGCGGCGTAGTACGTCGAGTTGTCAGGAGTGTTGAACTCCCACATAAATGCTTACTGTCGATTAGGCTGATGGGGCGAGTTGCTTGTATGTGTGTGTGTGTGTGTGTGTGGGTGTGTGTGGGTGTGTGTGTGTGCTATCCGTGTGCGCGTTGCCATTTCCGCGTGCGTGCTTGCTTGTTTGTCACGCACGCTCAATGTAGAGTATGGTGTATACCAATCTATAACCTGAAACATATCGAAAAATCATATCTTATTTATCTTATTTATAAATGTCTGAACGAAAATAAAAATTAAAAACCATAGAATCACTCGGTCTTTTCAAAGTAACAGTAGAGCAACTTGTAGTCGAACTTCAAATCGTACACGATCTTATCGATTCTCTCGTACCCATCAATAGAGCACTTCTCCAAGAGAGAAAAGTCACGCGAAAAACCACCATCTGGTATCTCTTCCGCGCCATTCCTGGCATGCTCGACACTCCTCTTCATCTCTTGAACGAGAACCAGACAAAACTTGTTCGGACGGAACACATCGAGAACACGCGAAACGAGCTCCCTCTTGTCTGTACCAGTGACATTTGTCTCAAAAGAGGCATACGACCAGCCGCTCTCAGGCGTAACGTGAAGAGTGTAGTAGTAGTCAGAGTTGACGATGGAGTTTGAAGAAAACCCACATGGGGAAAACGCAAACGAGTCGTGGGCAGAGTCCTTGGAGTATCTGGAGTGCTTGGTGTGCTCGTTGGCAAACAACCGGTCCAAGCCCGACTTGGCCATGATCTTCTTACCCAAAAGATGGCCAAAATCCTCAGTCTCAGGGTCCATGTTAGGGAACTCTCCCGCATGCTTCGAGGTGACAAACTGGTCACACTGGACTGGAGACAGCTCCGTCATCAGCAGCTCAAAGGTCTCGTCTGCCTCGACTAAGGCAGAGCCTGCAGGAGCTGTGGGAGCAGCAGGAACGGGGCCACGAGACTCAAAGTAGTCGTTCTCCATCGAAGAAGCAGGCGACAAAGGGTAAAGAGACTCCATCTTCGACGAAGTGTTCTCTCCGTTCAGGTACAAGTACCAGTGGTCTCTGTTGAGGTCACCAACGACGTATGCCTTGCTAGTAGAAGGGTCGAAATAACGGCCCAAGTACTCAAGCTCGTTGTCCCAGCACTGGTGGACCTCTTTCTGACGAGTAGGGAACATGAAGCTGCGACGAGAGTAAAACACGCGGAATGGCGAGTGTCCACTGCTTGTGCCGTCAACCTGAGCACCCAGAAACTGGTCAACCAGCTCGAACAACTTTCCCAAGCACAGCAGTGTGGTTGTAGTGCCGCAAGTCTTGAGGATCAGCTTGTGCTCATAGACAAAAAGAGAAGACTCAGAGAGGAGATATGCATCCACACTCGAAGAGGAGAACTTGGACAGAACTTTGCAGTTGACAAGATCTAAAAGAGCCTCGATCTCATCAAAAGGGATGGCACGAAGGCCCCTACCGGAGGAATTAGCAGCACTGGCAGGGTACCTCTTGTAGAGATCGTCCTCAGAATGGGCAAACCAAATCTCGAGCAGCTTTTCTGGCCCCTCGAAGGCATCGGAAGAGTCCAAAGTGGCAGAAAGCTCGTGGTTGACAAAGCCATGGAAAGAGGCTGGAGATCCAGACGAAGAGCTCGAGGAGGAGCTGGTCGAAGAGCTTTCACGCTCCAGATTGGTGGAGTACACTGATGGGGACATTGAGGGAGAGGGAGATGGGTGGGGTCGCTTTTTTTAAATTATGATTCCAAATGAAAAAAAGCTTGTCCTTTTATGGAGAATCAAAAAGACAATGAAAAAAAACAAACGAAGTCCAAAAAAGAGATGTTGAAATAGTCTTTATGAACTCTGTGTTGAGGGGGGGGTAGATAAGGGCGTGGGTGTAAGTCGTGTTATCTGGGTTTAGCTGGTCTGTTGAATCTAAACAAGAACTCCTTTGGCATACGGGAAAAGTGTAGCACAGGTAGCGGTAACAACGTTTGGTCTGAATCTATTTGGCTTGGGTCTTTCTCCTAGTAATTGTAGGTGGTGAAAGGTACAATTAGTAGAAGAAACTCAAGACAATCAATGGGCCACCTGGTGGGATTCAAATATACAATATGAGTGGTGAGTGGTGATAATCCTGGTTGTTGCGGTGGATATGTATGAATATATACACAGGTACAGATCCAGATGTGTGTGTGTGGGGGGGGGTGATGTTGAGATGGTGGACTCTCTATGGATTTCAAGATCCAGGGGATATGAGATAATTGAGTAGTGGCTGATTCTAAAATAGCTTTCTGCTGGACAGAAAAAGTGAAGTGAACAAAACTAGCAGAAGCCTCTGAAAAAAGTTTCATAAACGGCTCTCGTGGCTATCGTTGCACTGTGCTATCGACTCTTCACCCTGGGTGCACCCTGGAATTTTTCATCGTTTTTTTGCCTGGTAGCGAATTTCCTCTTTGGGTGCAGACGCATACAGCAAGCAGCGCCCCGAGGCGGGTAGTGCACAAACGGTGTGGGCAGGCGGTGTGTGTGACGTGTGTGGGCTGAAGTAAAACGCATGCATTGCTGCCCCGACGCTGGCTGGCACTGTGTGTGTGTGTGCGACTGCTGACACTCGAGGTCAACGCACGAGGTGCGGTTTCTCTGTCAGCTGCGATGCAGAAATGAACCCTGCGCGCGCTTCACCAACGACCACCGCACATCATAGGCAGAAGAAAAAGAAGTAGCCGGAAAGCAGAGAGTGCGCCCACCGATCAGACGTATACGCCTACTAATTGTGATATGAGTGGGACTCGCTCCTCTCATGCATACTCCACTTCTTCCTCAGATTGACAATATTCAAATCAGCGTTTCCAAAAGTATATAGGCAAACTCAATCTTTTTGTGTCTTTTTGACTATATGCTTTTTATTTCAATTGGCCTAATATTGACGGAGTTGATACCGACCTTCGTCATGTTAAAAAGTGCATCAACACCGCCGTCTCACTAATGTATGTAGTGTAAGGCACATTTCTGTGTATCGTGGTGGTTCCTTTCACTACTGCTCTCTGCTCTCTGCTCTCTGCTGTCTGCTCACCGCTCACTGCTCTCTGCTCACCGCTCACTGCTCACTACGTGTGTCCTCTCTCTATGCCGTTAGAAACGCGCCTCACACACCGCGTCGCAATGCGCGTGCGCGTTTACCGTATGGCACGCAGTGTGGAGAATCAAATACATATATCTAGTTGATCGTTCAGTTAAGGGATCTTCCCTTACTGAAATTGAAACAGTCAGAGTGATCTTACACTCCATCACCTTCACTGGCTATGACTCTTTGTATCTACAGAATATGATAAACAGACATCGTTGCAACTCACACTCCAGCATTCACAAATAATCATGTCTGAAGAGCTAAAACGGCTGGCACTGGACTTTGACTGGCCAGCAGGCAATGCCGATGATTCCAACGCTTCCTTCCCGGTGCTGCTAGACGAAGAAGATCTAAGCGTTTTAAATCGTGAGTTCCAAAGGAAACTCACCACGAAATCACAAATATCACCCGATGAGGAAGATGACTTCTATAAAGAGACACAAGATCTCGATGATGACGAGGAATACGAGAATTACGAGGAGCATGACAACCGTCATGACGATCGCAATGACCAGGAACCAAAACCCGTTAAGAGGAGCTCGATTTACTCTATTCCACCATATATCATGCTACTGATTGTATTCCTCATACCGTCCTTCCTGGTCATACTTCTGTACATCGCCATATCCCCCGCATCGTTCCTCCCCTCCGTCGCATCGCGTAATGACTTTTCACATTACAAAGACTTTCCATCCCTCTCTCCCATTACTCAGAGAATCAAATCTCTCGAAAAACAGGTGGATACCCTATCACTGAGCCAGACACGGTTTTCATCGTACCATCTTCAGCTCACCCAGCTGGTTGACAAACTCAAGGAGTCGATGAAACAAGACATACAAAATGTATACGACAGCTTCAATGCTTCGAAGGTGGATACGTCCATGTTGAGCAGGGAGATTTCATCGCTGAACAACCAGCTGGCCAGGGTTTATGAAGATATACAACATAGCCATATAGAAAAAGATAGTGTGGAAAGAAAAATCAACGACCTCCAAACCCAACTAGAGAAGTATTCATCTCATTTAAACGAGATTCACTCACTCGAACAGCTAATCAACGAGGACTCATTCATAGACAGCATCATAGAAAAGCTACCTGAGAAAATCTCGATAGGTTCCGGAGCATCACCCGAACTCTCCGCCATTGTAAATAACCTGGTTAAGTCCCAGTTGAATTCGAAAGAGTTGAGTTCATCCATAGAAAACCAGGTGGAGGCTGCCCTTAGTGGTCATATCCCATCCTATGTCACTCGGTCTGAGCTTGTAAGAACCATCCAGCAAAATAGAGCTTTGATCTCTCAGCAAATAGAGGCATGTAGGGAGTCAGTTGATTCCAAGCTTCTCCAGGTCGGTGTGGACGGCCAACTAGATAATAAAGGATTGGTGGAAGATGCGGTCAAAAAGATAGTTACCTCTTTTTTGGGAGCAAATTCTCAGGTTGGGAAAGTGAACTATGCATCGTACAGTGGTGGGGCACGAATTCTCGGTCATTTGACCAGCAAAAGCATCAAAAACCGAAAACGGAAGAGTGTGGTAAGCAGGGCACTATTTGGATGGTACGACTTTCTGAACAGGAAAATGAGCTCGAATGCCCAATCCGGGTTGTTCAACACCCCTATCAATGTCCTGACAGATTCAGATGCCCATTGGGAAACCTACAACAAGGAGGGCCCTACGTTACTGGGGGTCAGGCTGCCCTCTGCCCTAATGCTAAAGGAAGTAGTGGTTTATCATCCTCACACCTCCAATGATCTATTCAACACGGCGGGGCCAAAGTCCATCAGCTTGTACGCCCGTCCTTCCAACAGATCGTTGGAGCACGATCTTCAGAATGTTGTGGGTTCTACCTACCCACAGAGTGGAGGGATCACAAATGAGTTTTTACAGCTGAACTATGCCAAGATTGGTGAGCTGCAGTATGATATATATAGCGAGAAGGAGTATCAAGCAGTGAAAATCAGTCCGCTGTTCTTAGAAATGGAGGTTCCCATAAGGGAGATTGTAATTGTGGTTGAATCCAACTGGGGTCACCCATCCGTTAACGTATTGCACACTATTCAAGCAGCGGGCGACAAGGTTTAATGTATGTATATTAATCTTTTTAGGGAAACCCTCCATATACCACCACAAGAGCATTACTAGAAAAAACCGAAAAACTCTACGCAACGACAAGGGAACTAATCTTCGGATATCCCCCAGGCATGAAGCACCATAGTAACCACACAGAGTGTACACTACAACGCGATAAATCTGGGAATTGATCTTGGACAAACGCTAGGCACCACCCCAGGAGACCCACTTTGAGACGATAAAACACCGACCTCAGTGTAGGCGAGACATAAAGCGACTCAAGGGGGGTAAGGCTAGAAAAGTGTCTGGCCCTTTGGCAAGCTTGGCCTACTAGTGGAGAAAACCCCCACCAGTAGAGCTCGCCCAGGCCAAACACCTTTCGTACGCAGAATCCTGTGGTATACAAATTGGAGAACAAGAACAAAACCAAGTAAAACAGTGAACAACAACCCTTTAAATATACAGTAGAGAATGGCCAAGGGAGGGTAGGAACCTTCGACAGCGACTAGGGCTACGCGAAGAGTGAAAAGTTTCGCATGTTGAGTGTGGCACTATCACTCTATCTGCCTATAATAAACCATGGACGAAAAACATACAAGCAAATCCGAATTAGTGTAATGGCTATCACAGTACGCTCTCACCGTGCAGATCGGGGTTCGATTCCCCGATTCGGAGGATTTCTTTTTTTGTTTTTTTTATTGTTTAATAGAATCTTGTACTTTTTAATTGTTTACTTTTTTTTATTCTACTCTTCTTTTTTCTTTGTTGTATTATCATGTCTAAAAACTATGGAAAAATAAAATATATGGTTGTTTTCTTAATCTTAGTTTCTCCTCACACACTTTGTGACTTTCTATGAGCATACAGAGATTGCCAATTTTCAATATATGGTGGATATTACTTAAAAGAAAAATTATATTTCAGTTTAATGTATAAAACATATAATAGAAACGAGGTAGTAAAAAATATATATTTTATTAACAATCTGGATAAAAATTCGCTCTCGCTCTTTCGCTCAGGTTCACCGAAGACAGACACGCCCATGAAGGTAACCATGGAAGGGTGCGGACCCACGTATGATTCAGCGGTATATCCGACTGGTGAACCTCTTTAAATGAAAAAAAATAGTGTAAATATAAAAAATCGCTCTCGAATCGCTCTCGAATCGCTCTTGCACTGCGTTCGCACTGTTATCGCACTCGTTCGTATTCGTATCCTTTGGAATGGCACGAAGTATGAATAATCGCTCATATCGCTCATATCGCTCTTGCCGTTGCTGTCGCTCAACACCGGTCCCTCATTTCTCATCTTCATAGCTCACCTCCTCCCTGGTTGTTGGTTCATCCTCACTGGAAATCACTTCATCCGAAGCTTCATCAGGTGTACTTCCATCGTAGGGCTCCATGTTCCATCTGAGCAATTCCTTTGGAGTCAAGTAGTCATAGTAATCCTTTGTGTCGATCTCGAAGGGGTCCTTAACAGGGAATGCCAAGCATAGCCCCCAGTAGATGACAAAAGAAATGATAAATGCAAAGAAAGTGTCGCCGCTAAAGAAGTTCATCATGGCTGAGTTCTGGACCAGATTGGGGTTTGCGGAGTTGACCAATCCAGGCAGTCCAGGAGCCATACCAGCAACCCAAGCTACGATGGCACGGAGGTTGACACCGTTCCAGTAGTAATAATTACCACTCTTCGACAAGGTATACGCGTCACTCACTTTGAGGTGCATCTTTCTCACAACCAAGAAATCGCAGATGATGATGGTGACAATAGGGGTCATCACAACACCAAAAGAGCTCATCACACTTAGGAAAACAGAGGTTGAATTATAGAAATTCCAAGGCAAAACGGCCCAAGACAGCAGGCTGGTGATGATACCACCCCTGGCAATATTAACATACTTGGGGAAAACTCCGGAGAGATCCATTCCTCCGGCAAAGCCACAGTTTAAAGTAGCTGCTGAGAAACAGGAGACAAACATTGCTACACCACAGAAGAAGGAGGCTGCCCTTGCGCCAGACCCATAGTCGGAAGTCTTCATCCAAAACTCGTACATTTGACTGGGGAGCCAGAAGGAGTAATCTTCGCCAAACTTGGAAATGGTGGCCGAGGCTGAGATTATACCCATGACAGGGACGATGGTGGTTGGCAGGGTGAGGGCCAACGTGGTGCCGATGATTACCTTATTACTACTGCTACCGAATCTGGAATAATCGCTCTGGTTGGTGGAGCTGGGTGAGACGCTACCGAACCAATAACTGATGATGTACACCCAAGTCCAGGCTCTTTCCGAACCGGTCAAAGTGGTTGGCACGGCAAAAATCGCTCCGTAACCACCGACGTGGACAGCCCAGACGGTCATTCCGATAAATGCGAAAAAACACATGAAACACGAGGTAACGACAATCACGTTCATCCGCTCGGGCTTGACGAGGTAGGCAAAGAGGGCCAAAAACTGGAAGATCAAAAAGCCAACAAAGTCCCTCGTTGTCATATGAACGCTCTCGGGGAAAGTGTTCTTCATCTCAAAATAAGACTTGCTCCAGGAGGAAAGGATGGTGGAGACAGCCAGTCCGCCGATCCAAGCATAGGAACCAAAGTTGACGATGGACATCAAGATTCTGATGAGGATTCCAAGGCCCGAACCGTAGATTCCAAACACAATACGCTGGCACACGGTGTAACCAACGTGCCAGGTAGAGCCGGGGTAACCATTTGCGATGGTAAAGGCCAAGGTGACCAGGTTTCCCAGGATGAGGGCACCCATGATTTCACCGACGCTTAAGCCAAGGCCCAGCACAGAGCCTCCGGTCATCCAGGTGGTGGGGTTGAAGGAGGGGATACCCCAGTAGCCCATGTTGGAGAGAACACCCCATGTTCTGCGGTGAGGGGGGATGGGTTCAAGATCGGGATTCTTGAGCACACTGAGGTTATGTGCCTCCTCCTCGGGATGAGGGACTTCGAGGAATTTGAGAATCCTGGACATGGAGCCAATATTATGGGATGGCTTGAATGGTATGGAGAGATGGTTTGCGAATGGGTGAACAGCAGAAAAGGGTTCAGATGATGTATGTTTGTCAGATATATGTTTGTCAGATATGTTTATCCAATCATGGATTATCCGACAATAACCCTGCTATAACAAAAATTTCGCCCAATGCCAAAATAATTATATCGTATACTTATAAACCTAACGTGAGGAAGCCCCTGTGCAAGTATTTTTCACTCCTCGGGCCTCTCACCCCACTCGACGCAGCCGAGCCCCCGACGTTAGCCGACACGACTGGTGGGCGGCACTAACGTAGGGAGGGGGCACAGTAAGGCAAAGGGCTCAATGAGGGAGACGGGTTCAGTAAGGACATGGGGTCAATAAGGGAGACGGGTCCAGTAAGGACGATTAGCATGGTAGGGCGACAGACTCACAAGAGCCCAGCTCCCTGGACTGCTCAGTGACGGGCTCAGAATGAGCTGAGAAGGGATAAGCGTAGGCGAGAGAGGGAAAGATCAAGGATGAAGCGGGAATCATATAGGTATTGAGCATCGAAGAAGATTGGCCATTAGAAGATATATTAAACAGTATTGAAACTGAAACCATCTGATACTTTCGCTTCGTATTTCAGTGCTTTATGCTACACCTCCTTTGGTTTCGAGTGTGCTTTGGACTCGAGTCCTATAGTAAAGCAAGTACGCACCATCAGCGATGCATCGAGTGTTCACGCCGTAGCCTACGGGGCATCGTTAGCCGTTGCCAATGTTTGAGGCACACACACATTTAGATTGGTAATGACACTTCGTCTTACAAATATGAAACGCACACAGCGAGAGAGACGGCTGCTGCAAAATGTGTGTGGAGCATGGCAGATTAGGGTTGCAGGCAGCAGTTCCAGGGAGAAGTGGAAGAGAAAACTGGAAGGGAGCAATACCCAACGAAGAACATCATTGATATAAAATGGAGAGATGAGTAGAAAGAGATAACAATCGGAGATAATTAACAGAGAAAAAATGGTCAAAAATAGTCATGAATACTCAAAAACAGACTAGGAGCTCTACTGTCCCCTCTCTAGGCGTGCACTCCGGGCATACACTCCGAGCGTCAGGGTTACCCCTCCTAGACCCCTCCAAGACCCCTCTAATGCAAGGTGCGCAACGGTAGCGAGCACTGCCATGAAAGAACAACGGTTGGCGAGCGCAGGCGGGGCCTAAGCCGCGGCGCTAACGATTCTTTTGATTTTGAATTATCCGATGACACTGCAAGAGATATTTATATTGCGTCTCCAGTTTTCATGGAAGGAGCGCGGGAAAAGCCCGCTTTGAGCTGTAGTCGCTTACCCTGATATGTCGCATTAATAATCGCTGCAGCTATCATCCTTGACATTCCATCTCAACCTTGTCGCTTCGGGAGCCCTTTCCTCCAATCGGATTATCTATGCATGCATAAAAAGGCAATAAGTTACCTATTTGAGCGATTTCACCGGCAGCAACATGGGAGAGCCGCACGGCAGATTTCAACGGTTTGGACGCAGATTACCTCAACGGTGCTGGGTGTGGTTGGTATATAAAGGAATCGGTGGGTCCCACTGTGTATATGGGAACCTGCTGTGGTTCAACCGGAGAATAGACCTATTTATCTAAAAATGCCATCTGTTAACTACCCAGAAGAATTCGCCGGATTCGCCGTCCACGACACCGAGAAGTGGAACGAGCCAAAGTTCACAACCTACCCACCAAAGAAGCTCGACGACTACGATGTCGACATTGAGATCGAGTGCTGTGGTGTGTGTGGATCCGACCTCATGACCGCTAAGGCCGGCTGGGGTCCAATCACCTGCCCACAGGTTGTTGGCCACGAGATCATTGGTAAGGTGGTTGCCCTTGGTCCAAAGGCCTCTTACTACAAGCTCGGCGACAGAATTGGCCTTGGTGCTGAGGCCTGGGCTTGTCTCGAGTGTGACCGTTGCAAGGCCGGTAGCCCACAGTACTGCCCAAAGAGAGTCAACACCTACAACAGCAAGTACCCAGATGGCTACATCTCCCAGGGTGGTTACGCCTCCCACGTTAGAGCACACGAGTACATGTGCTTCCCAATCCCAGAGGAGATCAAGTCTGCTGAGGCCGGCCCACTCATGTGCGGTGGTTTGACCGTGTACTCTCCACTCAAGAGAAACGGCTGCAAGCCAGGTGCCAAGGTTGGTATCATTGGTATCGGTGGTCTCGGCCACATGGCCATTATGTTTGCCAAGGCAATGGGTGCTGAGGTGTGGGCTTTCTCCAGAGGAAGCAGCAAGAAGGAGGAGGCTCTCCAGATGGGTGCTGACCACTTCGTTGCCACCGGTGAGAACGAGAGCTGGTCCCAGGAGCTTTTCAACAACTTTGACATGCTCCTCAACTGTGCCATTGGTCTCGCTGGCCTCAACCTCGACGCTTTCCTGCACACCCTCAAGGTTGAGTCCAGATTCGTCAACGTTGGTCTTCCACACGTTGGCGAGAAGTTTGACTCTTCTCCATTCTCCTTCTTGAAGAACGGTGCTTACCTTTCATCTTCTCTCTTGGGTTCCCGTGATGAGGCCCTTGAGCTCTTGGAGATTGCCGTCAAGCACAACATCAGACCATGGATCGAGGAGGTTCCAATCTCCGAGGCTGGCTGCCACGAGGCCATGTCCAGAGCCTGGAGTGGTGATGTGAGATACAGATTTGTTCTCACTGAGTTCGATGCTGCTTTCGGTAGAAAGTAGATTATTTATTAACGAAGTATTTATAGAGCGGGTAATTATTTATAGAATGATAGAATGATAGACATAGACATAGACATTATTCGTTCTGCGTAAGCCAAAGAAAGGCAATCAACCATCACCAAGGCGCTCTTGTAGATGTAGAAAAGTCATTCACCTTGGGATGGGTTTGGTGGGCCTGACTGAAACTGCTAGCTACAGATTCTTGCGACAATCCTTTAGGCCAAGGGTATAGAACCCCTCCAAAGCCAAAGTGCTGTACCACAGGGAACTTGCCCAATACCTCGTCTCCATACATTCGCACCATTCCCTTCACCACCTTATTCCAATTCTTAGCCGTCGTACTGACGCTATACAGAACAGGCGAGTGTTCATGAAATGGACCATGTTTCACCACTCTGATAAATGATATGGCGTTAAAGTAGAGATTACGCAGGCGGTACTCCTTCAGGTAGTGTGGGTCAAGGATCGAGGAAGGCGAGACTCCAAGGGCACCGTTGTTGAGAAGATGATTACCATCCTCGTCCTCTTCAGCTCCTTTAGTTAGCTGTGCTGCTCCTAGTATGTAAATCAGATGGAAATGGTCATCCAACCCCCATACCCCATGCGAGCCTGCCGGCTCCAGAGTGTATGTTCTGATTAGAGTCTTCACGAGGTCGTAGTATTTGCTGAAAATGACCAAGAGTTCGTATCCCATGGCACCATCCGCATCTGGTGCATCTGGATCAATAATACCACCCATCATCAACCCACCGATAAAGGCCAGGAACGACAACTCATGGCCTGTTCCATAGTCTATGCGATCTCTCGATCCAAAGGCATTCAGCAAGTAGGAGGTGAGTTCAATCACAAACCCATCGAATGAATAGCCTAGGGAGAGATTATCATATATCGGGCGGAGTTGTTTGGCCACGACGGCGTTGAGCTCAGAAGAAAGAGCATCCTGTACCTGTCTAAAGGCGAGGTTTCCATACCGTTGAGGTGAAGCGATAGGAGGGTATTGCGGGATCAAGGAGGATATGAAGGAGAGAATGTTGAGCACCGACTGTGTGGGGGGAGAGAGGGTCAGCTGCACCCGTGAGCCGGACTCAGGGGATGTGGAAGAAGAAGATACATCCTCCGGAGGGGGCAGGTTGGTTTTGTTGATGCTGGTTGCAGACACTGTTGCTGTTGAATGTGCCTGTGGTTTCTCAAACTTGACAAGGTCTTGCTGAAGAGCGCCTCTTGGCACCTCCTTTAGCGCTATGAGCTCACAGACCTTTGCCAAGACATACTGGAGGTTTGCAGCAGCCTGAGACTTTTCAAACACCAACAAGTCGTTGGCTGAGTGAATCCGCTTTGTAGGCAAAGAGAAGTGGGAGGCTGCCGATAATGGAGTCGGGCGTTGGTTAAACGAAGCAACTGCCGGGGACGCTCCCTTCCGAGAAGATGTGTGAGGTGGATGTGTAAAGTGGATGTTTGAGTCTTGAGATGTGTGATTTGCGGGGTGCAACAGCACATGTGCACGAGTTGGATGGGACATCGTGGTTGCTATGTGTGATATGAGTGATATGGGTGGTCTGAGTGAGATGAGTGATATGAATGATATGGGTGAGATGAGTGATATGAGTGATATGAGTATCTATGAGTACCTGATATCTGTATCCCGGATCTAGGATCTGTGTGCTGTGTATGCTATACTCCTATATATTATCGTATCGCATAAACCATTCTAATTGTATACCACACTCACTGGTGATTATTGATACGAATTATCACCAGTTGATGCTCATCTCCCGTCCGATGAGCAGCAGGAAAGGTGCATAAGTGGGGCAGAAGGGGTGATGTTAAGAGGAGAGAGTTGAGTAGAAAATCAAATGATTGATAAAAAGATGTGGAAATAAAAGATGTGAAAATAAAAAGTTCTAAGAATTGCCTTGCCAAATATAGTTGTGAAAATAAATATACAGTCTTGGAGTAGTTAGTGTAGTGTACTGAGTGAAAATTATAGTGTGGAGATTATAGTGTGGAGTACAGTGGAGAATATTAGGGAAACCTATTAGAGTAGAGTGATAGTAGAGAATATAGCGGATATTATAATAAGGAAACCTATTAGAGTAGAGTGATGGTAGAGAATGTAGTAGGGATTACAATAGAGAAACCTATTAGAGTAGAGTGGATTGTAGAGTGTAGAGTGTAAAGTGTACTACAGGCCCCATAGTTAAGTCTGCTGAAAGCCCTAGAGCTCCATGATCACACCGACCACCAAACGGCACAGAACATAGGACAAAACCCATGCACCTAATTTTCCAAGTGCCTAATATCCAGAGCAATAATATGAATAACCCCCTATAAATAAATAAAAACCAACCCAGATAAACATGCTAATCCATCCATACTAAGTTCATTATGTCGCACCTTCTCCAATTTGTTCACACACGACACGATGTGTTGACGTTTTTATTTTTCAGCCTGGTATAATATGGAGAGAGTATAAACTGAAAGCCAACCAACCCATACACTCACATCTTCTCGGTGGGGTTGCACTGAACATACACACGGTCCCCACATAGAATTGAGATGATACACTCGACAGCACCGTTTGTGGCGTTGTACGACGCCATCTCGGCCAACGACAGTGGTGCGGTGCCGAGCCTGTTCAGTACGATCAAAGACGACATCAAACAGCTATTGATCCACGCGCCCAAGAGCGAGAGCAGCAAGCAGCGACTTGAAAGCAAGAAGGTGCAGTTCTCAGATGGCCAGACATACGAGCTAAACGACGAGTTTGTGCTGCAGACGGTGAAGCTCGCCGACGAGCTCAACCTGGACGAGGTGGCCGCTGCAGAGACACTCTACTTTGCGAGCGAGAACGAGGCCAATTTGCTTGGAGTGTCCCCATTGGAGGCCGGAAAGGCTGCCTTTTACATGAGAAGGCGATACATTTTGCTGATAGCATCCTACATCACCAACCAGAAGGACCCCCTATCGCCACACGCCTCGTGGATCGACTCCACCTTTACACAGAACACCGTCAAGTCATTCAGCCTAATCGAGACAGAACTCGAAGAAATCCAGAAACTCGTCCAGAGATCAAACTTCTTGGGCACCCCAGACGCAAACTTCTACAAAAATGTCAGGTTCAGACGCGATTTCCTGTTCGAGGAGCACCAGACCTTGGGCGAGGTGCTATGTGGACTCACCCTGTGGGGGAAAGCGGGCGGAAGTGCCACCTACACGTGTGTTTACGAGAAAGTGAGCGCATTTGATCCTTCTGATCTCTTCATAATCAACTACATACCATATATGTTTTCCTTCTTGGGTAATCTGAGCCAACTCTCAGAGGCCGAGGTCACTTCTCTCCATGCTTCCACACTGAAGGAGGTGTCAACCACGGGGGATTCCATGACGAACTACCCCATAAGAGCTCTCTTGGCTCTGGTCTTTCTCACCAACTTCGTAGATTGGTGCAAACAGGATAACAACCGTGCGGACAAGTTTGACTTCCACAAGGACGTCTCCGACCCCATGTTGCAGTGCATCGAGTACGGAGCCTTGGAGCAGTTTCTGTGCATTGCTGCAGAGACAACCGCGCTGAAAAGGGAACCCTTCTACGACTTTAGAACTCTGCTTCAGCAGCATATCCCTCAGATGGTGGCCAAGAGACTCTTCAACGAGGGCACCGCAGACAAGCCCAGCGGGCTGTGTGGCAGCGGAGCAGCAGCAGGATCCATTTCGGCCGGCTTATCATGTGCCGCGGGCCTCGGCAGGGACGACAGTCCAAACGGCGCAAAGTTTTCACAGCACTTGCTGGAGTTTTCTACATCTGCGCTGTTGTCATTTGTCCATTGTTTCATCACCAACTGCGTATTCGTATTGACGCATCTGCGGGACTCAGAAGAGGACCTGCTTCTATCTGGTGAGAGGGGCCACGGCAATGGCTCTTCGAGAGACGATGGTTCCAATGGGATGGACATATCGGAGATTGCGGAGAACGGCGATTTGGAGCGGTTTTACATAGGCCTCATGTACCTCTGTGGTGAAAGACCGCACGTGGCGAGCGAGTTCTTGGTCGACAAGGGCTCCAACGCATTTGGGTTCTTGCAATGGGGTGCCAAATCACAGTCCCCCCTGATGACTGCTGCCTTTTGTCACCTTCTGTCTGCCCTGGCTGCAGATTCGGAACTTGCCGTTCACGTGTTCAACTTCTTGCAGACGGGAGGTAGCAACAGCGGGGCCTTTTCCGGGACAAAGGTGAACTGGTTCACCATTTATGAGTCTCTCTCTTACTACAATAAGGCTCTGAGTGAGGTCATAATAGAGGAGGAATCCTCTTCCTCCTCCTCCTTATCGCACAACAACCACAACTCTCACTACTCCCACTCCCACATGATGGGCAACCGTTCGATCGTCATCCCAGAACTGGGAGAGGACTCCACCCTGTTCATTTCTGGTTACTTCCGGCTTATCTCCGAGGTGGCCAGGTACTCCGAGACGGCCAAGAAAGAGCTCTTCAACTCAAACAATAAAGAGCTGCCCACGCTGCTTGCAGAGTTCCTGCGGAACCAAACTTCTATGGAGGGGGCCGTGCTGGAGGTATTGTCCAACCTGGTGGGATCCGAGAGGGAAATCAGAGACCAAATCTGGCAGGTGCTACAAGGGTGGCTTAGCGGAATGGGCAGTAGTATTTCCTCCACGGGCGGGTCTTCAAGCACCAACGGTAACAGTAGCAGCAGCGGCAGCAGCATTAATGGCAATGGCAATGGCAATGGCAATGGCAATGGCAACGGCAACGGCAACAACAACGGTAGCGGAAATGGTCCCTCCACCGGTCGTACCGTTGCAACTGGTAGTGCCACCGGCCTTAGCAGCACCTCCAAACTAAGCGGTGGAGGTGTGAATTCTGTTTCGCCCCGTATTCGTATAACCCCTGAGCTCGTTGCCGATAAACTCACAACCTACTCTTCGATCCTGGCATTCACAAACCTCCTCGGTAACCTGTTATCTCCCATCGAGGGTGTCTACCCGGAGAGCCTCATCACCCCTCCCAACGTGTCTGTTTGGCCGTACTTTGATTTTCTCCTCGTTGAGGTGTTTGCCCGCACGGGCAACTCGAGGGACTCAGCAGAGGCATTGATGCTGCAGCTGGCAGTGTTGAAAGTTGTAGTCACCTCACTTGGCAGGCTGGATCCGTTGCTCCTCCTCAACAGCGGGGCAGGCCACGTGACGAGTCTGGACCACATAGTGAGTAGCGCCTCGTTTGCTGAGTATATCCTCTTGAACCCAGCTGTCGCGGCCCTTGCTTTCCTTTACCAACCCAAGGTGCTGTCGGTGGTGTTCAGTGCGGCCTCCTTGGGCATAGACGAGGTGAGCACGCTTCCCAGCGATTCTGACGAGGTTAGGCTGGTGCTTCTTTCCTTGAAGGCAATGGAGCGCGCACTATCACTGGAACCGCTCTTCCTAAACGAGGTGGTGCCGACTCTGAAGGCCTTCACCGCGGCTTCCCCTTCAGACCTGTGGTTGCCTTACATCCTGCCATCCACGTCGCTGTACGACCACCTCACACGTGACCTCCCGCTGGTGGTGAACATCTCGTTGTACGTGGGCTCCCCAACCTCCGTGGAGATGGCACTGCTCTCGTGCCAGCTACTCTCGAAGATAGCAGCTGCCCAGCAGTTTGGCAGCGCAACAACGGTGCTCGGCAAAACAAGGCTGTCGACGGTATTGGAAACGGTCGACGAGAGCGACCGCATCAAGAGCGCCTGGAAGGACCAGTTCCTCTACAAGAGGCTTGAGTTCATCTCAGACTTTGAGCAGGTATCGCAGGTGAGAATTGCCATGCTGCAGTTCATCAACAATAATCTCACCAACGACGCAAGTCTCTTCCTGCTCGGGTTTGAGAACAAGCTGCAGTCGCTGTGTGATTCGAGTCTGTTGGGTGCCATGGTTTCAGAGGTGGTGTCGTTGCTGGGAGCAGCTGCCGATGGTGAGGTGTCCTTTCTGGCAATGAGGACATGTGCACTCGTGCTGGAGATCCTTCTCAAGCTCTGCAAGGGATCTCGCACGGCGCCCACCGTTCTTGGTCTATTGCGTTCTCAAAGATTCTTTGTAGATGTTTTGACGGCAGAACCCATTGTGACCCCTCAAAGGACCCATTGGGAGTTCAAGGTTTTGGACAACCAGCAGGCGGCTCTGTCCAACGATACTGCTAGCGGGGCGGTTGTAGCTTTTGTAGTGCATCGTAAGCTGTTGCTGGAGCTATTTTCGCTGGAGCTGTTGGCGCTTTCCGGAGCAGGCTCCATTTCCGGCGTGAAAAACTACATCTCCTTGCTCACAGATCCATCCCTGAGAAATGGGGGAATCAGTGGGAGTGGTACCGGTGCAGGTCGGATATTCGATTTCCTTGACATCCTGTACTATTCCACAACGGCGTATCCGGTTTTGGGAGCCGGAGAGTTTGCTGAAAAGTACAACCTGGCCTATCTGGTAGATAGTCTGAAGGTGGAGGGAGCCGTTGGGCCAGGCCTTTACGACGTTTCCACAGTGGCCACCGTGGTACGCTTGGCCGGGGGTTCAAGTGAAGACATGGCTCTCTTGATCGACAACCTCTGCTCATTTGTGTCCAATACGACGTTCAGAGACCAGCAGCTGGAGTTTGTTCATTCGTGGGTGACCCTTTTGCAGATCATCATCTCGCTCTCCACGGAGGGCACGGCCAACCTCATCTTGGAGGTTCTGCAGGCAGTTTTGCCCAAAGTGGAACACTACTTCAGAGGCGATGTGGCATTTGCAAGGGAGCTGGTGTCTCTCTGTGTGAGCATGTTTGACTGTTTTGAGAAGAGCGTTCTCAACCGCGGCGAGGGTGAGGGCGGCGAAAGGGAAAGGGAAAGGGGGGCCGTGGTTGCCTCACAGTTGGACTTCCACCTGAGTGCGCTTGAGAACTTCAAGCCTCTATTCAAAGTATGCCTGTCCGGGATCCTGTGCTCTGTTTCGACGTCTCTGCTGCGGGCTGACCTCTACATCCTCGTCAGCCGCTACCTGCAGAGCCTTTCGAAGTGGGGCAACAAGATGTCCATCACAGAGGCGCTCACGGTGATCAGGGCCGCAGACAGAAAACTGACGCTTGCCATTTGCGATGACTCTGTCAGCGGTGAAGGCGCATCGAGGCTGACTGCCTTG
The DNA here is from genome assembly GCA_030567595.1 of Kuraishia piskuri. Taxonomy (NCBI): domain Eukaryota; kingdom Fungi; phylum Ascomycota; class Pichiomycetes; order Pichiales; family Pichiaceae; genus Kuraishia; species Kuraishia piskuri. Next base: position 320,098 of record JAJLSM010000009.1, read on the forward strand.
GTGCTGCTCGAGACACTGACCGGGATGGCGGTGAGCGTAGAGACGGTTGTGGATAATGGGAGAGTGCGGCCCAACTTTTTCATCGAGTCGCTCTTCTCGAACGACTACCTCTCGTCACTGGTTGTTTCTATCAAGAGAGCGGACGAGGTGTTTGTGGAATGCATGAGCAGCGGTTCTTCCGGTACCAGACCGCCTACCTTGGACCAGCTTCTCTATGAGCTCACGTGCTTCAAGACATGTCTCTACCTGTTGATCCGGGTGTCGCAGACCAGGGCGGGGGCGCAGAAACTGGCCCAATGCGGGCTTTTCAACGTGCTGGAATCACTTGTGATCTTGCGGATCGACCCTGATCTGGGGGTGACGCTCAGCCTGAGCCAGGACCCCGGTGTGGTTGCTGCACCTACTGCCACCGCCGCTGCCAGCGTCAGCAATGTCAATGGAGAAGTGGTGTCTCATATATCGGAGGTGAAGGTTGACTTTGGCCTGGATGCGCCTCTTCCCAACCACAACGGTGCCGGGGTATCGCTTTATGAGATCCTGGTGCCTCTATTCCAGTTGGTTTCGGCGATGGTGATTTCACTGGGCGCCTCCAATAGGCCAGCGGTGGAGCACGTGAAGAGGCTGCTGGAGGTTTTTGGAGGGTTGATCAGTGGGGTGATCAAGAGGGATGCCCTAATCGACAGGAGGGCTGAGTCTAAAGAGAGGCCAGGCGATGTTGTCAAGCCGCTTGGGCTGGAGGAGCTCGTTAAGCTATTTACTCTTCTGTACGGGTTGGTTTGAATGGGCCATGTCACACTCGCAATACTAGATATATTACACTTTGTACCAATACAATGTTAACAATGGTATCTTATACTGCAAACACAGCCACTGTGTTTTACAGTAGGTATCAAAGTTCACGGCCAGCCAATGGTCTGTGTGTCTCTAGAAACGTTCACGGTGCCAGCATCGCTGCGAAGAACTTGTACAATGTTTATCAAGTATCTTTTAAGTGTGTATCAATAGTCAAAAGTTGTGGATCACTATTAGAACGAGTGCCAACCATCTTAAACTATGCATCACTAGTAAAGCTATGTCATATTACCAGGCATATCATTTGTAATAGAACGTCATCTTAAACTGTATGGATATAATGTTAACAATAGTCAAAAGTTGAGCACCAAGGTTGTTTGCAATACTATTGTATCAATATAATGTTAACAATAGTCAAAGGTGGAGTATCATTGTTTGCAATACTATCTTAAACTGTTTACCAATATAATGTTAACAATAGTCAAAAGTTGAGTACCAATATTGTATCTTAAACTGTTTACCAATATAATGTTAACAGTACTAGCCAAAAGCTGTGTATATAGTGTTAACTATCCATAGTGTCAACTATAGTAGCCAAAAGTTGAGTATCAATAAACTGTTAACAATACTAGCCATATCAAGTTGAGTATCAATATCATGTTAACAATAGTCAAAAAGTTGAGCACCAAGGTTGTTTGCAATACTATTGTATCAATATAATGTTAACAATAGTCAAAGGTGGAGTATCATTGTTTGCAATACTATCTTAAACTGTTTACCAATATAATGTTAACAATAGTCAAAAGTTGAGTACCAATATTGTATCTTAAACTGTTTACCAATATAATGTTAACAATAGTCAAGAGTTGAGCACCAATATTGTATCTTAAACTGTTTACCAATATAATGTTAACAATAGTCAATAGTTAAGTATCCGGTGCCACACGACCTTGTATAGAAGCCGCGAGAGCCCCTCTGAGTCCTCGCAGCCCTCGCTTGCCATCACACGACTCCGCCTCGCCCCTCGACACGCACTCTGTCAGTGCGCCTACTGCGCAATGGCCGTACACTGCACAAACGCTGGGCACACGCTGGGCACATACCGTCTATTGGCAGATGCACCAACCGGATCCCGCAAGGGGAAAGTATGGGGATACGGGGAAGGAGCCGTTGCGTTGCATTGGCACAGCGGGGCCGGGCCGTGGGGGACGCAGTGAACGGAGTGGGAAGGGGGGAAGCCGGTGGGGTAAACGGGGGAGTGGGACGGGGAGTGGGAGGGGGAGTGGGACGGGGAGGATTGAGACGGGTGTTAGAGGGGGTTGTAGTAATAGTGTGGAGAGGGTATTTTTGGATGGTTTGGTGGATTCTTTAGTGTGTTTTAGGGGGTGCTTTGCAGTTAGTGCAGTAAAGTGAGTGCAGTAAAGTGAGTGCAGTAAAGTGAGTGCAGTTAGTATAGTGAAGTGAACAGCCAGTACAGTGAACAGTGAACAGTGAACAGTCAGTACAGTGAACAGTCAGTACAGTGAACAGTCAGTACAGTGAACAGTGCACAGCCAGTACAGTGAACAGTGAACAGTCAGTACAGTGAACAGTGAACAGCCAGTACAGTGACAGTGCACAGCCAGTGAACAATATTTCACACCAAGAAATCCATTATACCGATACTAGGTCCAATCAGCAAGACCCATCACTCACCACACATCGGTGACGGCTTTCATACACCCCTTTTCCCATCCTGTCAGAGTTGTCTGACTTTTCAAAGTGAGTATCCCAATCATGTATATCCCGGCCGATATCTCGCGGCAGAAATCGAATGGCCCGTCGCAGTTCCAGCTCTTGCTAAATGGCAACATCTGCCCGATTCAGACATACGACCCGAACGTCATCTACAAGCTCACAAACGAAGACTTCTCCTTCACAAACGTGGATGGCACATACCTGCCCGATATCGGCATCCGTATCTCGCGCTCCCCAATGGTGCCCGATGACCCCAACACCTATGTGTCTCTGAGCAAGTTTGTCGAGCAAAACCTGCGGAGGTATCACACAACCGTCGGCAACCTCAACCACAACATGATCACAAACCCTTTGAGCGTCCCCCCAGAGACTGTGGGCGTTCACGATGGCAAGACTGAGATCCTGCCCATCGGCTGTGGCATCAACCCACTCATCTCTGACCCCTTCAAGAACGTGCACCTCACCCCAGGGTGCATCGCTGAGATTGTCACCATCCAGGACAACAACAGCAACAGCATCCATGCCGCCAACAAGGGCCCAGGGCTCTCGAAGATGATGATGTTTGGAAAGCGTCCCTCTGTGTCAGGGGGCGCCTCCTCCTCGGTTTCCGTTGGTGCTAGTGCCAGTGGTACCGGTACTGCTTCTGGCTCTGGTATTGGTGTCGGTGCCGGTGGAGGTTCCGCCTCTGCTTCTACAGCAGCTCCCTCAATTGGCGCCATCCCCATGTCGTCAACGATGTCCAACTCAACTGGACTCGTATCAACAATCTCCTCCAACAGCCATGTGACACACACCCCGCATCACGTGGCCAACGTAACCCCACTCATCGACACGCTCAAATTGCCCAAGTCGTCACTGTCGCGCAGTGGATCCACCTTCATCTCCAAGACCATCACCACAGATAACCTCAATAAGAAGCTCACCAACGCATCGTCGCTGCTGGTTGCCGGCCACGGCCGTCTGCTCAACATTGTGAACTTGGAAGCGACCCCGAAAGAGATGGAGGTTGATGTGCCGTTGCTCAAGATGACCGTCACGACGAGCGTGATCTCCGCCATCTCAACGTTCAAGTACATCACCTCTGCTGGAGAGAAGAATCTCGATATCCTCGTTGGGTACTCTACAGGAGACCTGGTGTGGTTCAACCCATTCAAGATGAAGTACTCACGGTGGAACAAGAACGCCAAGCTCGTGAACCGCCCCGTGATGTGTGCGCAGTGGTTCAGCAACGGCCGGTTTGCCATTGTGGGATTCGCCAATGGAGAGGTTATGATCTTCAACCGTGACTATGAGGACAACGAGAACTACAAGTACGGCGGCGGCCGCAGCGTTGGAAAGTCAAAGTTCCTCAAGGTGTACAAGAGCAGCCAAAGGGGTGGTGGTGACGGTGGTAGCATCGGTGGTGGGGAAACATCCAATGGAGTCGCAGAGAGCAACCCCGTTGCTCACTACAAGATCACCGGTAAGGCCATCACATCTATCAAGGTACACCCTCATCATCCCAACCTCGCCATCATCTGCAGCGACGACGGATACGTACGGGTGATGGACCTTGCACGCGAGGTGGTGTTGGATATCTTGCCCTCCTACTACGGTGGAGTGACGTGTTGCGAGATCTCCATCGACGGCAAGTATCTATTCACGGGAGGCCAGGACGACTTCGTGTCAGTGTTTGAGTTTCAGCCACAAGTGTTGGGAGTTTCTTCTGCCGCTGCCGCTACCGCTGTCTCGTCTTGTACCGGGTCTCTCAAGCTCATTGCCAGACTGCAGGGGAACTCGTCGTGGGTGAGGAGCATTGCTGTCGACTACTACAAGACTTCGTTGGGCCTATTGTACAGGGTGGGCTCTGTTGGAGATGATGGTGTGATGGTGTTTTACGAGTTCCAACCACGGGCGATGCCAAAGGTGAAGAAGGCGCTGAACATTGGACACAGTGGCGGCCATGGTGGTGCAGCAGCCGGTGGTGGTAATGGTCATGGTGGTGCAGGTGGTGCCGTTGACGAAAAGGGTCACCGTCACCACAAGTCATTTTCGCGCATCACCAACCGTACCAAGCACTCCGATTCGATCTCGTCGTTGACGTCGTCTTCTGCACAGCAGCAGCAGATGTCGATATTTGAGATCATCAACGGGGCGTCGCAGTTGTCTCTGGCGAGTGGAGGGGCAGTGGGTGGTGGAGGAAATGGTGGAGCGAACAGTGGAGCAGCAGCAGCAGCAGCAGGAGCAGGTGGTAGTACGCTCAACCCGGTGGTGAGCACCTCCAATTTGAACGTGAAGAAAGTTGACAGTCTCATCTACAGGGGGAAACATGACGACATAATCTACCTGGGCGAGGAGACGGTGGTACATGACAGTGTTGGGCTCAAGCAGGTGCCTCTCATCTATCCAATTGGAGACGAGGACTTGAGGTTGGGACGTCTTTCTGGGCTGTGTTTCCAGGATAAGTATGTGTGGGCGTTCTGTTCCGGAGGTGATCTAATCAGGTGGTTTAGAGGGAAGTGAATAGTTGTATTAGGAATAAAGGATTTTGAGATATGATGGTGTGACTGAGAAATTGATATAGGATAGATTGAGAATATTATTGAGGCTAGATTGAGAATAGATTGAGACTAGATTGAGACTAGAGAAGAATAGATGGAGAACATGATTAAGGAATACAGGGGATATGAAAAAGCGAACATACCGTTGTAAGATATATTAATGTGTTGAGGGAGTATATAGCAAAGGATACACAAGGTGTTGGTGGAGGTGTTAGGGAACCCACCGGTATACTGGGAGAGACACAAGGGAGTGAAATAGCATGAGCATATATTAATGAAGCACAAAAGGAAGAGAAGTAGAGAATCAAAACAGGTGGTGAGGTAGAGTAATGCTCAATTCCATCAATGTGGTTGGGTTGCGCGGGTATTTGAGGCTATTGGCGGCTAACGGAGGGAGCAGACAGGGAGACTCCACCTGGGGAGATATATGGTAGGACGGTGAGTTGTGGGTGATACCAACTATTAACGTATGAAGGGTGGACCTTATGGTGGACCTTATGGTGACCGTTTCTATAATGAGGCTATGGTGAGGGTATTCTATGGTAGGGTATTCTATAGTTTAGATTGCTTCAGATACCATACTACATATAGGTGTATCCTATAATGCGCATGGCTGCAGATCATCATCAACTGGCTTCTATAGGGTGTTGATGCTCAATATTTCAAATGCCAGTCAGTGGTTGTAGGTGACTGAGTATAGCACCTAGCGAGTCGTTCTAAGTTTAGCATACCTCAGACACAGCTTCGATGTCATAATCTCAGGCAATAGCTATCTCAAGCAATAACTATCTCAAGCAACTACAATCTCAAGCAATGGCTATCTCAAGCAATAGCTATCGCAATAGCTATCTTAAGCAATATAGCCAAACCATGTAACTCATATCTCCTCAGTCTCCTCAGTCTCCTCTCTCGGCTTTCGGCCACTCTGCTCGGCCATTTCACCCCGGCGCTGCTTCCGATTACCCCGCTCTGCGTCATTCTGCCCTTAATGGGCCCGCCTAATGGACCTGCTTCATGGGCCCGCTTTAATGGGCCCGCCCTAATAGACCCGCCATACATTGTGCAGAATGCCCCACGTAATCAGGGGGAGATCGCCCGTACCGCTTACTGTGTACTGTGTACCGCTTACTGTTTACTGGTTACTGGTTACCACTTACTGTGTACTGGTTACTGGTTACTGGTTACTGGTTACTGGTTACTGGTTACTGTTTACTGGTTACTGGTTACCACTTACTGGTTACTGGTTACCACTTACTGGTTACTGTTTACTGTGTACCACTTACTGTGTACCGCTTACTGTGTACCGCTTACTGCCCTGCCCTGCCCTGCTCTGCCCTGCCTGCCCTGCCTGCCCTGCCTACTGCGTAGTGCGACACCCACGATTCCCTCCCAATTCAACCACCTCCCGATCACATGCCCTTTGGCACATGCCATTCGGACAAGGCACACAGCCAGGGCAACTTTCATATGCGTCTGCCCGCGTCTAATTGTGGGGAATGCAAAGAGTGGGGGGCACAAGGCGTTCTGGGGAGATTCGCCCTGGGGAGCGACACAAGACAAGACAAGACAAGCAAATGTTATATATACGGCCTGTGTGCCAGGTGTGAAGTTTTGTCTTCTTGATAAGGAGATATAAGGAGATATATACTGATAGACAGATCAAGGCAGATATTGAAAGCATTAATAGCTATACTGATAAGCAGGTGTCGCAGGTGTCGAAAGCAGTAGCATTTCCATCATACAGCATATACATACATTCTCCCTCTCACACAAGATGAACCGTTTGAACCAAATCCATTCCCATCTCACTGGCTCCAGCGCCAGCGCAAGCGATATCCGCTCCAAGAACTCGGACGACGTGGTGATTGTTGCTGCCTACCGCACCGCCCTTGCCAAGGCTGGAAAGGGATCCTTCAAAGATATCAACTCAGATGTGATCCTGTATAAGCTCTTGCTCAAGTTTTTCGACACCCCAGAGCTCGCAAACTTTGACAAGTCAACGATCGGAGACGTCTCAGTCGGCAACGTGCTGAACCACGGCGCCGGCGCCAACGAGCACCGTGCCGCAGTGATCGCAGCAGGCGTACCCCACACCGTGCCATTCCAGGCTATCAACAGGCAGTGCTCCTCCGGCCTGATGGCAGTGAACGATATCGCCAACAAGATCCTCGCTGGCCAGATCGACTGTGGTTTGGCCTGTGGCTCAGAGAGCATGTCGCAGAACTTTGGCCCTCGTGCCGCCGCCAAGATCAGCAAGGAGGTTGTGGATGCCACCGCCTCCGCAAAGAACTGCTTGCTCCCCATGGGACTCACCAGCGAGAACGTGAACGAGAAATACCACATCTCCAGGGCTGAGCAGGATGAGTTCGCTGCAAAGAGTTACAACAAGGCCGCTGCCGCCAGTACCGCTGGATTGTTCAAGGAGGAGATCCTCCCTCTTGAGATCACAGTTGAGGACGACGACGACGATGACGACGACGACAAGGAAGAACACACCCCAAAGAAGAAACGCACAATCGTGGCTGCTGTTGACGAGGGTATCAGAGCAAATGTAACCGCCCAGTCTCTGGGTAAGATCAGACCCGCTTTCAAGAAGACGGGCGCCTCCCATGCCGGCAACTCCTCCCAGGTGACGGATGGAGCCGCCGCTGTTCTACTCATGAGACGTAGCAAGGCACAACAGCTCGGGTTGCCAATCATGGCCAAGTACGTGGCCACCGCAGTGGTTGGAGTGCCCCCAGAGATAATGGGTGTTGGTCCAGGCTACGCCATCCCCAAGGTGTTGGAGCTCGCCGGCAACGTGCCCGTCAGCGATGTGTCTGTGTTTGAGATCAACGAGGCCTTTGCAGGACAAGCACTATTTTCCATCAAGAAGGTTGGCATAGACCAGGAAAAGGTGAACCCAAGAGGTGGTGCCATCGCCCTTGGTCATCCCTTGGGCGCTACGGGTGCCAGACAGGTTGCAACCATACTGAGAGAGCTCAAGGCTGGAGAGATTGGTGTGACTTCGATGTGTATCGGCACCGGTATGGGAGCCGCAGCAGTGTTCGTCAAGGAGTAAAAACAAAATGGTACACGGACAATAAATAAATGAATAAATGAATACATGTCGTTAAGTGTTGGGTGTTATGAGGTTAGTTGTTCCGTCTGCTTAATCTGCTCATGCGTTGATGTTGAGATTGCATGGTAGTGTACCCACCAAAGTGAAAAATATATGGATAGGATAAATGAATTGCCCTTTGAGAGTATATAGAGAGATCAAGTGCAAATAGCTGGAATAGGCTTAGTTAGATATATATAGTGTGGTGAGAAATGGAAGGGGAAGTGGCGGTTGACCCAAATGGGGCCAGCTCCTCCCGTCGTCGTAGAACGAGAACCAGGAAGAGAGGCGACAAATCGGTTCCTCAGGACGCAGTGACCAGCCCCTCAGAGGGCTCTCCGAACCCGTCCACTACGACACCTGCCCAACCCCCAAATGCTACACAGAAAAAGAGGACCAACAGAAATAGATCGGCAAGAGATAGTACCCCCCAAAATGACACACACAGGAATGACAAGAATGACAAGAATGACACATCCAACAACAATAGGAGTAGAAACAGAAACAGCAATAACCCGAATGAGGCAAAGGTCAAAGAGATCTCACGGTTGGTACATAAGTTCCCCATGGTCACCGTCAACGGCATACCTGTTGCCAATCTCTCCAAGCCAGTGATACCGTACATTGAGTCAGTACTGGGGAAGAACTCTAGAGACTCTGGTGACGCGGACGACCTATATCTGTCGTTTTTACTCCGCCCTTCGGATCCAGAGTTCCCCTATGACCTGAGTGTTCTGAAGCTGTCACTATCCATACCGGTGGGATATCCATATAATTTCATGAGGAACAGTTCCAGCGACCCCAGCATTTCGGTGTTAAACGATGACATCCCCAAGGGGTTCAGCATCAACGTTGAATGGGGGTTCAAGGCTATTGTTAGAAAGGCAAAGAAAGAGAGGATCAAGAAGAGGAAGGGAGGCCCCAAGGCTTCTAATGACCAGCCATCGGATGATGGAATGGATATCACTTTGTATGGTGGAGCTGACCTTTTGAGCATGATTATCACATTGGACAAATATCTAGAGACATTCCTGGCCATGGAGAGGAGGGAAACGATCAAGATTGTGAGGCCCAAGGGGGTCAAGACTGCCGGAAACAAGCCAAGCCAAAGTCAAGCGGATGGATCATCGATCACCACTAGCGCGGCCCAGCCCAATGGATATGCCTCCACCTCCACAGTCTCTGTGCCGAGTGCAGTTGCAGCCAAGCGGGAGGGTGAAATCAACAGGTTTATGCAGCGGTTTAGGCATTTCCACCCCCGTGTGTTCAAGGAGACGAGCGTCAGCACCATCATATCGCTGGATCTGGAGCCTCCTTCTCCATTTGTCATAGAGATCGAGGGCATGGAGGGCGTGAGCATAAGCAAACTGCCCGTGAAGGTCACCGTCCCCAAGGAGTATCTACACAACGCCAAGAAGGGCCTGAAGCTAGAGGTGGACATGTCCAATTCGGCAAACTTGAAGCTGGTCAACTCAGTACAGGATAAGAGTGTTAAGCTGGCGCTGGGTGGAATGCTGTCAAATATCTCAACAAATTTCACGATAGTGGCCACTGAGGCTGCCAAGGCTAATACAGAGAGTGAGCAGGTTCCCCACTCCATAACGAGCCAGTTGAACCTATTCACCTGTTACTTGGAGAGGTTTTTATCTGGAAGGAACGAATTTGTCAAATGGAACGACATGAGAAAAATCGCTACATAGTTTGTATACACGGAATCAGTTGCTGAGCATTGACAACTATGCTGAATATTTCACCTAAATGTTCACGAATTCAACTTTATCTCACCCACATTTATTGAGCCTCACACTATTGTGCCATGCACACCTCATCGCCGTGCATGTAACGCGCGTCTCCAAAGTCTAATAAATAGATGCAGTAAAGTGTGGATCAACTGGATGTTGGAGAGGTTATAGCTCTATAGCCAAACAGTTGATAAGGCGAGACAAGGTGCTAGTCAAGCCTTTGATTATCAAGCTAGTTTGAAACACAACATTGTCTATTTATACCATCCATAAGCGACACAGCCCATGGTGGTATGACCGTCGGAGTTAAGAGGTGATCCGATCCACACATAACTGCTGAACCACACACAACCACACAACCACTGCGTAGGGACTAGCAATAGCACCAGAACGATGATATAGCGAGAAATGTCCAACTCCAGAAGCCAGTCCACAGATAGCAGTGTACGACACCTGGCCGGTGCCAAAGTGGTCACACCGCCCAATACCGGCAGCAAAACGTCAATGGGCCCTCCACTTGCTGTGCCATCCGTAATAGGAGCACCATTGACAATGTCACGGACAGCCTCCACATCGTCGCAGGTACCTGCGAGGACAACCTCCGTGTTGAGGAATTCCGTGCCGAATGTTTTGCAATCTTCGCTAAACACACGAGACGTAGGCACTGGAGGATACCCACTGTCACTGCCCACATCGCCCACATCGAGGAACCCTGTACCCGGGGCAGCCCACCGAACATCCAGCCAGTTGAGTTTAGCCTCTAGCCAAACAGTGATAAATAGAGTAAACACCAGTGATAAGAGGTCGACAGATAACTCTGATTTGCAGAGTGCTACAACAACGGACAGCAGTGGGAGCAGATTTGTCGCTGGTCTCAAAAAGCTGGGGAGAGCAGCCACCTTGAGGAAGAGCACCTCCAACCTAAAACTCGATATGGACAGTGCAAACCGTGATGAGGACTCTTTCCGGGCGATGCGATACGATGATAATGGCAGCGATAGCACACTGACTTCCAAGAGTGCAGCACTCCCTGCAAAACTGGTATCTCCGGTGAGTCCATCCTCGGCAATGCGAACCGGTGGAAACACCCCCAGGAGATCCATAATAAACGATGGCAGTGCGTTTTTCGCCAATGTGTACCACCCCAAGAACCAATTCAAAGCCGCATCCACGCATCCTGAGGCCGAGGGTGATTTGGGGCTTCCATTTGGAACTCCTTCGAAGGTGGTTGTTTCCCAAAGTAACGTAGTTGCGGTTGGACTAGAACTTGCGGGAAGAGGGCTGAAAGAGCCATACCAACACGAGGAGGACAACACTGATGCTCACTCGTATTCCACCTCCTCAAGCAACATGGGCAGTAGCATCAATAGCGCCAATAAGAGTAACACTTCTGTCGAGCGTAGTAATACCCTACAGCACCCAAGCCCTAGGCGGTTTTCCGGCGTGGATCCCCTGAGACGACTCTCTTCTAGTATTGCCTCGCCCCCCTTAACCGGTAATAATGAGAGCAGTGGTGACATTTCGTCACGTGACGAGAGAGTCAACACGGCGATCAACGATATACTTGCCAAAGAGGATATCTCGGATACGGGGAGAAGGCGGCTGGAGAAGCTCACGGATCAGAGGGGGTGGTCCACCGAGAATACAGACGGCAATGTCGATGCAAATACCTCCGCTGGCAGTGGCGCAGCCAAGATTTTCCGTTCAGGGGTCTCATCTGGCCTACCCCTTCTTGGCAAATCGTCCAAGCAACAACAGCCTTTGACCCCGAAACACGGGCCATCCTGGTATGTTCAACATATGATTTCCAATTCCCTTACACTCAAAGAGTTCCGTAAGCTAGAGATTCGCCTCCAAAATGGGGACACGGAATGGACTGGCGAGTTTCTCACGCACCAAGGATTGCCTGCATTGGCTGCAATTTTGTCTCAGATCAATAAGCGTACAATCAAATCCAACCAGCAGTTAGATCAGGAGTTTGTTGTCGTGAGCTGTTTGAAGTGTCTCATAAACCGTAAGGAGGGTGCTGACAGTGCCCTCGCTACTCCTCAAACTGTATACTCCATCGTTGGGAGCATCGTTTCACCTCGAATTGCAACCCGGAATATGGTAACCGAGATGTTGGCACTCCTGAGCTTCTGGAAGGTGCCTCTTGGCAGGGATCAAATACTGGTTGGGTTTGAGCGGATGAAACAGAATGAGGAGAGCGTCAACCGGTTTGACGTTTGGCTCAATACAGTTGACGAGTCTATTGAAGTTACTTCCAAACAGGGTAAACAAAGCAAACAGGGAAATGGTGGTGGGGGTGGTGGTAGCTCCAAACACGGGGCACTGCTAGATGAATACTACCTTGTAACCGCCTTTTTGATGTTGTCGATAGTTGAAGGGGACGACGACGTTTACGGTAGGGTTGCTCTTCGTAGAGAGTTGTATGAGGCGGGTGGGGATTCTATACTTAATAAAATGACTCGTAGCTGCAGTTATGATGCATTGCATCTGACTGTGGGTAAGTACTTTGATTCGGCCAAGCTGGACTTGGTGGAGTTGGAGGATCTTGAAGCGGTGGATGAGAGCGGGAACTATGAGGTTTTCGAGAGCGAGAGAGAGGAGGAACAGGGGGAGAAGGAAGAGGAAGAGGAAGAGGAAGACGGTGACGAACACGAGGCCACTGCACGTTCTGTTGAGCATCGGCCACACCAACCTGGACTATCCTCCGCTGACTCTGCCGAGAGGCTGCTCACTGAGATCTCTCTATTCTCAGAGACCCACCAGCGCTCCGACTTGGAAACTCAAATCAGCTCCATATTAGAGTCGTTGCTGTTGGCCAAAACATACACCGGTAGTGCCGAATGCGTTCGCATATTCCGCGTAGTCAGCACCATAGTCAAACAGATAGTCGTATCCCAGGTTAACTTCCCCAAGAGTATGGGCAGGAATGGGGACAGCTCTTTGCCTGACCCCGCTGATGACAACCTTGCGATGATGTCCGGTCTCATTCAAAGGCTTAACGACCGACTCACGTCTGAAGATACCGCGAGACGGGCGATTCTGGAGGCCAACGAGTATTCCAGGCAACTCGAGCTGTTGAAAGCGGAGAATGCGAGATTAAAGGATCAAGCACAGGTGTCTTTTGGCGGGAAGCATGATGCACCCTTCAAGCGTGTTGGTAGCAAGGGCAACTCTGCCATTTCTTTCCCCAATGATTTTAGTGGTAAAGAGATGGCTCGTGTGAATTCCCAATTGGATGGAGACATCATCTCAACAGGTGATATGTTTTCACATCCCATTGGCCATAGGGGTAATTCGCCATTTTCCCCTCGGCCTGATGGAGGAATCTCGATTCATCACTCCAACAGTTCAGCCGTTACAATCGCCGGAGAGTCAGAAGCGTGGTGGGGTAATCGGACGAGGGACACATCAAGTGGATCTACAACAAAAGAGGCTCTAGGAGATGCAGATAATCACTCCCGCTATGTAAGCAGTTCTGCCTTGCATACAGGTGATGTTGGCTTTGCTGGGCAATCTTCTGGACTTAACCATGGCATTGTTGGCCAGACAACCATGGTTCCCCGTTTGAAACAGCGGAGATCCAAATCGTTCAATGTTGGGGATACCATCGGGAAGTATCCACCGGTGGTTTCTGTAGAGGATGGAGCATCTAGCCCAGTAAAGAGTGAAGACGTAGAGGCTGAAGCACCAGGTCTCCAGGGACAACCTCTTCAGGGACAGGGTATTAACAACAGAGCATATCCGTTTAGTAGAGAACAGGCGGGTGAAGGTTCCGTTAGCTCCATTGGCCAAAGATCATCTTCCAATCCCACTATGAAAGGTGGAATTCCTGACCACTTTGTGAGCAATTTCTTTGAGCCATACGATAGTTATGACATCAACGGGCATAAAATGGGTATGAGCGACGAGGATTGGAAGAAATGGAAAGAGTGGAGAAAGAAGGGGATGTCGTTGGGAGGGAGTGAGGGTGGAGACGGGAGTGGATCTGGAAATGGATCTGGAAGTGGATCTGGAAGTGGGTCTGGAAGTGGGTCTGGAAGTGGGTTTGGTTCTGGTTCTGGTTCTGGTTCTGGTTCTGACATCACCGTGCCAATCCCACCAGCTTTGCCTGGCTTCCTGTCTGCGGCTGCCCCTCCACCTCCACCTCCACCTCCACCTCCATTACCCTCGCTATTGATGAAGTCCGTACCCATGGTGCCAGTGGGAATCCCACCACCTCCACCTCTTCCTGCCTTGCTATCAACCAAAGCATCAGGACCTCCTCCACCCCCACCTCTTCCCTCCATCTTGACCCAAGGAGGTGTTCCACCACCACCACCACCTCCTCCACCTCCTCTTCCAAATGTTCTTAATGGGGGCCCACCACCTCCACCACCCCTTCCATCCCTATTATCTAAGGAGTCACCTGAACCAACAGGCATCCCTCCTCCTCCTCCTCTCCCAGTGGTAGAAAACCAACCTGCGAAACCCATGGAGCCTGTCCTGCCTGCAGTCCCTGCCTCGATCGCATCGCTCCCCAAACCTCGTCAAAAGTTGAAACAGATACACTGGGACAAGATTGACAGTGTAAACAACACCTTTTGGCATAGGCTCACCGAGGAAGATACCACTGGTACCCAGCTGATGCAGCTGGGCATTCTCCAAGACGTGGAGACACATTTCGCAGCACGTGAAATCGCTGGCCTGAAGTCCAAAACAGGCAAACGGGTCATGAGTGGGTCTGGGTTGGGAGACCAGCCAGCAGAGACCAAAGTTTCCTTCCTGTCGAGGGACATCGCTCAGCAGTTCGGCATCAACCTTCACCAGTTCAACAACATTCCAGAGAGCCAGTTCGTTGAGAAGGTTCTGTCATGTAGCAAAGAGATCGTGGAGAATGTCAACCTTCTTGAGTTTTTCAACAAAGAGGAGCTTTGTGAGATGTCATCATCCTTGCGAAAGAGCTTTGCTCCCTATGTGTCTGAGTTTTCTGATGGGCAAATTGCCAAACGGCCAGTCAAGGATGTTTGCGAGCTTGAGCGGAGCGACCGTATCTTTCTGGAACTGTGCATTAACTTAAACAGCTACTGGAAATCGAGGTCGCGTGTGCTACTGGTGATGTCCACATTTGAAAGGGATTACCTCGATCTGGTGGGGAAGCTCAACCAGCTCCAGGAGAGCATAGACAGCGTGCGGAACTGCGATAATCTGTACAGCGTGCTGAACATAATCAAGAACCTTGGTAATTTCATGAACGACGAGAGCAAGCAGGCGGTCGGGTTCAAGCTGTCCACCTTGCAGAGGCTCAAGTTCATGAAGGACACAACCAACTCCATCACTCTGCTGCAGTACATAGAGAAGACCATTCGTAACCATTTCCCGGAACTATCGATCTTTGTTGATGAGTTGAAGGAGATGGGAAGAGTTTCTTCTTTGTCCATTGAGCAGTTAGCGAGCGAATGCAGCGAGTTTGACCGCAGCATTCGCAACTGTGTTGACTCCATTGAGAGGGGAAACCTGAGCGATCATAAAATGTTCCATCCCGAGGACCAGGTTGTGAATGTTGTGCGGAAGAAACTGGGCAAAGCCACCGAGAAGAGTACGATTCTCACCAGCAAGGTGAAGACGACTCTCGCCTCTCTGGACTCACTCATGGTATTCTTTGGCGAGAGCCCGCAAGAGGGAGGAGATAACGATGTTTTGAGAAACTCATTTTTCGGCAAGTTTTCCAACTTCATAGAGGAGTTCAAACGAGCACATGTAGAGAATGTTCAACGGGAGGAGGAAGAGAGGGCCTACCAGGTGAGAAGGAGGATGTTGGAGGGAATGAAGAGCCGTAAAAAGGAGATCCCACTGGCAACCGATGAGGTGGAGGTGTCTGACAAGGCTAAGGAAGTGAAGGATGACGAATTTATTCTTCAAGGTAACCAGATGATTGATCATCTTTTGGATAGGCTAAGGGGGCAGTCGGTGGGTAAAGTTGTGGGCCGGAAGAAGAGGGAAAAGCGGAAGCGCACTCTAAGGGGAGATAACGTGAGTATTAAGAGTGATAACAGCATGAAAACGCTCGGCAATGACAGTATAGGAGAGAGGGCGAGAAAGATGTTGAGCGACTTACGGGGAGATGAAGAGACAGGCAATACGCAGGACTACGAAATAGGCGCCGATAAGAACATCCTCGATACGCTTGACGTTGACTCTGTTGAAGGGATATTGAGGGTTGCAACGCCTTCCATGAAGAGCGTCATTAGCGAGAGCAGCAACTTTGACAGGCCAGAGACGCTTCCATTACATGTGGAGAGAGATGAGGAAAAAGGGAGTGAGCAACCGGGGGATGAGACGGAAGTAGCCAGTGACTTGGATGCCACCATAGAAGGAGAGAGTAAAGGGGTGGAGGCCAATAGTGAAATGGAAACACAGGGAGCCAAGATAGATCATACAGAGGAGGTTGAGCAGACAGAACAGCCACGATCTGAGGGATCAAGAGAAGAACTGATTCAAGTCACCAAACAGACGGCAGATGGCGAGGAGCCAGAGGAGTCAGCAGAAACTGCCAGCTCTGACGCGGCCAGCCACGAGATCAGCCAAGAAGCTGTCGAAGAAAAGCAGCTGGAGACCCCCGGAGACGAACTCCTTGGAATACCCATGCAATTAGACACAGCAGGCGAGCCTGATGAACAGATTAGGAAGCCAGTAGAGCCAACAGAGACCCCAGAGGAAGAGGAACGCACCCCCGATCTAATTGAGTTTTAGTTTAGCATTCCCTCTGTATATTAAGCAATGACTACATGAGTTAGACATAATTGGATACCAAGCATCCTCTAGGCAGTCTCATCTAATGCCCGGCCCTCGCACCATTAATCCTCCGGAGTATCCATCCCGAGCATCGGTCTGAGGTCCGGGAAAGAGCTTCCATAGGATGCGAGTGATCCGGGAACAAAGCAAAACACTATCGGAGATATGTCCCAGGACCGTTGGGCCTTCTTCACACGCTTTGCATTGGAATTATGGTTAAAGTGCAGATTACGGAGCATCGAGGGTTCCCGGTGAAAGGGGGCCATGAAGAAGGGTGCAACACGCCATTGAGAAAAACGCTTATCATGTGTTTTTGATCCGTCCCCGGCCGGACTCAGCTGTTATCTGTCAAATGTCCAGTACGAACATTATGCTCGGACTATCTTAATCGTCAATATTCTCTTTTCCCACGTTCACTCTCTATGATTAGCAGTGTACTGGTGGCCTCCCGACTTCTCCCGGTGTGCCATTATGGTGTGCCCCCACCGGTCCCCCACCGCTGGCCCTCATCGGAGCTGCCTCATCGGGCGTTTTGGGTATGTGCCCCCACCGCCGGGCAGGGTGTGTGGAAGGGTGCCCATTTTACCCCGGATTTGTGGGAGGATAACTAGAGGGGAAGGGTTACTGTCAAGGATGGTATAGTGGGTTGTGATATGGGTTGTGATGGGCTCTTTGATGGGTTGTGATGGGTTGTGGTGGGTTGTGATGGGCTCTTTGATGGGTCGTGAGGTGGGTTGTAGTGGGTTCTTTGATGGGTTGTACGGTAAAGGCTTAATGATCCGTGTACATTCCACTTGGCCTGCAGTTTCAAGCAAGGCTGATGCCTATCCCGCCTCACCAACTATCCTGCCTCACGCCAAGCTCAACCGCACAATAGCAACCATATTCCAGTGTTCCCCGACTCGGCTTATCCAGATGTTTCTCATTCCCATCTCGGGGTCCGCCAAATTGTTCTTGCAGCAATATTCTGCCTGATCCCATTTGTATACAATCCTTACACAGATCAATCAACCTGCATATGCATAAATAGGGTACTTTATCCCTATACCAGAGGGGCTCATCACTGCCAAATTCCACCCTTAGTATGGAGCCACCCGCCCGTTCGCATCTCTTTACGGCATATAATAACCCGGAAAACCGGAGCAGCGGCCGCAAAACACGGCAAGTAAATCTGGGGATACTGACGCGATATGAATCATATACAGTTATTACACTGGTGTAAGAAAGGCGGCCGAGTGACCCACGGCCAATAATGGTGAGGCGGTGCGTAATAATATCCATTTATCCATTCTCACACAGTGACCCTGGTCAGGGTTGCTACAGCAGTACCAGGGAGAAGATTTGCTACATTGCACCAGAGAGATTTGCTACGCTGAATCGGAAACAGCTATCGATAATCCATGATACTAGCTTCCAACCACACGTTTCTGCAATATCATCTATAGTAATAATTATAAATATAATGATTATATTAAACCCTCTGCCCTTTTGAATCTCCTGCCCTCCCACTTCACCCGACTTTCTCCTTACCCCACAACTTTTGGCTGCAGCCTCATGCACGCACCCCAGTCGTGTGACTTCCAAACCCGGCGTGTAGATATGCACCTCAACCGATAAGCACCGGGTTTACCCATTTCTCAGTTGGGTATAGGGCGGGATTTTTTTTATATTCAGCAGCATAAGGTGTGGAGCCTTGAAACCGGTGGATCCAAATGGGATGGAATATAAAAGCTCGGGCGTTCCCCACAAGGGCCTGGATGGTTTGGAGGCTGAGATCACTGCAACAACCGTTCGAGGTATCTTTGACATATACACCTTTGACGTTACTTCATCACATTCATCACCGTCCCAAGATGGCCCCAACTGCTATTGACCACCCACACTTTGGTGGGGTGAGGAAAAACTCCGTGAGCAACTTTAGCCAGGCTTCCGACTCGACGCCGGCTCTTGCCTCGATAAACCCAGATGCCGTCATCCACCACAACGCCAGCATCCCGGTGCTGTACGAGGAGGCCCTCAAGGAGAAAGGTACCACCATTTCTTCCACCGGTGCCATCATTGCCTACTCGGGCAAGAAGACTGGCCGTTCCCCCAAGGACAAGAGAATCGTGGATGAGCCATCCAGCACCAACGACGTGTGGTGGGGCCCAGTGAATAGAAAGGTTGACGAGCAGACCTGGAAGATCAGCAAGGAGCGTGCCATCGACTACCTGCGCACCAGGGAAAAGCTGTTTGTCGTTGATGCATACGCCGGCTGGGACCCCAAGTACCGTCTCAAGGTGCGTGTTGTGTGTGCCCGTGCCTACCACGCCCTCTTTATGAGAAACATGCTCATCAGACCAACCGAGGAGGAGCTCGCTGACTTTGGCGAGCCAGACTTCACCATCTGGAACGCTGGACAGTTCCCAGCAAACGTGTACACAAAGGGCATGACCTCCTCCACCTCTGTGGAGATCAACTTCAAGGAGATGGAGATGGTGATCTTGGGAACCGAGTATGCCGGAGAGATGAAGAAGGGTATCTTCACCGTTATGTTCTACCTCATGCCTATTCGTCACAATGTGCTCACCCTCCACTCCAGTGCCAACATTGGCTCCCAGTCTGGTGATGTGACGCTCTTCTTTGGCCTTTCCGGTACCGGCAAGACGACCCTCTCTGCCGACCCTCACCGTGAGCTCATTGGCGACGATGAGCACTGCTGGTCAGAGGATGGTGTTTTCAACATTGAAGGAGGCTGCTACGCCAAGTGCTTGGATCTCAGTGCCGAGAAGGAGCCCGAGATCTTCAACGCCATTAGATTCGGCTCTGTTTTGGAGAATGTCGTGTGTGACAACACCACCAAGGTTGTTGACTACGAGAACTCGTCCATCACCGAGAACACCAGATGTGCTTACCCTATCGAGTACATTCCATCCGCCAGACTTCCATGTTTGGCAGGCACCCACCCCAAGAACCTCATTCTGCTCACATGTGATGCCCGTGGTGTGCTTCCTCCAGTGTCCCAGCTCTCCAACGAGCAGGTGATGTACCACTTCATCAGTGGTTACACCTCCAAGATGGCTGGTACCGAGGACGGTGTCACCAAGCCCGAGGCCACTTTCTCTGCGTGCTTTGGCCAGCCATTCCTGGTGCTGCACCCAATGAGATACGCTGCTCAGCTCGCTGATATGATGTCCAAGCACGGCTCCCGTGCATGGCTTATCAACACCGGTTGGACCGGTAACTCTGCTGAGAACGGCGGTAAGAGATGTCCACTCAAGTACACCCGTGCCATTGTGGATGCCATCCATGATGGTTCTTTGCAGCCCGACTCCCCAGGCTCCAGTTTGTATGAGACTTACCCAACCTTTGGACTGAGGATCCCAACTGCCGTGCCCGGTGTTCCAGCGGAGATTCTCAACCCATCGAAGCACTGGGCTGAGGGTCCAATTGCCTTCCAGAACGAGGTTAAGGACCTTGCTTCTCTGTTCATCGAGAACTTCACAAAGTACGAGAGTGAAGCCACTCCAGAGGTGAAGGCTGCTGGTCCATCTGTTTAGGAGTGTTCCATCTTTGTGGGTGTTTTTTATATAGGTTATTGCATACAATAAATAAAGGTCATTAAGAGGATAGAGCCGCTAGATTGACAGTAAGATGATTGAAGTGGATTCCTAGATAATTAAGAGTATTACTAGAATGTGATGATTAACGAGATTGGAGTCAGACTCATACTGAGATTGAGATTATGACAATCACTGGATTTTGACGATATTGAATTGGAACACAATTCAGCATCAAAGTGAAACTTTAATGTATTTTCAAAACTGATAACCATCATATCTGATCCACCCTTCATACCTGATTATCCCGTCATAGTTGGTGCACCGCCACACCGCCGCCACAGACGTTGGGAACGTGCGTCACCGCCACAGCTTAGCTCCGTTGTTTGCGGGGGGCCTCTGGACGAAAAAAACCCTTCTGAAATTGTCCCATTTGAAGGTGAAGGAAGACAAAAAACACAGCAACCACACGTCAATCAGCGTAGCGAGTTGTGCCATTGACAATACGCCACTTTAAATAGCCATTAAAAACCATGTTTGAGTCGCTTTGGGAGTCAATTTACGGAGTGTTCCCTCCCAAGCCCACTTTCTTGCCAAAGGACTATCCGGACTTGACGGGCAAGAAGATCATCGTTACGGGTGCCAGTTCTGGGATTGGATATGACGTGACCAAACTGCTGTATGAGAAGAACGCGTCGGTGTACCTGTTTTGCCGGAGCGAGGCCAAGGCCCAACAGGCCATTGAGAGCATCAAGGAGGCAGTGCCCACGACGGAGGGTTCTGGCAAGGGGTCGTTGACGGCGATCATCTTGGACTTTGCGGACCTCACGACGATCAAGGGAGGAGTGGAGCAATTCGCCAAGCACGAGAGCCATGTGGACTACATCATCCACAACGCGGGTGTGATGTTCCCACCCGACAAGTCCACCAGCAAGCAGGGGTACGAGCTGCAATTGGGCACGAACGCGGTTGCTCCTCATCTGCTGCAGAAGCTGTTGGACCCATTTATCCTTGAGGGCAATACCTCTGGAAGACGCATTGTTTGGGTGGCATCGAGTGCCTCGGAGTATGCCCCCGCAAATGGTGGAATCAACTGGGACAGCATCAACTACACGGGCCAGTCCACCGCCAACCTCGAGGTTTACGGGCAGTCCAAGACGATGAACATCTACGAGTGTTCTTCGTGGGCGAATGCGCATGCCGATAGTGGTGTTTTGGCGTTCAGCGCACACCCGGGGATTCTGCGTACCAACCTCCAGAAGGATTTCGGGCCCATCATGAGGAGGTTTGTGTATTTGATTGCTTATCCATCTGAGTACGGTGCTTACACGGTGTTGTTTGCGGCATTGTCCAACTCGATCGGCAAGGCCAACAACGGTGGGTATGTGACTGCGTTTGGCAGGCTGGGAAAGCTCAGACAGGATATCCAGGAGGGCACCACCAATGGTACTGGTGACAAGGTGATTGAGTGGCTCGATAAGGAGGTGTCGAGTTATCTTGAGTGATGTGTGTACATCGGTGACTAGATTGATAGGTCAAGATCATCAATGACTGTGATAGCTCAGTGACTATGATGTGACTGGCACATCAATTGGTACATCTATTGACACACCAATGTGACTGGTTTGATGTCAGAGAGTTCCCGTTGTACCGTGAGAACACGTGGTTTACGAGGTGAGGTGGTTGCTCATAGTAGTTGCTCATATTTCCCCATGAGTAATCAGGTTCCGCGAGTTTCTTGATTTCTATATGTATTTGTGCTTTGTGGTTTTATTGTATGCTACAGTATTTTCTAGTGTGTTTCTACTGTAAACCCTCAGCTCTCCATCCACCATGTCTAACTCTCCGTTTTCTATCATTTATTGTATATTCCATTCAAACCACCTATGTGGTGGGCTCCTCACCTCGACCGGATTGAGAGTTAGACCGGATTGAGAGTTAGACCGGATTGAGAGTTAGACCGGAGTGTATTATAATAGAGTATAGTAGACGATAGAATAATGGACTATAGTATAAGACACGATAGTAGACCGTAGTAAGGTACACTGTAGCAGACTATAGTATACAATATGCATAAGATAGTAGATTGGAGCGGACTATGGTATAATACACATTATAGCACACTAAACGATGAGTCTATGAGTACATGGCTATATGACCATTTCAGTATATTAGCATATCACTATACTATACACTAGACAATATGACTAAAGCATACTATACAGTACACTATATTATTATGCTATGCTATATCAGTACACAGTACTATATCACTATACATTATACTAGATCATACTATTGCACTATCACCATCAGCATATCAGCATATCAGCATACAATATCAAAATTTACACTTTATCAAAATTTACTTTATCAAATTTACTTTATCAAATTTACTTTATCAAAATTTAGTTTATCAAACACTTTATCACACTTCATCACACTTCCTACACACAATCCGCCATTTCCCCACCCCCTGCGCATCCCCTCTTATCTTAGCCTAGCAGGTCACAGCAGCAACCGCGTATTTCTGTGCGTCATACTGTGCATGCGTACCAGTTTGGTGGGGTAACGAAGGGTGCTGCAGTGGGGTGTAGTTCAGTTAGTAGGGGGGTATAGTTTAGTAAGGGTGTTCCAGATAGGGGCGTTGCACTAGCAGCACGATAGGAACATCCCGGTATTGTAGGGTATGATAGTATGGGGGCTCAATTGGTGTGAGCTCATTATATACAATTAATATGTGCTGTGAGTGCAATTATACATGTTATCAACCTGATAAAGCGATAACCGCAGACTGGATCACTGCTTGATACCTGATTGACTATTGACTTCTCAGGAGGTGGTTAATACTCAATACCGTGCCATCGATCGGGCTAACCGGACTACCGCACATCCATCTTCTACATTCATCTGGTGTTACACCGCCTATTACTCACCATATACCACTTATTACATTCCCACCACCCATCATATTCCCGCTGCGTATTGGTTGCCGAGCACTTATTTATAACGTTCCCCCCATCCATTCTTCACCATGGCAAACCCACTGCTATCCCCCCACAACTCTGTGTTCCAAGCACTCCAGAACCCGGACCTTGAACTGAAACGCGGCTCCAACCACACTGCCATCCCCACAGACACCGAATCAGCAGAGCAACCCCTAACCGATAAGAACCACTCGCACCAACACCACTCTGATCAACACTCTGCCAGTGCACCCGCCAACCGACCTGCAAACACACCAGATTTGCCCACGTTCAATGTCAACTGGAACAGAAACGCGCGCCATCCGCAGATCAGTGCTGCCTCCACACCAGACCCCAGCACACTGGAGTCCCATCCCATGGTGTTGAGCCCCCACATCAACGGCAGAGAGTACTGCATACTTCCTCCCACACGTGCCACCAACACCCCACCGTTGCCCTTTTCCATCCCACAGAGCTCCTTGATGGGCACCCCCTACGACCATCTGACCAACGCTGACTTCTCCATAACCTCATGGCAGAGCGTCAATCTCCCCCGGGAGTACTCAAAGCCCAACTCGGTGTTGTCTTCATCCGATAACGAGGACAACACGGAGGTGGTTGCATCCCGTGAGCGCGGTGCTGCTGATCAACACCCGCATGCTCATCCATATGACGAAATGCCCCATGGTTCGCCCTCGTCCCCCGATGTCTCGCCCGATGTAGAGTCTGCAAGTAAGGCCTCCTCATCATCCGTGAAGGAGTCTGTGCCATCTTTCATTATGCCAAGGATGTCCATCTCCGAAGGCGGTGGAGAGCAGAAGCAGCGCGGCGTTGAGAACGGCTCACGAGGTTCCAAATCGAGCGTGTCCTTCAGTGGTGACTCGCTGCTGAGAGTCCATATCATTGGCCCCGGCAGTGTCCAGTTGCGGAAACGCCTCCAGACCTTTACCAAGACGTTAAGGGGCATGTCATTCACCGATAACACGATGCTTGTGCCTGGTGCTGGTTCAGGTGACGCCCTGGAGGCTGAAGATGACGACGGTGAGGGCGGCGAATACGTGTATAGCAGTAGACACCCCGCCTATGACCTGATTATATTGATCGTAGACTCACACAACTATGTGTTGCCGAACCTGTTGAACAAACCATTTGTGCCTGTCTTCGTTGGCACACCACCGGGTGCCTCCCTGGTTAGCGGGGAATCGGCTCTAGAGGAGGAATGTGAGGAGTCGCAGTACGACGTTTCCACACGTCTGCTGTTCAAGTCCTCCATGATCTGCGAACCAGTGAGACTGACATCCATCCAGGACGATCTGTTCCCTCTGATCAACTTCCTTGTGGGGGTGATGCCTCTGCATCTATCCTCCTCCGTTTCCGGTCGTCGCAAGTCGTCGGCGACAGATGAATCCAGACGTATGGATAGAAGACGGTCGTCCACCCACAAGCGTAGGAGCAGTCGCAAGGATAGCAACGGCTCCAAAGATGCCAAACGGGTTGCGGGGAAGCCGCCCGTCCCCTCTTCAACACGCGAAGTCCGCAACCGACTGTTTGTGGGTGTCACCTGCGGTCTCATTGGGCTCACGTGCATCTGGGCCTGGCATGAGTACTCTGTCATGTCCGATGCCATGTCGTCTCCTTCATCGTCGTCACTGGCGAAGGCTCTTTCCCCAAGCCGGGTCGTCGATAGCTTGTGGGTGCCTCCGGTGGAGTCTGATGCGAGTCCAATCTCTCGAGTGATGGATTCCACACCATCGGCACCAGCGACGGGTACTGGATCGCTCCACCTTGACGAGATGAAGAGATATGTTTTCAGCTCGTCGCTGGCGGTGGTTGAGCGCACCAAGAATGCTCTTTTTCATCTTATGGGAGTGGTTGAGGATGTGTGTTCTGGCCTCACAGAGGGAGGAGGGATCTGATTATGGGTTTTTGTATAGAGTTATGGGTTTGGCGTTATCTAATATAAGTATTTAAGCAGAAGGTTGCTTTTAGGGATTTTAGAGTTTACAAAGTTTAAAGCAGAGACAAGTGTTGATGGATGGGTGTAAGTGCATTCTTTAAAGAAGCAGGTCTACGCCAAGTGGAGTATCTAAGAGTATCTATGAGTGTTTAGGGGTGTTTGGGAATGTCCATGAGTATTTAGGGGTGTCTACGAGTGTCTGAGTATTTAGGGGTGTCTACGAGTGTCTGAGTATTTAGGGGTGTCTACGAGTGTCTGAGTATTTAGGGGTATCTACGAGTGTCTGAGTATTTAGGGGTGTCTACGAGTCTTCATGCGTATCCATCAGTCTCCATGAGTACCCATTAGTATCCGTGAGTATCTATGAGTATCTATAAGTGTTTAGGCGTGTCTATAAGTATCTATAAGTATCTCTAAGTATCTATGAATACTCTAAGTATCTATGAGTATGAGCAGGGACATGAGATGACGAGGTCGAATTGATAACCACGACAAAGGGAAATTTTGAATACACCCATAACGTTTATTATAATATGATATTATCGAAACTGCCCCTCTAGGTGGAAATGACCCTCTAGGTGGATTCCTCATATTGGCTCCAGGAGCTGTCATTTCCTACGGGCACCCAGCCCAGTGGGAGGGAGGTGATATGATAAGATATATGGTGAGATATATAGGAGATACATATAAAATATACAAGATATACATGAGGACATGACAGAGATGGGAAGAACAGCATATATGGCTCTCTGTCTCTCTGTCTCTCCCTCTCTGTCTCCCTCTCTCTTTCTCTCTCTCTGTCTTTCTCTCCCTCTCTGTCTCTCTACTGTGTAGTGCAATGACCAACAGCGTGCAAAGTGCAATTTTCGCTTCGTATTCTAAGCGAGATGCGGCACTAAGCGGCAGAGTGCAGAGAGTGTGCGGCATGGTGTACTGTGGGATTATAAGATTAGATTCTAGTGGATGATAGGATTGGGATGATAGGATTGGGATGATAGGATTGGGATGATAGGATTGGGATGATAGGATTGGGATGATAGGATTGGGATGATAGGATTGGGATGATAGGATTGGGATTATAAGATCATGGGATTATAAGATTATAGGATTATAGGATTATAGGATTATGGGATCATGGTAGAGTCTAGTGGATCATAGAATCGTGGGTCATAGAATCATGGGTGATAGAATCATAGAATCATAGGGTGATAGAATCATGGGTCATAGAATCATAGAATCATAGGGTCATAGATATCATAGTCATTATCATAGATATCATAGTCATTATCATAGATACCATATATTCTTAGATACTCATTCTAATCACCACGATCTCCTCTACTCATATCCTATTAATAGCTCTGATTACCTAATCATGACGTCACAGACCGCGCCAGCTGCAGCTCTACGGGTGCCGCACCGCGAAAAAGCCCCCGCGCAGATTTGGGCCGCGCACGAGTTCCGCCAGCGCACGACCTTGCTCGCTGCCCCTCATAAACAAACTTTGCCCTATACAGAGTGGGTTAAACTGAGCCATTTGAAGTGTGTCGAGGAAACGGTTGGAGAAAAGCCAACCAGACGAGTCAGGATACGTGCCAAACAGGGCAGGAGTGTTAGCACGACACCACGAGAGAATCAGCGCAAAAGGGATAGCCCCTCACGGTCCCGAGTGCAGACAGGGAAGCAAAGTGCAAAGTGCAAAGTGCAAAGTGTTGAGGTGCTACCGGGCCGATAGACGGTGGTGTGGGCAGGTTGATTCGCGTTTTGAGGGCCATAGTTTGACCAAAGGCACATCGAGATCAGGTGGGAGAAGTGGACGAAGCCTAGGAGCGGGAACCACTGGGCATACTCATAACACTCACAACACCACAACACAGTTCAACCAACGGGGAACTCATAACAGTGACAACATCACAGCACAGTTCAACCAACGGGGAACTCATAACAGTGACAACACCACAACACAGTTCAACCAACGGGGAACTCATAGTCAATAGGTGTACGGTGACCAGCAGTGAGCAACAGTGAGCATCATAATCACCTTCGCTTCACTATAATCTACAATACTCACAGCTGACGGTGATACAGCAGTACATTTCACAGTTCACTTCACAGTTCACAAAGTATTCTTGACACTATTTCTCGGTTCACTTCTGTTTACTTCACAGTATTCCACAGTTCACTTCACTCAGAACCAGTAGTCCCTCCAAAACAATCCGTAGACATAGATGCACAATGAATTTAAGCACACTCTGTCAGAAACGGCACATCCGAATATCCATCCGCACACAGCTGATCCTGCTGGTTGTGATTGTGGCTCTGGTGTCGCTCATGGTGCTGGCTATCGTGGCCAGCATCTACTGTACAAGGAACTTCACGATGATCAGAGCTGAACGGCTGCAGGTGATTGCGGAGCTCAAGGCATCGCAGCTCGTGCAGTCCTTCTCATTCCTCTACTACCAGGTGTACTGGGTCGCAACCAGAGACACCGTCGAAGAGGCACTGTCCAACCACCGTGCGGGCAACACGTCGAGCGAAGTGGCGTCGAGCGCCATGACGACGATCCAGCAGTTCCTGGAGAGCAGCGAGATCTTCACGAACGCACAGCTCTTCGACGTGTCGCTCACGAGCATTGGCAACGCTTCCAACAGCGAGCTGGGCGAGACCAACGAGTGGGTGCTCAACTCTCTGATGCCGTTCCAGAACGGCTCCGCATCCACGATACCCGCAGAGCTCGAGGAAGAGGGTGGGCTGATGCTGGGTCCCCTCTTGAACGATACCACCTTTTTGATGAGTCTGACGCTGCCCGTGTATGCGAACTCGTCGGTGCTCATTGCCGTGCCCAACCTGACCGGCTACTTGTCGATCGTGATGTCTGTGGAGTCCCTGCAGATCGTGGCGAACGATTCAACAGCGTTGGAACAGGCCAGGGTCCAGATCTTCCAGCCCGTGACGAGCGTCGACAATGCCTCGGTGATAGAGGGATTCAAGTATGTGTTCCCGCCCATCGGGTCTTCCGACTACCTGCTGGACGAGGAGATGTCCTTGAGCGACTACGCGCCCGTGGATATCCTCTTCTCTTCCGACAACACCAGCTCGGGCTCCTTCGACGACATCGTTGATCCACTGGACGAGCGTGTTGCGCTTGGCTTTGCCGTGGCAGAGCTCCAGTTTGGCAAGTGGGCCGTCGCCGTGGAGCAGCAGCGCAGCTCCTTCCTCCAGCCGGTGAACGCGCTCACGCGGATCCTCGTGGGCACCGTGGTGGGCATTGCCGCCTTTATGTTTCTCATCACCATCCCGCTTGCGCATTTCAGCGTACGCCCCATCGTCAAGCTGCAAAAGGCAACGGAGGTGGTCACGGCCGGGCGTGGGCTCTCCAGCAAGAGGCGTAGACGGCGCCGCAGGTTCAACGCCAAGGATGACGACGCAAACAGCCGCAGCGGCAGCGACGTGTATGACGACAACAACAACGGGGGCCCTGGTGCGGGAACCAGTTTCGGCTCCTCCACAGGGCTATTTGCATCCTTTGGCTTCTCCCGTTTCAACAAGGCAAACCCTCCACTATATGTGGGCAACCAGGGCCCCGCTGCCTCGAGTGGTGCCCTCAACACGGGAATCTCCAACAGTTCGACCGGCAGCAATGTTGCAGGCAGTGGTGGCCATCCTGAAATGGACTCGATGAGGGTCGATACACCCACTTCCGATACATTTGGACGCAGTGCCAGCGGTAATATTCGACGCGAGGGCAATACCGGCACCGGTTCCACTCTGTTTGGGCTGCGTCCAAGAAAGGGCTCCTCTGGCACCGACAGACGCAGCTCTGGCTATGTTTCCGACCAGACCGGGTCGGAGTATCGCAATGGTGGTGGTGGCAGTGGGGGCCGGGACCACCGCAGCATTGGAGACTCTTACGATAGGCGTCTTTCCGGGTTCAGCCACAGCACGGGAGTTTCCTCACCGCCCCCAACGCTCACACAGTCACACCACGGGTCGCACGGGTTCCGGATCCCTGGGCTGATCCCCACGAGGGACCGGTTCGTGTACGACGAGCTGACGGAGCTGACGGAGACGTTCAACGCGATGATCACAGAGCTCGACAGGCAGTACACACACCTGGAGGACCGTGTGATGGAGCGGACGAAGGAGCTTCAGGTGGCCAAGACGCAGGCCGAGGCAGCGAACGAGGCCAAGACGGTCTTCATCGCCAATATATCGCACGAGCTGAGAACTCCGCTCAACGGTATCCTCGGTATGACGGCGGTGGCCATGGCGGAGGACTCCCCAGACAAGATCCACGAGAGCCTGGAGCTCATCTTCCGGAGCGGCGAGCTGCTGCTGCACATTTTGACGGAGCTGCTCACGTTCAGCAAGAACACGCTCAATCGGTCTCGCCTCGAGAAGCGCGAGTTTCAGATCCTCGAGGTTGCGCTGCAGATCAAGTCCATCTTTGGCAAGGCTGCACGTGACCAGCGGGTCAACTTTGCCGTGGTGATGAGGCCCAACCTGCTGCGCAAGATGGTGCTGTTTGGTGACTCCAACCGCATCATCCAGGTGATCATGAACCTCGTGAGCAACTCGCTCAAGTTCACCCCTGACGACGG
Source organism: Kuraishia piskuri (assembly GCA_030567595.1). Lineage (NCBI taxonomy): Eukaryota > Fungi > Ascomycota > Pichiomycetes > Pichiales > Pichiaceae > Kuraishia > Kuraishia piskuri. The sequence goes on from JAJLSM010000009.1 coordinate 349,852, forward strand.
CAAGGTGAGCGTGGAGATCAAGGTTCTGGGTGAGTACGACGAGGAGAGGTCGCGTGCAGATAACTACGAGGAGGTGTACGTAAAGGGGGTCAATCTCGTCGACAGCGGCCGTATCGAGGAGGTTGATGTTTCTCCTCCTCTTGCGGCCGATGGCGGGAACGGAATGGGGGATGTAGCACCCCTCTCGTCTGCTAAGCCAGACAACTCCGATATCATGTCGATACACACGCTGTCGACGGTGGAGTACAACAGGGCGATATTTGACTCGCAGTTTGCGACCCATTCGCACTCCCATAGCGGGTCGCGCTCCTCCACAGACAACAGCCAAAATGGGCTTGCTGAAAAGACCTTCCATGAGAAGGGAGACAGTGAAAAGGGAGACAGTGGAGAGGAGACGGAGAAGACGCTCATTGCCGAGCAGCAGCAGCAGCAGCAGCAGCCCTCGTTTAGGGGCAACAACACGTCTGTCTCGAGCATTCCTGGCATGTCGGGTATAGCGGGCATTGCCGGTATCTCTGCGATTGCGGGTGTCTCTGGGATCCCCGGGGTGTCCAACGACATTTTGACACCGGTGAGCGATGGCGACAACAAGGCGTCTCCGGTGGAAGGCGCCCATCTGGAGGAGTCGTCTCCACTTGGCTCTGAGGAGCACCAGCAGCAATTTGCCGCAAACACCTATGTAGACCCTTCGCCTGAAGAGCGCCGCAAGGGATACCCAACTGCCCCACTGAAACACCAGAAGATGTGGGTGGTGCAGTTCACCGTCCAGGACACGGGCACGGGGATTGCCCCGGCATTGCAGCAGAAGGTGTTTGAGCCGTTTGTGCAGGGCGACCAGACGCTTTCGAGGAGCTACGGCGGTACAGGGCTGGGTCTCTCGATCTGTAGGCAGCTGGCCAAGATGATGAACGGTACGCTCACGTTGCACAGTGCGGTTGGCGAGGGTTCCACATTCACGTTCACGGTGCCTCTGCCGCAGACCGCCGAGGTGGTGGTGACGAAAGAAGAGGAAGCAGAGCTTTACGACGACGAGTTCAACGTGAATAGCCGCAAGAACAGAAAGGTGACGATCTTGGAGCCCACGAGGGAGGAGGTGACGTACGAGAGGCAGCAGCAGCAGCAGCAGCAAGGCGGATGGTTTGAAGACAAAGCCAGCCAGCCTGATACTCCAACGGGCGGCGTGTCATCGAGGAACCACCTGAACCTACGCCTTGATCTCAAGGGAGCAGACAACACCACCGAAGGTGCCAACAACCTCAACAACACCACGGCAGTGGCGGGTTCAGGGGCTGCTTCAACGATCCCGTCTGTGTTTGTACGTACGCCAGGGTTCCCTATTGTGCGTACCCCCAACGCGACAAGCGTTCAATCTGGCACCCAATCGGGAGCCCAATCGGGAGCCCAGTCGGTAGGCACGGCGCTGTCGCCCGGGAATGACCGCACGTCGTATTTTGAGAAACCAGCGCTGCACACACAGGCCTCCACGGGCACGGCGCATTCCGCGGAGTCTGTGACGCTGGCTGCCACGATACGGCACAACATGGGGCTGAGACTGCTCGTTGCCGAGGACAACCTCGTGAACCAGGAGGTGATCAAGAGGATGCTGAGTCTGGAAGGGTTTGTGGATATCACGGTTGCGTGCGACGGTGACGAAGCGGTGCAGATGGTGTCGGATTCGATCTCGTGCAGTCGGCAGTTTGACCTCGTGTTCATGGACGTGCAGATGCCACGGTTGGACGGGTTGCTGGCGACCAAGATGATCCGGCAAGAGCTCAAGTACATGGGGCCCATCGTGGCCCTCACGGCGTTTGCCGACGATTCCAACGTGAAGGAGTGTCTCGAGAGCGGCATGACCGGGTTCTTGGCCAAGCCCATCAGGAGGAGCCAGCTTCGCAAGATCATCAGCGAGTTTTGTCCAATGGCGTCGAGAGAAGGTGCCCAAACGCCAGCTGGCGAGAGCGTGGTGAGCTCTGTCAACGGTGTTGCCACCGTGAGGGCCACCGACGGGAACGTGTACACGAGTCCCAAGGGTGGGAGTCTATCGAGGACGGCAATAGATGAGAAGGGCGAGTAAAATTTTGGGTTTTCAGGTTTCTTTGGGTTGTGTATTATAATTTATCAATAGAGGGGTAGGATTAATGTACTTGTTAGTGAAGTGGTATATTACTACTACAGAGACAATATGAAGTATTGCCAACAGACGAAAAAAGTGGGGTGGAAACAAGTCACAATATTGGTGTAGTTGAATGTATTGTCAACAGACGAAGCATGAAAAGTAATGTGTGAATTACTACATATGCTGTTTACGATTTAAAGTATCAGCTTTCTCTGCTAAAGGGGGCTTAACTTATATTAAGATGATCCGTGGATTTCATACCTCAGATTCGCATTGTACCCACACACCAGAGACCCCCACACACCAACGACCCACACACACCAACGACCCCCACACACCAACGACCCACACACACCAACGACCCACACACACCAGAGACCCCCACACACCAGGCACCCCCACACACCAACGACCCACACACACCAATTGAGCTGCGCACATTGTTCTACACACGCCCATACAGCACCGAAAGTCCCCGCATTACCCGGCCACACTGATATGGAAAATGCCAAACACGCCCATATTAGAACGGTATTAGGGCGAAAAAGCGAGTTGGAGCTGTTTTGGATATACGGAGCAATTGCGTGGATATCTGTGGAATAGCTTTCTTTGTTGATATACCTGAGGCTCGTATTGGAGTTTGCGCAGTTGAGAGAACGCAGTATGCCGCTCGAAGGGGAAGAGGGCCGCCCTCAGCCAGACGCTTTAGAGGCTGTGGAGGGCCAACCATCTCCGGTTATTACGAATGAGGAAGAGATCACACCAGGTGAAGGGCAAATTGCGCAACAATCTAGTGTGAATAAGCAGAAGGAGCAATCTAGTGTGAAGGAGCAGACAGAGCAGGAGGAGCAGGAGGAAACCAATGGGCAGCCCAATACAACTCCACACGGTGAGATCGGCAATGCCGATATTGAAAAGTCCGAGATCGGTGAAATTGACGTTGGCAAGACTGGCAAGGTTGAGACCAGTCAGACTGATATTGGCAAGACCGAGACCAGTCAGATTGACATTGACAATACTGAGACCAGTCAGACTGACATTGACAATACTGAGACCGCTGAGGCCGACACTGGCGTAAACCAGCACATCGTATCCCACAGGCATCTCTCGTTGGGAGACCATATGGCTCTGGACGACGAAATAGGCAAATCCACTCCCTTCACAGTAATACGAGAGGTGCCGTCCAGTGACAAAAGGAGCGAAAATATGCAAGCGGTAGCCATACTGTTGGACATAACCATCGAGGAGTTACAGGCAGGCGTGTCTTCGACGTTGATAGATAAGATCTCCTCCAAGGTTCTGCCTTTAGCGGAGGCTGCCACCACAGAGTTGGCGGATGCCACGCAGCTCAAGTCGGAGAAGATGCTCGTGGAGATGAGCTTTGAACATCACAAACACTCGTCGTTGCGGCAGATAAACAACCTGAGCAAGGCCGTGGAGGAAAAAGACCAAACGATACAGCGCCAGCGGCACCAGATCAGCGAACTAGAGTTGTCGAGTAATGCGTTAAAGCAGTCGCTCGCCAAGGCAGAAGAGTCCAAGGCCCACAATGAGCAGCAGATTGCCGGATTCTCGCAGACGAAGCGGTCCTTGATCGAGGAGATTGCCAAAAGAGAAAAACAGGCATCCAGGCTTGCTGCGGAGGTGACGTCGCTGGGCGAGGAGACCCACAGGTTGCGCAAACGGGTGCTGGAGGTTGAGACGGAGGTTGAGGAGAAAAAGGCACAGCTGGTGAGAACACAGATCTCAGATCGTAGCAAGGAGGAGCAGCTCTCGATGCTCAGGCGCGATAACACATACCTGAAAGAGGAGTGTGAGAAGTACATGGTGGAGGTTGGCGAGATGCGCCGCTCAAAGGGCAAGGAAAATGCAGAGCTCGAGTCCCGGCTGGAAACGGCGTTGTCGAAGCTGGAGCAGCAGAAGCTCGCGCACAACGACGTGTCCAAGAGGCTAAACGACAAGGAGAACAAGTGCAGAGAACTCCTCGAGAGGGTCAAGCACCTCGCAGACAAGGTTGTGTTCCAGGAGGAGACATTTGCAAAGGAGATGGGTGCCAAGGAAAGGCAGGTGAGTCTGCTGGAGCGCAGCAACAAGGACAGGAAGGAGCGCATTGCCGTACTGGAGGAGGCGGTCGACATTGTAAAGGGGGAGATCGCAGAGAGGGCCATTGAGCTCCAGGCAGAGGTGGAGGAGCTGCACGGTAAATTGGTGGAAAGAGACGAGAAAATCGCACAGCTCGAGGGGGTGTTGGAAGAGGTGCTGGGTAATGGCAGCGGTATCGGTAATCTTAACCTTAACGGCAACGGCAACGGCAACGGCACAACGACTGCCGTTGTTGGTGATATAACCTCAACTCTGGCAGGAATCAATGATTCCTCGATACTTGGCAGTATTGGCACACCGCTGCGGAGAAACGATGCCACTTTGCTGCAAACTCCTCAGAGAGGAGAGCAGTCTTCGATCTACTATACTCCCGAGTCCAAACCACCGCAGCCACTTCTGTCGGCTCATCTTCTCAAGAAGCAGCTGTTGTCTGAGCGGCATCTGCGTCTCAAGTACCAGAGGCAGGTGGACCAGTTTGCGGAGGAATTGTCCCAGAAGGCTCCTCTGATAGAGGCCACACGTGATCGGTGCCAGGTGCTGGAGGGCGAAGTCAGCGAGCTTTCGCTGCTGCTCGAGAAGGCCACGCGCGAACGCGACGCCTCGGCCAAGGACACCAGGACGTGGGTCTCCCGTGCACGTGACCTGGAAAACGACATCGTTGCTCTCTCCAGGCAGAATGGGGACCTGCGGTGTCAAATAGGCATTCTCTTGGCCCAGATAACAGTTAGAGAGGAAGGCGGAGACGCACTTTCCAAGCGGGAAGAGGAACTGATCAGAGAACTGTCTGTGAATGGGGGGGACTCACTCCTGGAAGAGGAGGAGCAGAGCTCGGCCGTGATGGACACAGACTCTCTGATCTCTACGCGTCTCGTCAAATTCAAGAACATTGCACAGCTCATCAAGCAGAACAACGAGCTGCTCAAGGTGACGCGGCAGCTTGGCGCTCGGCTGGAGAGCGAGGAAAACGTCAAGGAGGCAGAGAAGAACGCGGCGCTGGACGAGGCCAGAGAGGCAATTCTCGCGCTGCAAGGCGAACTTGAGAGGGTCACCGAGGAGCTGAACCGCATCAAGGAGACGCCCGCAGATGGTACGGTTGGGCGCGCCGACACCATTGCGACCGCTGTTGCTGTTCCCCAAACAGAAGCGCAGTTGCAGCAGCATTCTCACCTTTTGTCCGTGGTGTCGCGCCTTGAGATTGAGAATAAGCATCTCAACAACAAGGTTGAGAGCGGCGATGCGATCGTCAAACAGCTCAACGACAAGCTGGGCAACGTTTCTGAACAGTCACGTGAGCTGGCCATCCAACTGGCACGTGCCACCTCCAGCAGGGAGATTGTGGAAGAGCGGGAGAAGTCGTTGAAGGAGACCGTCAACCATGTCAAGGAGCAGCTGAAGCAGCTCGAGAGGCGCAACGCCGAGCTGGAGTCACGTGCGTCCGAGTCGCAGTTGAAGGTGCGTGATCTGCTCAACGACGTAGCCGACCTCAAAGTTCAAGTGAGCAGGCTGACGAGCGAGAAGGCTGCACTGGAAGAATCGAAATCTGCGCTGCTGAGCGCCAATCAGCGCCTCAGCGACGAGGTTTCGGCACACGTGACGGAGAAGTCAGCCCTCACGCTCAAGATGGCCAACCTCGAGAGCGTGCACACCTCGAGAGAAGTGCACCTCAAACAGGAGATGTCGCGTGTGCGTGCCTCGTTGGAGGATGCGCAGAAGGAACTGCAGTCGGCAAAGAGCAAACTAGAGGTTTCTGGGAGCGAGTTGTCGCGGGCGACGGAGCTGCGGTCACGTGACTCGCATGCCTTCTCAGCCAAGCTGGACTCTTTGCGGGAGGAGGTGTACCTGTCGAAGGAGAGACTCGTTGGCAAGCAGTCTGAAATCGATACGCTGAGAGAGTCCAACAGCTTTTTGGGCGAGAAACTGGCGATCCTCAACGATAGGATGGCCACGTTCGAAGCGGTGGTGGCCAACCCGGGCAGCGCCCTCACCAAGATGGAGTCCACCAGGGTGGAGTTGGCCGATGCCCAGGTGCAGCTGGCCGAGGAGCGCAAGAGCTCGGAAGGCGTTAGAAAGGAGGTTGTGGATCTCAAGCGTGAGATGCAGTTGCGTGTTGCTGAGATTGCTGCTCTGAAGGGGGTGGTTTCCGAGAAGGAGGCGGCGCTGGCGGAGAAGGAAAAACAGCTGAGTGATTCACTTGAGAGTCACACAGCAGAAACAAGAGGTGCAACGCAGTTGTTGGCCGAGAAGGACAAGCTCATTGAAGAGCGGGGCGTTACGATTGAAAAGCTCACTGTAGAGATCACTGAGTGCAACCACAGGGCCGAGGCCCTAGGCAGCGAGGTTGCAAAGTTGAATGGGGAGAAGAACGATTTGCTCTCGAGTTTAGACAGACAGAAGGGTGAGTTTGAAGGTAAAAGCGTAGAGTATAACACGATCAAGTCGCGTATCGCAGCCCTGGAGGCTCAGGTGGCCAGCCTGGAATCCGTCATCTCGAGGCAGAAGGAAGAACTCGCCTCCAAGATCAGTGCTGTTTCCTCCTTGGAGCACCAGCTGGAGACGATCGGTGCAGAGCACCAGCAGCAGATGACGGAGGTTGAGTCACGGGCAAAAGAACTCGACACCCAGAACAAGCTCTTGCTCAACCAGCTGGAGAAAGCAGCGCAAGCTGCTCAGTTCAATGGCGTGGACCTGATGGATACACGTGATGACGACCACGTGGCTGCTACGGGAGAGTCACCCGATAACGAACTCTCGCAGGTTGTGGTTTTCTTGCGGAGAGAGAAGGAGGCTGCTGAATCCCAGCTGGAGGCTTCTCGTCAAGAGGTGTTCACGCTAAAGCGACTTTTGGCCGAGCAGGAGGCCTCCTTTGCTACTGGCGGAGAGGGAGGCAACGCTGGAGAGGAGCTTTCCAAGTCGCGCGATGCGGTCAAGGCCTTGACATCTCAGAAGGCCATTCTGGAAGCCAAGTTGAAGCTGCTGGAGGGTAAACTGAACTCTATGAAGGCGTCTGTTACTACTGCTGCTACTGCTCCATCATCCTCTGAGGGATCATCCGACCACTCGAAGCTCGTTGCTGATTTGGAGTTGAAGGATGGAGAGGTGGCTCTATTGAAAGAGCAGGTGTCTCATTGGAAAGCACGCGCCGAAGAGATTCTCCACAACTCGCAGGCGGCCACCCGCGCTGTGAATGGTCCCTCTGAGGCTGAGAGAGCAGAGCTGGAAGATCTTCGCAAGAAGCTTCCCGAAACAGAGGCCAAGCTCGAAGACCTCAACAGTAGATTTACCCGTATCAAGGTTGAGTTCCAGAATAAGCTCAACCAGAGGAGAGGCATCCAAAAACAGCTGGAGACCGATAAGGAGACACTCCAGAGTGAGGTCAACCAGCTGAAGGAGGAAGTGGGCAAACTGTCCAAGTCTGGCAACGACACGGCGGTGGCGGCAAAAACGGGTGATTCGGGTGCTGGTGACGAGGAGCACGCTGCTCTGCAAGCGAAATATGACGCATTGGCCGCTGAGGCTGCCGACACCACAGAAAAGGTTCAGCAGCTCAGCAAGGAGCTCAGCGGGCTGACGCAGTCACGTGACGCCTTCAAGAAAGAGGCACAGCATCTTCGAGAGGAATTGAAAAAGAGCGAGGAGACGAAGAGCGAGACGAAGAGCGGCGGCAGTGCGGAGGCCGCACCTGCTTCTATTGATGATGTTCCAGCAAATATAGTAGATGAAATACGCGGCAAACTCGAGGAAGAATGGAAAGCGCAAGGCGGATTGGACCGCCAGGGAGTCACTGAGCTGCAGGAGCGACTCACCAAAGAGGGTGAGGAGAAGGTTAAGGTTGCGGTTGAAGACCTCAAGCGGCGTGTGAGGGCACCTGTGGAGGCGAAGATCAACGAGATTGTTGAAAAGAGATGGGAGACCCGTAAGACGCAGCTCGAGGAGGAGTGGAAGAAGGAGAACCCCAAGCCAAATGAGGTGTCCTCGCAGTCGATGGCGGGTCTCGTGGCGGCCCACGAAGCTGAGATCCAGAAGGTGCGCGACGAGACACGCGCGGCCGTCAGGAAGGAGAATGAGTTTATGACGAATTTGCTCAAGAAACAGCTGGCCCAGGCAAAGGAGAACCTGAATAAGCTCAAGACACCCGGTGGGCTACCTGCTGCTCCTGCTGCTGCCGCTGCTGCTGCTACGCCATCGGCGCAACCAGCAACCAGTGGAGCAACCGCTTCGGGCGCTGTTTCTGCCCTTCCCCCATCTAACAAGCCTGGCATTCCAGCCTCTATTCCTGGAATCCCTCAAAGGCCCGCCAAGGGCAACTCTGCCAGGCCTCAGATTGTAAGACCACCGACAAACACACCTAGTGCACCGGCCTCCACTGTCGCCAAAAGACCAGCAGAGAGCCCAGAAGGTGGCCAGGAAAAGAAGCTGAAACAGGAGAGCGAGCCAGTGAATGAACCAATCAAGGAGCAGGTCAAGGAGCAGGTCAAGGAGCAGGTCAAGGAGACCGAACCTCCCCAGGAAGAGGAGCCTCAGCAGGGGAGAAAAGAGTAGTGTCATTGTATATTATGAATGTATTAATTGATCATGTTATCCACAGAGTATCAAGCAAATCGAATGGCCCATTTATTCAACCAATATGTAAAAATACCTTCCATTACCATTTAAACTTAATTACATAATGGCCAAATGGCTATTTGTTTGATTGTTACACGACATTTCCCCACACTACGCGACGCGTTACTGAAGAATTTCACCAGTGAAGTGGAATATGAAAACAGCTGGAATTTTGGCGAGCATTAGTAGATGAACCCTTTAGGTTATATATCCACCGCATTCAGATATATATAGGACTCTGTTGATGATGTCGCGGGACTTGCGAGATCCCAGAGATCTTCCGAGCGATGACGGCCTTCCATCCAGCGGTGAGGAGGGTAAGTTGGAGAATATATGGTTGTGGTATAGCTTCTGAAGCTTGTAGGGATTGGCACACTGGTTTTTTCCCCAATATATGTTAATTTGAGTCACTAACATTCAGACCTCACCAATGAGGAACGCTCACTGATGAGACGGTTGGAGGAAATCCAGCGACTGAAGAAGGGAAAGACGCAGCAGCAGCAGCAGCAGCAGCAGAGGTGAGTAGGCAGCATCATTTTTGAGTATGAAACAGCACTAACATTTATTCAGTGAGTCCCAGGTTTTGGTTCCAGTTTCTCCCGAGAGAAAAAAACCTCCACCCATGGAGAACACGCAGCATATGGGCCGCCGCCAAGCCAATGGTGGTGCTTCCAAAGGCTCTGGAGACGTGAGCCACTCCGGCCAAAATGAGCAACTTCTTATGGAAAAAGTTAGACGCGAGGCCCGGACCAGGCAGGTGGTCAACTCGGGTAGAGACGGAACCACCAATTCCTTTGCAGAGAGGTTGCTACGAAGCAAAGAGGTGAGCGAACAGCTGAAGCAGGAGCAAGAAGCGATGAGAAAACAACGTATTTACTCTTTTGATGTGAAAGATCTACAAGGCGCTGTGGAAGTGGTGTATGCCAAGGGAGAAGAGCAAAAGGAAATGTATTCTGGGAAGTACCTCACCAAGCGATACATTCCCAAGGAGTCTATAGATAACCTCTTCAATTCCATGAAGATTCTACGCGTGGACCGTCTACTGGCCAAAGTGTTCCCGCCTCGTTACCTGGCTCCTAACTATGCCAACTATATAGTGGTGGGTATAATCACCAGGAAAGACACCCCCAAGAGCACCAGTGACAACCGTTCCAAGTTCATGCGTACTGTGGTATCGAACTTGTCTATCTCTGTTGATCTGTTGTTTTTTGGCAAGGCCGTTGATAAATTCTTCAAGCTGCGGGTGGGAGATGTGATAGGGGTGTTGAACCCATCCATCTGGCCCAAGGGTGCCCAGTTTGAGGGGTTTTCAATAGTCCTCAAAGACGACCTCAATTGTGTGGTTGAAATCGGAAGGGCGCGTGACTTTGCCACGTGTCCCAGTTTGAAGAAAGATGGCACAGTTTGTGGGACCCCCATAGACAAGTCCAAATCTGAGCATTGTGAGTTCCATACCGAGATGGCCGTGAGGAAGTCAATGGCAAAGAGGATGGAAGTGACGGGATCCCTTGGCACTGTTGCAACTACAGGCTATAAAAACTCTATTCATAACGGTCAATCCGCGTATAATGGTATCGATGGGGGTTATCGTGATGCTGTTCGCAGTGAGTATGGACATTTGCACTTTTCCAACAATTCCGGTAAAGCCTTCTTTGACGATCAATACCAAGACCCCAGCATTCTCAATATGAATAAACTGGAGAGAGAGAAGAAGCAGCTCGATGAGAAGAAGAAAGAGCTTTTGCTGCGACGTAAGCTGGTGAATATGAAGGGGGGCGAGAGTCTGAAGAGTGGAGAGATTGAGACTTTGAAGGAAAAGAGAGAGAAAACAATGGTGGCCCAAGTGGCGTTTGAGCCGGGTGTGTTGGGTAAAATTGGTTTTAACCCCACCAGGCGAGTATTTCAGAAGGGAGAAACAGGGGGTCGGTCAACTAAGGCTAAGAGTGGTCACACCCTCTCCAACGAATTGAAGAGGATCAATCAACCGAGCAGTAAAGTGCTGGATGCGTCAAAAGAGAGCAAGAAGCGTAAACTCGAAGCATGGAAAGCAAACATGAAGAGATACAAAGAGAACGTTGTGGGAGCCGGGGAGGATGATTCAGATTCTGAGCTGGAAATTGAAGGATAGTCATCCCATGTCATGATTAATGAATAAACTTATATGCATAATACCTATATAACATCAACGAAAACTCTCACTATAAAAACATAACATCCCACCCTTTGAAGTGATTTCCTAAGTCTTTGACGGTGATCAACTTAGGATCGCCTGCCACATTCACGATTGTTCCATCAACACATATCCGCGACAATCTCTCATCCTTGCCTTCTATCTCGATCGCCAACACCTCTCCCTCTTTGATTTCCCGATACTTCACCTTTGGGTTGTGGATATGGGCACCGTCATTATATGCTTCCATCATTATGTTGGTAACTTCATTGCCATCTTTCTGGTGTTCAACATGTACCAGGTATAGACTTCCGCTGCCTAGTTTACTAAGTGGGGAGATTTTGAACTTTTCTTCGAAATTGGAAGCGGCAGCAATCACCAAGTAGCTAGAGGCACCAGTGTACACCACCTCCTCATGGTTGCCATTGTCGGAAACAATTGAGATCTTACCATTGTATGCGGGGTTTTCTTCAATCAAGCTAGCATATGCCATCTGAAAACGCTTCACTCCATGCTGTCTCATTTCTGGAGTGTCTGAATCTGCAACCAAGGCAGCATGAAGAGCCCAAGATGTGACGATAAGGAAGTTCATCTTCTGGATTGGAGTCCTAGACGAATCATCGTGCTGTACGTATGAACCCTTTGAAAATGTCGTCTCAAAGATTGGAAGCGGAGCAAGTCTGTGAGGGGAAAACATCCTCTGAATGCCAATGAGAGGAGTGTTAATTCCTACAGAATGACATAGAGCATTACCAGTTCCAAGAGGCAGGTTTACGATGGATATGGTGCTTCGGTAGTCGGTTTCTTCCAAGCTGTTAACGAACTCCGACACAGAAGTATCTCCGGAGAGGAAGAGAATGGTGATATCGCCCGAGTAGGATGACGAAAGAGTTGCGGCAAACTCAGCTACCGAACTTGCAGAAGTGGTGGGAATGTACTTATGTTTCAAACCTATGAGGCTGAAGATCGGCTCAATCAGTTGCCTATAAATGTCTTTAGTTGATCTTCCTGTGCCGGACTTGACAGAGTCAAGCACGATCAGATTGGGTGCCTTTAAGTAGAGGGGAATTGTCTCATATGTCAGGCTGTTCTCCTCTGCGGTGTTGCTAGCCATAACCTCATACTTGTTGTCGGTTTCATTTATGACTATCAGCTGGTGGTTGAATACAAAGAGAGGTGTCCCAGCTGTGGGGCTAGGGTTTGACATGGGTAAGCGGTGACGTTGTGTAACTGCTGTGTACCTATAACTGTTGTGTAACTGTTGTGTCTTTGCTCTATAAATGAGTCAATTGACTTCCGAGCACCGTCTAATATTCTTCAGAACAAGAATATACCCCGCAAAAGACTCGGATCAACTACAAATTGGATCTCTTATTACTCCCCATTAGCCGAATGACGTGCCATGCAGTATGTATGTCGACTCCTTAGGCCATACACGCAGCGGTCTGCCCAAAAGTGGGGATGAATATTGTCAGGGAAACAGATAGAATGGTCAAAATGGTTACTAGTTACTTAATGGCCCATTTACCGACAATTTACCGACAATGTGTGTTTAATAATGTCACATTCTTCTCACTATAACTAAATGGTGCATTAGACTATAAATGTACACGCTAAACAATGCGTTAATGCACCTTTCTGAACCCTGCATGATGAAAAGACGCTAATTACCAGAGCTAAAACTAATATACACTGCATACACCTCTAATACCTCCTTCCACCGCGGGGAGGCAAAGAACCAGAATTTCTTGAGTAATTGTTGTGTTGGCCTTGGTAGCCATTGTTTTGGTAGTTGTTTCCGTGATGATTACCTCCCTGATATCCGTTCCCCTGGTAATTGTTTCCCTGGCTACTGTAATGGTTATTTTGGTTTCCACGGTAACCTCCTCTTCCTCCATACCCGCCTCTACCTCTGGAGTTGTATCCATTGTTTCCATATCCGGAGTTGTATCCTGAATTATATCCAGAGTTGTTGTATCCGGAATTGTTGTATCCAGAGTTATAACCAGAGTTGTAACCAGAATTGTAACCAGAATTGTTATAACCAGAGTTGTACCCAGAATTGTCAACACTGGGCATATTCCCACTCATCTGCTGTTTGAACAACTCCATGACTGCCTTGTAACCTCCGAGTCTCGTGGTGTACACATGATCACCATACTTTCCAACGTGTTCTTTGGCCTCTACATCAGAAAGTGCAGCGTTGTTGTTACGGTTATTCCGATATCCACCGCCATTCCCACGCCAGTTATTGTATATTATGGCATCCTTGTCTTGCTGGTTGAGAGCCTTCTTATGAGAGATGAAACCACCCAAGAGCATGGACTTGCCCGGGATCTTCTTGGGCAGCTGATAAGTAGCCTGGAGGAAAGAATTTGTTGGGATATCGGGGTAATCACCAACAGGAAGGTGGAATTTGAGCATCTCATTAGGAGTGTACTTTGGGTCGGGGGAGCAAGTGCCCGACAAACCAGTCTTGGCACCGGGAAATGAAACCTCAGCAACCCTTTCCTCGTCATCACCATAGAGCTTCTTCTTCAAGAGGTTGAAGTGACCGTTTCCGCGCCCAATGTACACAACCTCTTTCTTGAGGGTGTTTCTCTCCACCTCGTCGGGTGTCAGAAGCGGATACTTGGCACGCACAGCCTCCAAGAGCCTTGCCTCGTCGATGAAGGGCAAAAGTGCAATACCCTGCCACGCCATTTTCTTGCCGTTCATGTCGATGGGGAACTCTTCAGGATAAAAGTCAATGATTGGGGAATCCGGAGACGACATGAGACTCCTGAACACCTCAGGCAAGTGAATGCCAGAAGCAGCAGGGAAAACACTCATGAGTTGCTCAAAGGGCGAGAACGGAGCGCCCGGTTCCAACTTGATCTCGATATTCTCGAGATTTACAAAATCCGCAGCAAATGGTGCATAATGGAAAGGATAATACCAGGTCCAGGAGTGGCATCCCTGGTAATAGTAGAGAAGGGCCCACGTGATTCCCTCACAATACGATTGCACCATCTGCTTGCGAATAGAAGAGATCTCCTCTGGGTCAGTGGTGTGGAACTTCTGCTGGTAATAACGAGTGTTGTAGCCTGGTTCCCACATTCTGATTGAGTCATCATTATCGTCGATGATTGATGCTGAATCGGTGTCAGAGTCAGACACCTCGAGCTTACGCTTGAGATGGGAGGTGGAGTCAGCGGAATCAGAAGGCTCAGCCACGTCAACTGGAAGACTTTCCTCCTCCTCCTCTTGGCCAGTTTCGGTATCATCGGGGGTTTCGTTGGGTGTTTCCTCAGTGGAGGTGGACGTTGTAGTTGTTTTTGGAACCTCATCTTTTGTCTCCTCACTGGTATTATTATCCCCGGCCACACCCTTGCCAAGCAACCCCTTCTTCAGCAATCCCGCTATGCTCTTGTTTTTCATATTGGCTATGGTGATTTCTCCCAGGTTGTTCACCACCTCTCTGTTGTTCAAATGCACCTGTCCAACGCTTTGTCCAGAAGTGCTGTACAGAGGTATGTTCTCATGGGGTCTTAACGGCGCCTTATCCTTGCCCTTGGATACAGTAGAGAGAAATTGATCTTTCAATGCTTGGTTTTCCTGTCTCTCAAGCTTTCTTCTCTTATCATTCTCCTCTCTTCTCCTCTCTGACTCGTGTCTTTTCCTGAAGATGTCATCCTCCCTGGCAGCCACGTTCTCCAGCAATTTTTGTACGGAGCTGAGATCCAAGTGGCCATCACAACTGATGTATCCCTTCAGTTGTGGCAGAATACGCTTCCACACACCAACCAGCAGGTCGATACCGCTGTCTCTAACGTCCAGTGATGGCAAATGCGGCAAGAAATCGTTACCCACAAAGAAACACATAAACACCCAGTCGTCAATAGCCCGCTCAAAATCGTATTTGAACGAGAGGCGGGGAACAGCGAGCTCGATCTCAAGGTATTCACGCAGAATTGCAAGGTTCAGCCAGACAAACGGAGTAGGAGGGGCGGCGGCGGCCGTAGAAGTGGCCACCGCACCTCCCTCGGCTCCTCTCTTCACTTCATCGCCTATCCTCTCCGTTACAGTCATTCTCTTCCTGGCATCCTGTGCGAAAACATCCTCTCTCAACACCTTGAAGTGGGGCTCGTGGGTAGCCAGCCCCAAAAAGATGAGGTCGGCATCCAGCCCATAGATACAGTGGGTGGTATTGGGGTCATACTCAGGGTCGGATCTCTGGCTCCTTATGAAGTTCATCAGTTTGTGCTCTCCTTCTCCAGGGATACTGGCATCCGAGATGATCACCTGCAAACCAGCCCAGCCGGGGTCACTATACAGCTTGTAGGCGACCCAGTACCTCAGACTCTGTGCGAGGGTGTCCATGAAGGGAGTTCCAGGGGTAATGGCATTGGAATCCCAGGACTTCTTGCCCTTTATAGCCTCGTCGATGATCTCACCACGCTGTTCCATCTCCAGCAGCTGTCTTTGCTTTTCCTCGTCCGCCAGCTTTGCATCCCTCGCAGATCTGAATCTTCTACTGCGCTGTTGGTTCATCTTGGCACGCGGGGCAACACCATCCACCGCGATGATCAGCACTTTACGTGGACGCGTCATGTTTAACACTCTGTCTGTGTATGTGAAAATGTCCAACATCATCTCGGCCTCAGTGGCCGGTGCCGGTTTGTTCTCTGGGTGAGAACAGGGATGCACAATGGCATTCATATCGATGTAGAAGTTGTCGAGCTCACCATTTGGGTTGGGATTCGAGTAGATAGCAGGGATCGTTTCGTCCGTGCCGTAGAAGGTTGTGGGTGTTTCTTCAATAACGGGGGAGATGATCTTTGGGTACTTCCGGGAAAGCCACCGGAACAATGCGGGGACACTAGAAGTGTTAGTAATTTCTCCAACACCGTGAGTGAGAACTATAGCGAGCACTATAGCAACCATTATAGAAACCGCTATGCAAGCAACTATAGAAACCCATAACCACTTCACCACCAATGCAAAGGGCGCAGCATACCACCCATGAAAGAGCAGCACTGACGTCTCCTCCAAATGCACACTCAGATGAAAAATAACTTACCCCATGACTAAATACGACTATACACTTCTATTATCTTATCCCCTAACCTCAATTATTCACTCCCTTTCCCCTATATAATCAATGAAATTTCCCAGTGGGGTATATCATTTTTCCTGCCAAAATCCCACGGTAGGGTAACGAAATATTTCACTCATACATTATGTGGAGAAGTTGAAGGTGGAAGAGGAAGTGGAGAAAGTGTGTTTTTGAGAAAGTGGAGGTTAATTGTTCAAGTTTTGAAGAGGCCGTTTGTCTAGACCACCACCACTCTGGCATATCTCACATTCACCATGTTGAGAGTACGGTCACGTGGTGTCGTTAGATGTCTCAGCAGTGCCGGAACACTCAGAGGTTTCTCCTCTTGCACAGTATCAAACGCCGAAAAGGAGTTCTTCCATGACTACTCTGTCAACCCAGACACATTGCAGTTTAGGGTTCCCCCTCATGATGCAGCCAAGGCTCCAAGGGGGTCTCCAAAGGAGTCTCCCAAGGAGTCTGGAGAAGGTGGTATCGCAACACAACGCAAGTCAATGCATATCAATCCAATTAGGGTGTTGTTGGAAGAAGGCGGTATAAACTCGTTGAACGAAAAGGCCAACCAGGAAATGTATGACAAGTTCCCCACGGTGAACGCCAAAAGGCTGTCCAAGAGGAAGAACAGGCCGGTCTCTTGCAAGATGCTCACGTCTGATTTCATTGAGGATTCACTGTATAACCCCAACTATGGATACTTCTCAAAGGAGGTGGAGATCTTCCACCCTGACACCCCTTTTGATTACAACAACACCACCGGAAAGGATGAATTTATGGAAGAATGGAAAAAGTCGTATACGAAGTATGATGGGAAAGAGAAGAGGGGAGGAATATCAAGAGGTGGTGGTGCTGGTGGTGCTGCTGCTACTAGTGCTAGTGCAAATGCTAGTACAAGTGCTAAAGCCAGCGCTCGTTCGAGTGCCAGTGCTAGTGCAAAGGGAGATGAAGAGACAAAGTCTAATCAGGAAAAGGGGAGTAAGATTCGCACCACCAAAACAGCCTCAGAATCGTACCGCGGGAATGGGTCCCTCCAGCTTTGGCACACCCCCACCGAGCTCTTCCAGCCATACTACGGAGAAGCCCTTGCCAGATACTTGCTAGTGAACTACAAGTTGAACCAGTACCCGTACAACGATCTGATCATCTATGAGATGGGTGGTGGTAATGGTACGTTGATGGAGAACATCCTATCGTACATCAAGGCCACGCAGCCAGAAGTGTATAGCAAGACACAGTACAAGATCATTGAGATTTCTGACCAACTGGCTGAAAAACAACGCAAGAATAACAACTTCCTCCATGCCGACAAGGTGGAGATCATAAACAAGTCCATATTTGAGTGGGACCAGGTGGTTCCGGAGCCATGTTTTTTTATTGCGCTGGAGGTGTTTGACAACTTTGCACACGATGTGGTGCGCTACGATATAAATACCAACACCCCCTTCCAAGGCCATGTTATCATTGACCAGCATGGGGATTTCCATGAGTTTTACACTCCCGAGCTCGAACCTTGGACGCAAACATTCTTGGGACTCCGCGAATCGGGCAAGTACCCCATATTGCCCGGGGCCAACAAGATTCACCTCCCCCACTGCTTCCGCCGCCACGGTAACGGACAGAGCTATTGGTCCCCCCATACCCCACCGGCGCATTCGAGTAATAAATCGCACCCGTTGCACAGGCCCTCGGCAGTCAACTACATCAAGAACTCGTTGAACCCTTTGAGAGCCGAGCTCACAGACCCAGAGTACATCCCAACGCGGTTGCTCAAGTTCTTCCATATCCTCAAGAGCAAGTTTCCCGAACACCGGCTTCTTGCCTCCGATTTCACCCATTTGGCTGACTCGGCCAAGGGATTCAATGCCCCGGTGGTGCAGACGGTGTTGAACAACAGAATGGTTACCACTGACACCTACATGGTGCTGCAGGGATACTTTGATATCATGTTCCCCACGGATCTGAGGCTGGCTGCTGATATGTATAGGCAGGTTGTTGGGCGGATCAGCCGAAGCACGAGTCACAGAGAGTTTCTGGAGCAATGGGCTGATGTGGAAGCGACAACTACCAAGACGGGGGAGAACCCGATGTTGGAGTTTTATGAGAATGCGGGGTTCATTTACTCGTAGGTTATGCTCGCAGACACTGTATATAGGAATAATCGCATACCACATTGCATGTATATATTGCATAATCATACTATTTAGTATACCGTATAAGCATATATACTTTACATCAAGAAGGATAAGTTACTATCTGCAGAGATGTCTAAGTTCTTGAGAGGTGTAAGTTCACACACACACACAACATTATACAATGTTATACCTACGTGCAATATAGAAAGAGTTATTCAGTAAGCTGTATGTATAATTGTCATTAATGTCAACATCTCGCCATATTCACCCAGCATGCCATGTCTAACTGGCAAGATCCACCATGTGGATATTCCCATGTGGACATTCCTCATTCTATTATAACATCTTTCATGCCCTCAAACTCATCTATGCACTCAACCACCGTCTTCAAGTTCTCCATCACATTATTGGCGGCAACACGGATAACCCTGTCGCTTACTCCCTGGAATCGCACCACTAGGTTGTGTTCCAAAACACTGTACTCCACGCCAATCTCGTTGGGCTTTAGTATCGGGTCGGGGTTGAGCGAGTTACATGCAATGGTTGCCTGTCTGTGTGACTCAAATGGGACATTGATTGTTCTGATTGTTAGTGAATCTCGTGAGGTTGGGCTTCGGCTTCTCTTTCCAACTGCAAGCTTCCGTTCAACCAACTGCTTCAACCGATCTTCCAGCTTCGGTTCTGCAACTGTCCTGGGTACACACCCATTCCCTCTCTCACTCTACCTCTGATACTTACAATGAATGCTGAAATGACATTTTGTTATCGTGCTTTAACCTCGCTTATCACCTCCCTTATCTTCTACTCTTTCCTCTTTAAATTATTCACTATTTTCTTGCACCTCAACCGTTAGGCGTGCGCCAACCGCGAACTGTTTGTTTACCTTCCCCGGATTATATTTCAGTTGTATCTATTTCTGTCGTATCGAGAGAAATTGTTTTCTTTGACACTTAAGTTGACCTAATAAGTACTAGCAGTGGAGCTGGATGGAGCTGCTTGGAAGGACATTCCGCCGGTTGGCATCTTCTCATATAGCAGCATGAGAGTTCCCCTCTCTTCGTTGAGTGGTAGGCTCAACCATAGTAACCAAAAGAGTGGAAAACAACAAAAGGGTGGAGAACATCGGAATGGAACCTCCAAGAATGTGACACTGTTGGGCAAAATAGTCAAGAGAAAGCACCCACGGGGCCAGCAGTTGCATATATCACACACAGAAGAGGATAAAGAGAATACGAACGGGATACACAGCACACACTCACTCACACACAGTTTGAAATCAACCTTAATAGGACAGGCTGGGGCGAAAATAAGAGGAAATCATGGCGTTGCCGACCACAACACCACCAGTGGTGTTCCTGGTCCTCCTCGGGCTCTTAGTCCGGCTCCCACAACTCTCAATAGCCACCTCTCAACCTTGATTAAGGAAACCCGGTTCAAGGAGTCGGCACAGGAAATACCAACATTGATACCGTATATCGAAAACCGCACAGTTGATGTGCGTGGAGGTTCTGCCGGTGGTTTAAGCGCCCAGCTAGTGGCAATAGTTGAGAAAAGTTCAGAATGGAACGCCGCTCTTGGAATCGACAACATGGCCCTCTCAAACGTGCTCCCTACCCATATGGTGATGGCCGTACAGAAACAGTCTCATTCCAGCTACTTTGCAAAGCTGTGTACGGTCAACGGTGTATCCGATCTTTCTGCTGAACACATCAAACACAACTCCTCCACTCCTTCCGTTGCCCTCTTGATAATTGCAAAACACTGGAAGATCTACAAGGAACTACGTCCTGGCGACTTCATCGCACTGGGCACCACCAATGGCTCAATGGGGAAATATCCAATCTACTCCAAATGGAGAAGGTGTCCTCATAATGCATGACTAATAAACGATCGCTAATGATTATCACTAGTATTACTTTTATTACCGCTTCTCTTTTTTTGAAACTATTATATGCTGACAAACAACAACGGTTTCCGTCGTTGTTCTAATCTATACACCTCCCCGCTGATAGTCTCTCAATCTCGCTGAATAACCACTTGCTTCCCAAGGTGACCAGCCCCATTCTCTCGCCTCTGCTCCTCATGTTACGGTCATCTGTGACCAATACGTTGTACACAAAGCTCACCGCCTCGGCGCTGGAAACCACATGGTCGTTGGTGAGCCGAACGCCGTTGCCCTTGAGCATCTTGCGGCCGATCTGGTCGCTGGAAATGACACTTCTCAGGATGATCTCATCGGTGTTGGCTCTCCAGTTGCTGTTGTTTTCAAATTCAATCGTCTCGTGCAGCGACGACGCTTTGGAGCCGTCCGCTCTCACCGGAAGCACATCCTTCTCCGTGTACAGCTGCCTCACCGTGATGACCGCGCGTGTTGCCGAATCAGAAACAACGGCATCCTGCGACCTCCGTAGCGACCTCAGCTCCTGGAAAACCGTGAGTGGCACCGCAAGTTTAAATATGTCGCTGCGGATACACTTGAATATACGCCCACAATGCTTGAGCCACATGTTGGTGTCGAGCGATATATATGTGAGAGAGGTGTCCATGTTAGCACCGAGGTCTCCAATGACGGGAGACAGCGACGAGCTCGGCCTGCGCACCGTCCTCGGCTTGTCATATATCACATCTCCATCGCCATCTTCTGACTCCATATCGGCATCGGTTCCAAGTCCCTCGTCGTACAGCTGTTGGTGGTGTAGGGCGGGAATGGTGACCGAGGCCGACGTGTTCAGCTGTCCCGAAGGCTCGTCGTGGAGTTTGTTGTTCCATTCAGAGATGAAAACCGGAGAATGAAGCGCGGTGACGGGAGCCTGATGCGGCGACAAAACCGCTTGGTTGTCATCCCACACACCATCGGAGTACCCTTTGAGACTCTCCGGAACAACCTCATACAATCCAGCCAACCTTGCATCGCCTATGAAATCAATGAGCTCTGGGTACCGTGCCTCTGTTTGGGCGATCCGGTCGGCCCCCGTCTGGTCATACTTGAACCAGTTACCCGACTTAACGAGACCGAACCTGAACGTGTCGGCCAGGTGATGGCCCAACAGCACCAGCCTTACAGTACGCTGTGATTCCTCACGTGAGTCGTAACGTGGCCCACTGGTAGGCAAGTCGAACATCTCGCCCTTTATGCCCGTCTCCTGCACTGACGAGTAATCACCCTTAGGCGCAATTACGTCATACCACAGTGTACCCCAGCACTTCCAAACTTCTGGGAGACGCTCATTGGCCGCAAAGTACTTGAGGATGTTACCGTACTGCTCCTGCAGCTGGGGTTCCATGTGTGAAAATAGGGTGTCTCGTGATAGTGCATTATGCCTCACATCATACAGAGTGTCGTTCAGGTACTTGATGACGTGTTCCCAGGGCACCAGCTTTAAACACACGTACTCAATCATTTCGCGTGAAGCTGGGAACTTCGAGGAGGCCTCTCCTAGGGCCACCAGGAAATACAACCAGACGATCACATGTGGATGTGATGTCTGACGAGGGCCCTGCATGTAGCTCTTGAGCATACGCATGGAGAGTTCCAGCGTGCCACGGTTCACGTGATTTATGAGCAAGCTGATCCAATGGGGGGACAACAGCTGGGAGGTGGAACACGTTGCAATGTCGATTAATGTTGGGTCGCCACCAGCAGATGAGAAACCTGTTGCGGCTGTGGAAGGGGCACCTGCAGCAGTACCCATTGTCGTGTTCACACTGCTGACGCTCTCCGCATCAACGCTCTCTCCACCTGCCGACATCTCGCGTGACTTCTTCTTGCGCTCTTTCTTGTCCCTTCTCTCACGGAGCGCCTCGGGCACCTCAAACAACCTCGCAAAGGGGTTGCGCATGTCGCCTAGTCCTATCAGGTGGCTGACGTTGCATATTGCGAAACATGCTCCCTTCTGAAACCAAAAGTGGATCTTGTCTAGGTCACGTGAGTCGATCACAGAGGATGCGTGCCCGTAGGAAGCCCTCGTGGTGCCGGACATGCCGTAATCCCCTTGCTCTCCGGGGAACCTGAGCCTGAAGAAATCAACACCGCTGCCATCCACGCCAAAATTCTTGGAGTAGTGCGATACCAAGTTCACCATGTCCACGGAGCTGTCGTAGTTGCCCATCAGCAGTATCTTGTGGATCTTGATGAAGTCGATCATCGTCATCTCAACCGATGAGAGGATGTTGCGCTGGTTGCATATGTTGTCGACAACCATCCTCAAGTATTGAGGGGTGGGGATGAAGGCGTCACGACAAGTTACGCTTTTGCCGATGTTGACCAATGCCTCGAGGTTGTCCTGCTGAACGGTGCACATGTGGTAGTAGATCTTGCCGTGGCCAAACTGGGTCTTGAGCGCCAACAAATACCAGTACTCACTAGCGGCCTTCCAGTCGATGAACCGGCTGGGGTACAATGCAATGGCCATCCTCGACAAGTCCCCCAGCTTTTCTGCCCACCATCCCTCCATCCCCAACGAGAGGTCCGTCAAACAAGAGACAATGTTGAACGCATACGAGATGAAACAGGCGCAAATCTCATGCTCCACGAAAACGGTCGCCACGTTCTTTAACACCTCCAGGAAACCAACAATACCGTAAACCCACATCCTACGGGGTATCTTGTAGATGGTCACGATCTGCTTGCCAGCTTTGGCAGAAGAGGGACGCAATGCGTACAATAAAAAGTCATAGTAGAAGTCCAGCAGCGACACAACATTACGGTGCAACGACCACAGCTGAGGCGTGATCTCGGGGCGTGTGTCACTATCCAAAAGCGTGCGGTTCATCTCAGCACACTGCGCCTGGCAATCGGACTCCAGCTTGACAATACACCTGTATGTTTCTTGGAGCTTTGAGGCGAGTAGCTGCTCCTCAGAGGGGCCGGACGGCGCTCCACCAGGTGCTGTGGTTCGTTGGGTCTGTGATGGTACACGTGACTGCACCTGTTCCTGTGCTGGCCCTTGCACTTGCCCTTGCCCTTGTGCTAGCTCTTGGTACCCACTCTGGGATGTTGTAGAGGCTACATGCGACGTGGGGTCCTGGAACTGTTGCTGCGGCTGTCGCTGGTCTATGTATGTTCCCTGCTGTGGGTAAGATGGATTACCACCACGCGATTGCACGTACGGGTCTGTATGGGTGGGACGAGTCGCAAGCGAGGCCTCACCATATCCTTGAGGCATACGCTGTTGTTGTTGTGCCTGTGCTTGTGCTTGTTGTTGAGACAAATATTGTGCATGTTGTGCTTGGGCTTGTGCTTGTGCCTGTGCCTGTGCCTCTGCTTGTGCCTGTGCCTGTGCCTGTGCTTGTGCTTGTGCCTGTGCTTGTGCCTGTGCCTGTGCTTGTGCCTGTGCTTGTGCTTGTGCTTGTGCTTGTGCTTGTGCTTGTGCTTGCGCTTGTGCTTGCGCTTGCGCCTGTTGGTAATCGTAGGCAGCAGCCGCAGTATTAGTAGGCAGCTCTGTAGAGGTCTGTTGCTGTTTGTCGGCATCACTTTCAGGAGACTGAGAATTGTTCATTGTCATCAGGTCTGTGGTCTCGCCACCCACACTTGGCTCAGGGTCATCGTACACCCTTGCAAGTAGCTTGGGCCGTGGTGATGCATTGTTTGCCTTTGGTGACAGAGGAATGTTCTCATACGGGCCAGCACCGAGCGATGGCGTGAGACGTGAGGCGGAGGCCCTAAGCGGTTTACGTGGTGATAATGCAGGCTGTGGACCTGTGCCTGAATTATACTGTGAGTGTTGCAGAGGCTGCGGCTGGAATTGCTGCTGTTGCTGGTGCTGGTGCTGGTGCTGGTGCTGTTGCGGTGTGCCCTGTATGGGTAGTTCACCACCTTGTATATAATGCGGATCGAGGCCACCCATTGCTGTTGTGCCCCTGTGAATTGCATCGCCATTAAAGCCGCTCACCTCAGACTGGTAGGGGGCACCCCTCTTGGGGCCCTGTCCCAGATATGTCTGCGAGTTATGCCTCTTCTGGGGCTGTGTTGAAGGCACAACACGCCCCTGTAGCTCGCCATTTGTTGTGTGGTTGGGATGGCTCATGGGATCATAAATGTGGAGGAGGTGGAGGGCGGAAGGTGCCGTTTATATATTGGAAAGGAGCCGCTGGCAGAAC
Organism: Kuraishia piskuri; assembly: GCA_030567595.1. NCBI lineage: Eukaryota > Fungi > Ascomycota > Pichiomycetes > Pichiales > Pichiaceae > Kuraishia > Kuraishia piskuri. Next base: position 374,169 of record JAJLSM010000009.1, read on the forward strand.
AAGCGGGAACAAGGAGAAAATGCTGGTGACACAAACACAACGTCCGGATCGGGAAGTTTGTATTGGTCTGTGGTGCTTGTTCGAGGATGTTTGCCGTACTTTAGCCAAATGTGCGACAGATTTAAACTTGGTCTGCAGACGGGATTTTAGACTGGATTTCAGACTGGATTCTGCGCAACACGGACCTGGTGATTGGGTCCAATTGACGACTTAGACCGGAGTTGGCTTGTCTTTGGGTTGTCTTTGGCTTGTTTGGATGCTGGATTATGCAGTGTCGATGCAGCCCGGATGGAGTATGGAGTTTACCTATGTATTGTGTGTTATGGGTAAATCAGGTATGCCGGGTTTGACTATAAACCAAGCTTGATTTTGTAAACCAGGCTTGATTTTGAGCCAGGCTCGTGTGTGCACCAGCGCTCGCTTGTAATCACCCAATTAGTAAATCAACGCACCCCAATCAATCAAGACAATCCGATCAACAAGTCGATCAGCGGCTCGATCTCCAATGCAAATAGATCACCTTAATGGAGAAGATAATGAATAGCAATAAATGTAAAAAGGGGTGTACACAAGAACCTGCCAAACAAATCAATATACTCCTTGCCTTGCACACACACCCACCGCCTGCCTTGTTGTGAAAATGTATTATCCCCCCGCCAGTAGTGTGTGTAGTGTGCGGTGTGGTGTGAATACGCACTCTGTATAGGAGGCAGCGCAGGCCCCATCTACACTATATGGAGGAATTCAAAGGTTCGCCAGCCAGTCCCAGCCAGCCCCAGCCAGCTTATGCAGGCATGCGGTGGTTATCTCTGGATTTCAACGGATCGGACGGTAAGAATGCCGCGATGGCCGCCATTGAGGGATAGAGATGGTGATATTGTTGTATTAAAAATAAAGGCATATCTTATCGTATATCTACGTCATTCCAGGTTGGTTGTTGGTTGTCGGTTGTTGGTTGTCAACTTTATTAATTAAATCTACAACTTCATGTCAATCCGCTTGTTATGGTTGTTATCTAATTTAGCTATATCCATATTTCAAATATACCAGGCGAAAAAAATGTATAGTGCTCTGTCCGCCTCGCCTGCTCCAGTCTGATGTGTGTTGCACTTTTCACCTCCTCGCCATTCCTCACCCCCCTTTCGCGTTCTATGCCCCTCTCGGTCCTTTCTCCCCTCTGCTTCTCCCCTTTGCTTGTTCCCTGCCTCTTCTCCCCTCCCTCTTCTCCCCTGCCACTTCTTCCCTCTGCTTCTCCCCTCTGCTTCTCCCCTCTGCTTCTCCCCTCTGCTTCTCCCCTCTGCTTCTCCCCTCTGCTTCTCCCCTCTGCTTCTCCCCTCTGCTTCTCCCCTCTGCTTCTTCCCTCTGCTTCTTCCCTCTGCTTCTTCCCTTCTGATCCCCTTATCCCTCACAGTCGGCGCAACTCCCCCTCTCAGGCACCCCAGGCCCCCGCGCCCCTGTGCTAACGTACAGACGGTAGGACTACCGGCCTACGCTCCAGCTGCCTTACTGCTGTCCACTGGCCCGATGGCCTTCGCACGGGGTTTGTTAGTCAGATTGTTACCCGGAGGGGTAAGAAAGAACTGCAGCAGGGACACAAGCAGATGCCTAGCGGTTTCCTAGGCGCGTGCTCTTACTAAGTCCTGGGTAAAGCCTTGGGCGGTAGCGGGAGCTGTAGTAGGGCGGTAAGGCGGTAGTTGGCCAGTGTCAGCTTACGCTCACGCCAAGGGATCTCTGCAAGGGCAGGGCAGGGAGGGACTACACTTAGCATAGGACTGTAGCACCATAATTGCCCACAAATGGCGGGTGGAACTACAAATAACTATACAAGGATTACTTTGTGTATTGCTTTTGTCTGTAGTGCTTTGGGTGTAGTGCTTTTGGGTGTCGCTTCGTGCTCCCGTGGGGCCATCAAGAAGGGACTCGGGGCGTTAAGGTATTCCTTATATGTCCAAAAAGAGTTTGTAAGCCCCATTGGACGATATAAGGAAAGATAATGAAGAGGCAATACTGTTAAAAATAAAAGTTCTTTAATAAATTTTATGATTGTTTATGTTATTCAATAGTGGTGGGCAAATAGAGGCAGAGCGTGGATACCGTATTATTCCCTAGATATTACAAAATCAGATCAATAACATCTTTTAGAAAAAAAAAACCATCATACAAAATTTCTTGTTGGGCTACAGCTCCTTCATCCAACTATAATCAAATACCACGATTAAAAAATCACACTGACTTCATAAAGTAAGTTGTGGGGGTTATAGAAATTCTTATTAAGAAACCGTCGTCACAAGGTTCGTACGTACAGGTATCAGCGCAGAGTCAAACGTCCCCGCATTCCAAGATGGTCGTATGCCTGTGCATGCGTTGCCGGTGACTCTGCTCCACTAGCTTCTTCTCCAGCTCGGAGTCAAGCCTCGCCAACACTGCTTATTTCTTGGCTCTGACTCTGCCCACGTCTATTTTCTTTTGACGTATTCCAGATTGCCCTCGTATCTCAAGACTGGGGTAATATACCGGGACCGGTCAAAACTAACACAATTGAATAAGACCTTTCAACGGTTATAACCCTCTCCTTTTCCAATAATTAGCCTATGGAGTCGTGTACGCAAAAATACCAACGTGTTCACCTAGCTGTCCAATGACTCATTGAGAATTTCACGTGTGGTGAGGAGAGGCAGCAGTCATCCTCGGAAATGCTGCCTACAAGAAGAGCAGCCTCGGAAATGAAACATTGCGAGAGATCCAACAGAGAGCTCTGGTAATCAACTTTGGAACAATCCTCGCAATTAGGAATAAGAAAAAACCACAGCTTTAACTTGCATTCAATTACACTTGAAAATGTATACGAAATGTTACTTGGGAATTTCCCTGACCAAGGTTTTGTTGTGAAGAGGCTATAGGACGGAACTCACTTCCGAGGGACCCTTTAGGTGCTCGTAACCATTTTCACCTCATCGCAGAGTCACAGAAAAATATCTCCACACTCTTGGTATTTAAACCAGTAGAGTCCTCCATTTCTCTGTGAAGCGTTGATGATATACGAATTATACAATGTTTAGAGTATTGAGTAGGTCATCAGCCAAAAGGGCGGCGGCGCCCGGATTGAGGAGTATCCGGACTCCAAACCGGATTCCAATCCAAACCGTCAGATGCTTCTCACGGTCAACCCCAGCGTTAGCAGCCGAGATCCTCTCCGGAACGGCTCTTGCCAAGCAGATCCGTCAGAAAGCGCAACTGAAGATCTCTAGCATTCAAACCACCAACCCAGAATTCAAACCGGCCCTTACAATCATTCAGGTTGGCGAAAGACCGGATTCCTCTGCCTATGTGAGAATGAAGCTAAAGGCAGGTACCGAGTCCGGAATTGAATGTCGCCTCATCAATCTGCCGGAATCCACACATACCCACACACTTCTCAACGAGATTAAAAAGCTTAACAACGACCCAAATGTGCACGGTATTCTGGTCCAGCTTCCCTTGCCTAAACACATGGACGAGACAGAAATCACCAATAGTGTAGCCACCAATAAGGACGTGGATGGGTTTGACCGGTTCAATTCCGGTGAGCTTGCCAAAAGAGGAGGCAAGCCAGTATTTGTGCCATGCACGCCCAACGGTGTCATGCGGCTTTTGGAGAAATCCGGTTTGCCCTTGGCCGGAAAACATGCCGTTGTAATTGGAAGGTCCGATATCGTTGGAACTCCCGTTGCCGCTCTTTTGAGGAACGCAGATTGCACTGTGACCGTTTGCCATAGCAAGACCGCGGATATCCCTGGTATTGTCTCGACTGCAGACATTGTGGTTGCCGCCCTCGGAAAGCCGGAATTCGTCAAGGGAGAATGGCTCAAACCGGGCGCCGTCGTCATCGACGTGGGGATCAACTATATCCCCGATGCCACCAAGAAAACTGGTCAGAGGCTGGTTGGCGATGTGGAGTTTGACTCGAGTTCACAGGTTGCCGGTTACCTGACGCCTGTCCCTGGAGGAGTGGGACCCATGACCGTGGCAATGCTTGTAGAGAACGTGGTGAATGCCGCAGAAACCCAGCTCAAGAAGGCCAACCAGCTGGCCCGTGTTGTGCCTCTGCCACTGGAAATGAAGACTCCTGTTCCTTCGGATATTGCCATTTCGAGGGCCCAGACCCCTAGACACATATCTGGGGTTGCAGATGCCCTCGGAATCCAGTCCTCAGAACTCGAGCTGTTCGGCCACTACAAGGCCAAAGTCGGACTCACAGCCTACTCGAGACTCGCCGACAAGCGTGAGAACGGCCACTACATATTGGTGGCAGGAATTACCCCAACCCCACTCGGTGAAGGTAAGTCAACCACCACCATAGGCCTGGTGCAGGCCCTGGGTGCACACCTTGGCTACCCTGCAATTGCCACTGTTAGACAGCCCTCGATGGGTCCCACTTTTGGAGTGAAGGGTGGTGCTGCCGGTGGAGGATACGCTCAGATCATCCCCATGGACGAGTTCAACATGCACGTGACGGGCGATATCCATGCCATTGGCGCTGCAAACAACCTGTTGGCTGCGGCAATCGACACCCGTATGTTCCATGAGACCACGCAGAAGAGCGATGAGAAGTTTTACAGTAGGCTGGTCCCTAAGAAGGGCGGTAAGCGTTCCTTCACCACCTCCATGGTGCGTAGGCTGGAGAAGTTGGGAATTACAGAGAGAGATCCGGCCAAGTTGAGCCCAGAGGAGATCCGGGCTTTTGCTCGACTCGACATTGACCCGGAAACGATCACCATCAAGCGTGTTGTAGATGTAAACGATAGGTTTTTGAGAGGTGTGGAGATCGGAATGGCACCCACGGAGAAGGGCCACGTGAGAAAGACTGGCTTTGACATTACGGTTGCCTCGGAGTTGATGGCCATTCTGGCATTGAGCAGAGATTTGAAGGATATGAGGGAGAGAGTGGGTAGGCTGGTGGTGGCCAGCAATTCCGAGGGTGTCCCGGTCACTGCCGAGGATCTGGGCGTTGCAGGTGCGATCACAGCCCTGCTTAAGGACGCCATTAAGCCTAATTTGATGCAAACCCTCGAGGGAACCCCCGTTTTCGTGCATGCCGGTCCCTTTGCCAACATTTCGATTGGAGCTTCTTCGGTGATTGCAGACAAGATAGCCTTGAAGCTTGCCGGAGTACCCAAGTCCTCCTCCGACAAGACTGATGGCTCAGAGAGTGCGAGAAAGGGTTACGTCGTCACCGAAGCTGGTTTTGACTTCACCATGGGTGGCGAGCGTTTCTTCAACATCAAGTGTAGAAGTTCTGGGCTGATGCCGGACGTTGTGGTGCTGGTGGCCACCGTGAGAGCTCTCAAGCTGCACGGTGGTGCCCCGGATGTCAAGCCCGGCCAGGCGCTACCCTCGGATTACACGACGGAGAACGTGGAACTCGTGAAGAAGGGATGTGCCAACCTTGGAAAGCAGATTGAAAACGCTCGTAAGTACGGCGTCAAGGTTGTGGTTGCCATCAATGCGTTTGAGAGTGACACCCCAGCTGAAATCGCAACCATCAGGGAGAGCGCTCTCAAGGCTGGAGCACAGGAAGCGGTGGCATCCAACCACTGGGCCAAGGGAGGTGAAGGAGCCTTGGACCTGGCACATTCCATAGTGAAGGTTACCCAATCGGGAGATTCATCCGAGCCAGTTGCTCCTGGTAACCTCCTCTACGACATCAACACCACTTTGGAGGAAAAGCTCACCACCATTGCGCAGGAGATGTACGGTGCACGCTCCGTCCAGCTCAGTGACGTTGCCAAGAAGCAGATTGAGCTATACTCAAAACAAGGTTTCGGTAATCTCCCAGTGTGCATTGCCAAAACCCAGTACTCTCTTTCGCACGATGCCTCTCTCAAGGGAGTGCCCACCGGATTTGACCTTCCAATCAGAGAGGTGAGGTTATGTGCCGGTGCTGGTTACCTGTATGCACTGGCTGCAGAGATCATGACCATTCCAGGTTTGCCCACTCACACGGGGTTCATGAACGTGGAGGTGAACGAGGAGGGGGAGATTGAGGGATTATTCTAATAGAATCGTGACTCGTTTGTAGTTACATGTGAAAAGTTTCATGCAGCATAAATGATGGCTTGTAATGCCGTTTTGACCATTCAATAGATGTTTTTTTTCGTATTTCGCATGTATGGAGAGTAGGGAGGAGCCAAAGACCGAAGAAGTTGCAGTTTACAATATCAGCCAATGAAGTGAGTCAGAAGGGGCCCTAAGGTTTCATAGGTAACCCACGGGTCCTATCCACTTTCCGACCCTTCTTGATGTGAGGCTCCTGTCGCCGTTGACGGATGTCTTGGCTGCATAAGCTCATATGCAGTCCATGCATCCGCTCTCCAATAGGTAATCTGGTCTCAAGCAAACCCATACCGAGGAAGAGAATCAAAGGGGCAATCAACTTGCAGCATGCCCAGTGAGTGGTAGTAGCCATGACATTTCATCCGACCCATCAGGCGAAGATTCTACTCCAAAGCCACTGATCGTGAGTTATGTATGTGGGCCGAATCGGATGTGCATCTCCGTGCGAGTCTCTCTCAGTATGTACGGCCATGAATCCCTTACTACTCAAAACCATGCAAGGACACCTAGTTGAGAGGAGTCAATAATCTCCATGATGAACCCCTGTTTTTCTTTCTTGGCATTGGCTGCATCCTACAGCCTGCCGCGTAACCGCCTCGTGGATTTTCCCACTGGCCCCTGCACCGGTCGCATAGGGTTGCATAATCATGCATGAATTTATACACTAGCCAATGAGGGCCCATCTCAACCACGAAGAGACAAATCCTGGTGGATACAGAGACGACAACAGAGCCTAACTTCTTGCTAAACAGACCACCACTGAATCTTTCTCATTCACCGCATTCGGTTAAGGTTTGTTTTTTTCTTTAGCTTGGGCTTAGTTTTTTCTATGGTATGATTTTTCTACAAAACCGTTTATAAGAAACCCTACCCTCACCACGTGCGATAGACTTGCATATGCAAGCTGCATCCACCCTGCATATCTGCATTCCCCTGAAAACGTGCCCTATTCGATTGGTTGCTGTGCAGCATATTACCCCGGAATTCAACCAACCGCAGGAGATAAGAACTGAGTTGTTGGGATGTGTAACTTTTCACTGACCATTAAGCTCACAAAGGTTCATTTTTTTTTGGTTTGCTTGCTTGGTTAACTTACAACAGCAGGACCAATTGAAGTGCAGACAACTTCCTGGATAGGCAAAGTTTTTGAGCACTTGAGGCTTTAACAGTTCAAAGTTGTTTCGGCTAGGTACGAGAACTATACGAAACCAGCAACAGATTATCGATAATTTCCATTTTAGTACATTCGCTTCCTCTTGGCGCTGTATGTAATTAAACTGCAAAACATGTGTTGGTTCCCCTTCCCTGAATAGGATCTAAGCCAGTTTCTACCACTTCTACCACCAGCGAGGCTGACAACGTGCCATTGGATTGTCCTTCAACTGGGCAATTCTTCGCCATGTTATCCAGGTACCTTTTTTCCAAGATCGGCAAATTACTCGATTGAGAAGCTTTTAATTTCCTCGTTTCGATCGAAGACCTACAGCTACATGCATAACTATATACTCCACCGAGGAAAGTCTTCGAGGATATGCATAACCACCCACACAGCAATTGCCGTTTGGAAACATGTGTTGATCGACTGAAAAGTGTATATAAGTGACTGGCTATCCCTCATGATCTTCTTTTTCAAGCAATTACTTAGCTTCTTCTTACAACACTCCTCTACTAACCTTTAACAGACAAAAATGAAGTTCCTCGGTCTCGCTGCCTCAGCAGCTTTCGCAGCCACCGCCGCTGCCAAGAACATCCTTCTGACCAACGACGACGGTTGGGCCGCTACCAACATCCGTGCTGCCTACAGAGACCTCGTTGCTGCTGGACACAACGTTGTCATGGTTGCACCAGCTCAGCAGAGATCAGGATGGGGTGGACGTTTCGAGCTCCCAGATGGTAACGTGCTCGTCGAGAACGGTGAGTTTGACTACCGTGTCATTGGTGACCCAGCCTGGGGATACGAGCCAACCGACAACCACATCTGGTACTTGAACGGTACCCCATCTGCTTGTGTGGGTTTTGCTCTTGACTACGTCATCCCAACCTACTTCAACAACATGTCTATTGACCTTGTTGTTGCCGGTCCAAACGAGGGTAACAACTTGGGTCCACGTGACTTTGCCATCTCCGGTACCATGGGTGCCACCTACTACGCTACTCTCCGTGGTGTTCCAGCCATTGCCTTCTCTGGAGGCAACTCCAACAACTCCTTCTACAAGGACAACCTTGACACCAACCCACAGCACGCTCCAAACATCAACGCCCACACAGTTATCACCCTCACCGATGCCCTCTTTGCCAAGCAGGGTGAGAACTCCAGAGCCCTTCCTCTCTCTGTTGGTCTCTCTGTCAACATTCCTTTTGCCGGTACCGATGTTGGCTCCTCTTGTCTTGAGCCAACCTTCGTCCACACCAGACTCACCGGTTCTTCTGAGACTGTGTACACTGTCACCTATGATGCTTCTTCCAACACCCTCGAGCAGACCATTGGTGATTCCCAGGCTGTTCTCAACTGTGTTAACGGCAACTGTGCCCTCCCAGATGAGGCCACCATCATCAAGGGCTGCCAGTCCTCTATCTCTGTCTTCACCATTGATGCTGAGCCTACTGAGGACCTCACCAACGAGGCTTACAACCTCTTTTCTGCTGCCATTGGTACCTACTAAGCGATGGTCGCCAAGCGTCTCTTTTTAAAACTCGGTGTTCGAAGTACCCTATAACATGCTAAGCTTTAGGGTAGAGTCACCAGAGAACTTTTTTACTTCTTCTACGTAAATTTATTTCCCAACCTCATCCCAGTGTGATGTGACGGTTCCAAAAAAAAGTTATTTGATTGTTAACAAAATAATAGATCGTTCTCTTAGATTAATCAAAAAAACATGCAAAAAAATGCGCTAGTAGCACATTCATGCGGGAAGCATGCAGGAAGCATGCAGGAAGAAAGTCTAACTAACAGTTGCTTCCCAAGCGCATAGAAAACGCGCAACACTTACAATGTCACGACCAACTTCCTTGCCGAGACACCTTTTCTGAAGGTAGAAATAGCATCAGAAATGGCGCTGATACTGCTTCCAATGACCCCTGGGGCTGGAACAGGCGTGAATTTTCCTTAAGCGAGTGCCTTTGGCAAAAAACTCTTCCCAGACTGCCTTACCTACTTCATCGAATCGAAGAGAGCATCCCTACACACCCTTTTCTCCTACAACGCCATCATCAGAGCCTGTAGCAAAGGGCAGAACTGAGGCAGTAAACCTGACACCATTGGTAGCACGAAGTATTTCAACACAGTTCTCAAACGCTCCATTCGAGTAGATACAATCCAAGGCTCCAGCAAATGTCTTTCCCTTCAATGCATCAATGATGTCCTCGACAATAGCCTTGCACTTATAATGGAAGATCAGTGTAGCACCAAGCTTCTTGACGTAGTCAAAGTTTGTCAAAGAACAGACTGTGACAATCTCATAACCTGAAGCGGCAGCCAAGAGAATACAGTTGCTTCCAACACTGGAGGCACCACCCCAAATCAGGACAGTCTTCCGATATGGTTTAGGCTCCACACTGGGGTAATCTAAAGCGAGAAACTCCTTCTGGTACAGACCACATGCAGCAGTGGATAGACCGAGAGAGATGACACATGCCTCTTCAAAGGACAGGGAAGCTGGGGCAACAGAGGTTAGCCGGAACGACCGTGTACTGTTGAAAAGCTCCATAAGGGGCAGGTCCAGAGAGTCCAACGGCCATTGCAAGGACAGAATCACCAACCTTGAAGTTGGATACACCACTTCCAACTTGGTGCCCTTCTCCTGCAAGATCCTCTCCGACGATGTGTGGGTAGGTGAGACCAAAGTGGTTGTGGTCCTCAACCACCCAGTCAACAGGGTTAATTGCTACTGCTCTATTCTTGATGACAATCTTATTATCTCCGGGAGGAGTATACGGATTGGGCGTCACCTCCAGGGAGGTATTTCCTTCTGCTAAGATCCAAGCTCCAATATTTTCTGGCATTTTCGATTATCTGGGTTAGGTGTGTAGTGTTATGGTGGTGTGTGTTTGAGTGGGGTGATTCAAACTCTACGTTGAAGTGAACGTTCCAACTCGGCAAACCGATTTGTCAGCACAAAGGAATAAACGATTCAAATTCAGGTCCTCTCGGCAAATTTACCACCAATCGAAGTTTGATCGGGTTTTCGTTCGGAGTTAGTTCCCTATGATTTTTTTTGTTTCCTAAATGGGATGACGCAGTGCCGGTTGTTCTTCGGAAGTAAGGTTCGGAGCTAAAAGCGAATGGAGGTGGGAGGTGTTGCATGAGTTTGGTATAAGAAAATGGTTATAATTTGTTTCATAGATTTTCCTTAAAATATACCTTCATTACCGTGTTAAATGGTCACTGCATATATGGTTACTAATGGGCCATAAGATCATGTTGAGTCTTCGGTCACACCAGCAGTGCGTTCTCAGAGGGTCACCACCACTTTCTTCCCTGAAACACCCGCTCTCAGGACGGTAATAGCATCTGAAATGGCTTCAACACCACTACCAGCAACAAGTGCCGGAGGAGATGGCTTGAAAGTACCTGCCTCTAAAGCTTTGGGGAGAAAATCTTCAAAGATCACCTTACCGACCTCGTTGTCAGCAAGGGCCCCGCCCAAAATACCCTTAACCTTTATACCGTCTTCAGTATCCTTCGCAGGCGGGAAAATGGTAGCGATGAATTTAACACCATCCTCTGCTTTGCGGAGAACGTCTGCACTTTTTTCGAACGCTCCATTGGTATAAATGCAGTCCAGGATTCCAGCAATAACTTTACCCTTTAGGGCCTCAACGATGTCATCCACCACGGTCTCACTGTTGTAGTCAAATGCTTTAGCTGCACCAATACTCTTCACGTACCCAAAATTCTGAGCGGAGCAGGTGGTGAACACCTCGTACCCGGAAGCAGCTGCCAGCAGGATACCGTTGCTACCCACACTAGAGGCACCTCCCCACACCAAGAGAACCTTATTTGTTGGCTTTGGCTCCAGCGAAGGATAAGCTAAGGCCAAGAAGTCCTTTTGGTAGAGCCCACATGAAGCAGTCGCCAACCCAAGGGGGATGACACTGGCATCTTTAAATGATAACGAAGGCGGGATAGGAGAGCATAGCTTTGTTGAGATTACCGTGTACTTTTGAAAGGCTCCATAGGGCGACTCTGCTGACAGCCCAGGGGCTACAGCCAAAACTCTGTCGCCGATTTGAAATCTCGTGACTCCGCTACCAACAGCATGGACTTCACCGGCTAGATCTTCTCCTCCAATATGTGGGTAGCTTGTGTCAAAGATGTTTCGATCTTGGACTTTCCAGTCTGCCGGGTTAATAGCAACTGCCCCATTTTTGATGACCAGTTCATCAGCACCTGGTGGAGTGTAAGGTGCTGGCCTTACTTCAAGTGTTCTTGCTCCCTGGGCAATTGACCAGGCACCGGAGTTATCTGTCATATCTTATTGTTGGATATCTTCTAGATTATGCTGCTTAGGATTAGCTTCAGAAAGATAGGTAGCAAGGCTGGACAGGCTTCTGCGGTTAAAATGCTTCTTTGCTGTCAATTTATACTAACAATTATTAATTGCAATTAAATATCGAATCATTTTCGGCGCGGGAATCAACTTCATACCCGAAGTTAAACATATGCGTGCCAAGGAGGTTTTACCGGACTTTACCAGAATAGCTCCCGCATATGTCCACTAGCTCCGACGAGATTATGCATAGCCGCAGTTAACTCCGCCTCGTTCGGAGATATGAGCACGCGGCGGTAGAATGCAACCAATCATTTCAAGAATATAGGTTATAATAAATACTTATCAATTGGATGAATTTGTCAGCTGGAAAAGAATATGTGGTTTTAATAGGAGAATACAAAATACCTGTGTTACTGCTTACTGGCTCTCAATAGAAATTTCAATTTTATTGTCGTTTAGAAAAAAAAGATACAACATATCAGCCCATAGTCCTGCCAGAGGAGTTAAAATGGTAGTAGTAAACCATCTAATTGGAACGATTAGTCAAGTGGCAACCCGAGAGCCTCCCTTTGAGACTTAGAGTTGGGGTCAAAGAATGGCTTCTCCGCAAGAGACGTGACTCTGGTACCGTGTCTAGGCTCGATGTTCTCATAGTCCCAAACAGCAAAGTGCTGAGAGACTCTGTTGTCCCAAAGGGCTGAGGTTCCGAGACCCGGCTTGGTTGGCTTCCAGTTGAAACGAACTTGAATATCCAAGTTCTTTTCGTACACCTGGTAGAGGTACTCGAGGACTAGATCAGATTCCTCCTGCTCCAACCCGACAATTCTCACGGTCATAGCACGGTTGACGTAGAGAGCCTTCCAGCCAGTAGCTGGATGAGTTCTCACAATTGGGTGCTCTCTCTCAACAAATTTCTTCCCATTGACCGGGTCGTTTCTGTCGAAGTAGGAATGAGCAGATCTGAAGATTGCGGTCTTCCCCTCGAGGAACTTCTGAAAAGCTGGAGAAAGCTTGTCATAGGCACCGTACCCGGATGCCCATGATGTGTCACCACCAACATCTGGGATTGTATCATTGTGGAGATGTGTGATACCTGCTGGCTGATGTTCATGGACCAAATCAGAATGCCACATAGCAGTGTACTTAGCCCGCTTGAAGGAGTTCTTGAGGCCAACACGCTCAAAATAATCAGGCCAGATGATGGTAATGCCCTCCAAATCTGGAACATGGATTGCCTGAGGATGCTTCTCCACGTTTCCATAGTAATAGCCGAGCTCCAGCTGTTTCTGTGGAGAAAGGTCCTGGTCACGGAAGAAGACGACAATTCTCTCAGCAATCAGAAGAGCGAGCTCGTCTCTTTGCTGATCATTTAGATCGGCCAATTGGAGACCCACAATTTCCGTACCAACATTCTTAGTGAGATGCTTGACCTCTTTTGCGGCACTGAAGAGAGCCTTCTTCTCGGGATCGGCATTCTTACCACGCTCAATATATGGGAAGTCCTCTGCTCTGATAGCAAAGGCTTCGTCCACATATGTGGGAATCTTTTCGGTTGGTGGTGCCTCTGGGTATCCTCCGGAGAGGTCAATTCCATACTTCTCATATCTTGCCCTAGTAGGTGCTGGAAGGTACTTTGCAAAGTCCTTCTTTCCTCCCTTCGTCTTGTAGTCAGTGAGGTCTACCGTATCATTGTCGGCTTCCTTCTTGTCATCAAGGGACACACCCTTAAGGTTGAGAATGACACTCTCGGCAGCAGCCTGGGCTTGCTGAAAAGTTGTTGTTGAAGCAGCCATGTTGTTTTAGTCTGAATGGTTGATTCGATGGAACTCAGACTTTAACAGTTGGTTCTGTAGTGTTTGTGGCTCCGTTATATACAGTTGGGCCTCTTAATGGGATTCAGTCGTACGATTAGTCAGATTGATATTTTTCGGCTAAATCAATTGCGACATGAAACCACACCCGTCTCTATTCGTGGAGACTCAGCTTAAAATCGCTCCCTTTGAGGGTCGCTTATCGCCGCAGTTGTGGAGTTAGGTTTAGACTGCATTTGCCCATGCATAGAAATGCCACAGTTTGCGACATGCATGTGCATGCATATGCATAAAAAAAGACACATCTGTCCAACAGGCAAGTAGGATCTGTTTTTGCCCTTTCTGAATATTGATTGGAAATATTTTCATTTCAATGCTTTCAAAATGTTGCCATTACAATAGTGCTCCTGTAAGATTAAGCTGAATTCCGAATATGCATTACCATTTAGAACCCACCTAGAAAAGTGCTGGATAATCTTAAAGCAAATGTATCAACTAGCTAATGAAATCAATTTACCGTATTAAATAAAAACTCTGAATACAACTTCCCTCCATTTAAAATGCCTTCTTCTCATCAATTCCGGAAACATAGACATCTTCGATCTCAACACTGGAACTTTCGTCAACAGAACCCTCTCTAAGTGACAGCTCTTTCTCTCTTCTGGTGTCACGTTCAGTCAAGAAAGCAGCAAGAGCTGTCAACACCAAACCTACCGCAGACAACACAGCCGTGTAGGTGAATCCAATAAAGTACTCTGGAGCATCGTTGGTGTTCCAGACAAAGATGGGAACAAAAGCACCTGTAACGTAGGCCAGAACATTGGTGCACACAACGATAAAGTTTCTTTTCATATCATCGAAGGCAAGAATACGGTTGACCCAAGAGAAAATCTGTGGTTGACCCCAAGACGTAGGCACACCAACCAAAAAGTAAGCAAGCCAGTGCAGACCAACTGGAATGTCCCATACAGAAAGGAATACGCACCCCAGCAAAAGACTGAAAAAATACAGGCCCACAAAATAGTAGTTCAGCTTTCCCTTGCTGAAGTCACTTATCCATGCAATGATTATAGCAAAACCTATTCCTGCTCCGTACAGTGCGCTTGGATAGACATTGTACTGTGCTGGTGTCATATGAAGGGACATCTTCATCCACTGCGTGAAAGTTGGTTGACCAATTGCTGAACAAGTATTGTTAAAGCAAAGGAAAACAAAGGGGAACACATAGATATGCCATGTTGAGAAGAAAGACTTGATCTTGGCCCAGGTATACTTCTGTCTGGTGTTGACAGCTGCTCCGATTCTTCTTCTCCTCTCCAAAGCAACAAGCTTATCTTCCTTGGTGAAATACCACGCATTGGTGGTGGATGGAGTGTTTGGATCAACAATCATTGTGTAGAAACCAATTGGAAAGGAAATAATGGCATCAAACACAAACAGCCATTTGAAAGGCTGCAAAGAAGAATGCTGAAATCCTCTGAGAATAGCCAGCTGAAGTGGACCAGACACCAAACTTGCAGCAACACCCGAGCAGGCAAAAAGGGTGGATCTTTTGGCAAGCTCAGTGGGAGAAAACCATGACCCAAGAAGGTATTCCATACCTGGGAAATATCCAGATTCCGTTAGACCCAGTAAGAACCTGAGAGCATAAACGCTTTTGAGGTCTGTACACCAAATCAAGCAAAGTGTGAGGATTGACCAGATAATTTCCAAGCCTCCGAGATAGTACCTGGCTGAAATTCTGTGAAGAATCAGGTTGGAAGGAACCTGGCCAATAATGTATCCAACAGTCCACAAAGTGGTCATGTAGTTGTATTGATTATTGTCCATATTGAAGTACTCCTCCATACCATTAACATATGCCGTGGACACGTTCGACATGTTCAGGGTCTTGATAAAGTACCCCAACATACACGAGGACATCAGAAAGAAGTCCAGCTTGAACATGAACTTTTTCTCCTTGGGGTGCTTATCAATACCATCCCACAGCATCAATAGAAGTCTGTAGGAGGTGCTCTTTCTTTTCTCCTCTTGCTCTGGGGTCAAATGAAGATCCAAGTCAATGAATGGCTTGGAGAAGTCATGGTTCATGACGAGTGCAGTTTGCCCACTGACCGCCTGGTTCTCGTGCACCACCTCATCTTCTGATGATACCACTTCCTCTTTGACTGAGAACCCGGGAAGTTTGATTGCCATTTTAGTTGCTTGACAAATATTATTTCTATTGCAAACACTATAAGCTATATAAATAAACTGCTGTCAAAAAGGGAAGATCATGGTATTAAATACACTCGGATAATTGCTTGGAAGTTCAGTTCCTGTCCACATGAGCTGTGTGGATACAGGAATATGCCTCCGCCCCCATAAAAAAAAGCCACTCACATGAAGAGCCACACAACACCCACTTTGGCAGAAACATTGATAATGCAAAAAACACTCAAACCCTGAAAACCCTGGAGGCCCTGGAGGCCCTCTCTGAAGCACCCTGAAGCACCCTTAAAGCACCCTGGGACACCCTTAGAAATCCTACCACTCCCCTAGCACCGTGAGCATTAGCAAGCCTGCCAGAGCCCTTTGCGGCGTGCATGGGCACACGCATCTCACCAGGCAGGGGTCAAATGACGTGCATCCACTCCGATATGCGTGGGGATCACCATGCATGATGTCGCGATAAGATTGTGTCATACTGTGGTCAAAGTCTTGGAAAAGCTGAGAACAGGGCGGACTACCTTGCTGGTGAGATATGATAAGGTTATCAGGTATTTGAAATAGAGCCACATTATGTTAGGCTTATAGGAAGAGACATCTGGGGAGGCACAGGCTCAACCTCGAGGGCCACAATGTTATACCTGCCTCAATAGGCGAGTTGAGGCTGTGGAATTGAGTTCGCCATGGTGTGTATCTTTGGCCAATTGCAAAGGCCGAAATTGTCAAAGTTATGGAAATCTGTGCGATGGAACTTTGTGGCTTGAAGACAATACCAGGACACAACAGCTTCCAGGCCGATGTGATGTATATGTCGAATCGGGTGCCAAGAAGATGTGTGTATATGAAGATATCGAGACTATTCCACAGTTGGTTGCAAGCCTATCAAAGTCGTTATTGAAGCATACGGGAACTCGGGGGAGGCCGACAGTTTCCAAAATAGGTGCTATAGTAAATTGTACTTTCAAATTCTTTTTTCTCTACATACCCCTACACCCTGGCATAAGAGAATACCACCTCCTACAACAATAATATGCACACAACCTATGCAATTCATCTGCCCATTAAACAGTCTTTTCAATAAATGTGTCTGCCCATTAAACAATCTTTTCAATAATTGTGTTTGAACTCTCCAAAGCAGCCTTATAATAAAACTGCTTGGTGGTGATTGCATTGATAATCACCTCTGTCCATTCACGGGGCCAGTCGCGTAGCAAAATGTCATCAAAAGCCCTCTCATTCTCAAGATACTTAGAAGCAATCAGATTTACATCCTCGACATATAAGACCCTGTCAGAGGGTTGTGTCATGTGATGGATGTTTCTCTCAGTTCTATCCTTGATCCTCCCATTTTCCCATGCCTTCATGACTTCAACTGGAGGCAGTTCTGCTAAACCATTGACCACCAAAGCAACGACAAACGAAGACTTCTCCCACACCTTCCAAGATGCTGTTCCAAAACTAGGACCCACAAAACTTATGTTCTTGTTGTAAATGTCAAAAATGTGTTGGTAAAGGCCTGGGATAAAGTGCCCTGCCTCAGAATTATAAGGTGGGGCGTCAGGGTTTCCCTTTCTCAGTTCTTCAACAAATGGATTTGAGAAGTGATAGCCCGTGGCCAAAATAACGTAATCCAAACCCTCCAGCCTCCTTCCATCTGAAAACGTGACTCCGGTTTCATTGAAGGAAACAGTCTCCTCCAACTGAACCACGTTAGGATTATCAAAAACACCAGCCAGAAGTGGATTGGGTGCTCTCTTTTTTGAAACGTACACTGGCAACTGCGCATGTTTCAATGTTTGGAGAGTGATGTCTACACCACTTGCAGAGGAGCCAATCACCAAGATCTTTTTATCTTTGAACTGAAGTGGGCCTTTGTAATCAACAGAGTGTAAGATCTTCCCCTGGTATAGATCAAGACCAGGAACTTCAGGAACCCTTGGAACTGTGTTGTGACCAGTGCATACAACCAGAGCATCATAATCTCTTTGCTGCCAGAAATCAGTGTTGTCTGGATTTTCGGTTCTAGTTGTTATACGATAGAGAGGATCACTGCCATTCCCCTTATCAATTTTCTCCACTCTCTCTACCGTTGTACGAAATTCTATGAGATTCCGGATACCTACAGCTGACTTTTGCACAGCCCCGACAACACCCTTCAAATCTGCAAAGGGATCAACACCCTTTGGACCCTTTGGAAGGCTGAAGATATTCTCACCTCCCATGACCGGTTGAGGGATATTTGTGATAAGTCCCGGATAAACTGGTGCATCGATGAATCTCGAATGAGGTGTTCTCGGGGTAGTTGCTGGAAAACAGGTTGGGAATAGGTCCGTGGGGAGAGGAGGGTCAGCATCTTCAGGATGGGGGGAGGGTACCACACGGAATTTGGAGGCACTTCCTCTGGCTGTTGAGTTACCTGTTTCAAAGCTCCACACGCCTCCCACATCCCCCTTCCTCTCAAAAATGGTTATTTCTTGAGAGGGCCCCAATCTTTGGAAGGCGTATGCTGTTCCCAAACCGCAAACGCCGGCTCCCACAATTGCAATTCTTTTACGTTGCAGTGGCAACAACTGATTCTTAGGATCATGCTCGTTATGGAAGGTTTTACCGTCTTGGAGTTCTTGGTATGTCGGAAATGTGAGATAACCACTAACACCATGGCCGAAGAGCGCCCCCTCAACTTCTGCTTCAACAAACTCCTCTAATGATGAAATTGGGAGCTCGTTTTGCAGACGCAGATAAAGATCAGGATTGGTGATGAATTCTTCTCCAAAGGTGGCTCCAACATTGTCCCTGATATCATGTGGAAGTTTGATATAGTCCTTGAACTGGAGAAACAATTTGGTCGTCACTGCAACCTCAGCGAGCCTTTGCAGAATCTCTGCAATCTTTTGATTGGAGAAAGTTGCTCCATTAACCACTATAGTGATAAATGAGACATTCCTTTCGGAGAGAGATTTAACCAAAAATGATAAAAACTCAAGATCTTCTCCAAGTGAGGCTGATCCAATTCTTGAAATTAGGTCCAGCGAAATAGAAACCCTGACCTGCAGTGACTTGATTCTATCAACGAGGTTCAAAACAAATCTAGATCTTGAAGCATAGGAATCCTTGCTGAATTGATCCTGTCTATTGTTGAAATGAGAAGACAGGAATTGACCCGGCAGAGAATGCTCTGTAGCATCGATATCCACACCATCAGCCCCTGCCAAAAGAGCATTCTTGGCAGAGGAGATGAAATCCTTGGTAATGTCTTCAATCTCCTGGATAGTCAATGGAGTTGCTTCGCTCCACTTCTCTCCACTATGATGGTTGATGCCCTCCAGAGCAACATCTCCTGGACCTTTCACCTTGAACAGATCACTCTCCTGATCAAGAACTTCTGGAAGCTCAATCAAACCTTGGTGATATAGGAAATTTCTCTTCAACAGTCCAGTCGAGGTGGTCAAACCAGGGTGCCAAAGACTCAGGAAGAAATGAGATCTTGCAGTGCCATCCCTTCCTGCATGGAATTTATCAATGACACCCTTCCATGCCTCTAGCTGTTCTTCGTTGATGATTTCGGGGACAAAAGCCCAGCTTCCAGAATTGGTGCTCACATTCACTGGCTCGGAGACAGTTAATGAACCATTGGTAGTTCTCTCAGCGTAGTATTCACCTGCGTAGCTACTGATCTTGCCCCATGGTGCCCTGTATCTCGGTGTTGAACGGTGTATTACTCTGTTTGACAGAACCAACCCTCCAACTTCGACAGGATGGAAGAGGCTGTTGTACACATTTGAAGAATCTGGCACGGTCATCTCTCTATTGATAGACTCTCGATCAACCACAATGTTTCGAGGAGGGGCTTTGGATCGGTGATCCACCTTTTTAAGTAGCAGCTACACATTATTGAGTCCAGTCATCAAGCCATATATTTTTCAACCCTTTTCTCCACCCAATTGAAGGTGTAATAAAAAAAACAACTGATTATCAACTGTGGCATGCGCGCCGATTCCACAGTTGGGTTTGCGATAACGGAATTGCGCCAATCATGCATGATGTGCGGCGTGCACATCAAACGCACCGTCCAGGCACTAATGAATATGCATCATGCGCGATCGTGCGATTGATCCACATTTTGACGTGTGGCTCATGCTGATTAATAAAAACTGGAGTTGACTTGCACTCCTGAAAATTGCAGACAGAAGAACTATAGGAGAAAGATCAATATATAAAGAAAATGGGCTCTTCTAGTAACTGGAGACATTGAATGGTGGACTACCAATTTGACAAGATTCTTTTTTGACTCTGTCTGCAATTTTCTACCAAAACAAATTACAAAATGGCACCAGCTGCAGTCGACGTTCAGCCTGTACAGGGAGATGTTCTTCTGGACTCCCTGTCCTCTCAATTCAAGGCAAAGGTAGGTCTCGGATTCGCCAAGAATAACGTCCAAGACCTTCCTGCACCCACAATTGCCCGCTACCAGAGACACGGTATTGATCTCTCTAAGGGTTACCCAGAGAGACCAACCGAGGTGCCTGTCTTCCTTCAGGATGCCCTCAAGGTGAGAGCTGAACCTTATCCATACATCGAGAGAGGAAAGAATGCTGACCCAGAGAAAAAGGCTCTGTTTGGCGCTGCCAAGGAGGTTAAGAACCTGACCACTCACATTGGAACTGAGATTGTCGGACTTCAGCTGGCTGATTTGGACGACAAGCAGAGAGACGAGCTTGCTCTTCTGATTGCTGAGAGAACAGTTGTGTTCTTCCGTGACCAGGATCTCTCTCCTCAGAAACAATTGGAGCTTGGAAAGTACTACGGTAACCCAGAGGTGCATCCTCTTGTTCCCCATGTTCCAGGTCTCCCAGGAATCACTGTTCTGTGGCCTCATTTGGCAGAGGTTGACCTTGGTAAGGCATCTTTCAAGCGTCCGATTGGTACTGCTTTCTGGCACACAGACCTGACCCATGAGTTTCAGCCTGCCGGTATTACTCACCTCCACAATGATACCATCCCAGAAGTGGGAGGTGACACTGTTTGGGTCTCTGGCTATGGTGCTTACGACAAGTTGTCTCCAGACCTTCAGAAGTTCCTTGATGGAAAGAAGGCAGTGTACAGATCTGCTCACACCTATATCGACAAGGAAGATCCATTGTCTGGTCCAAAGTTCATTGAAAGAGAGCACCCACTAGTGAGAACTCACCCAGCGACTGGTTGGAAGTCTCTGTTCGTGAACAGGCGCTACACTCTCAGAATTGTGGGCCTTGAGCCTGCGGAATCTGCAGCTATCTTGGAGCTTCTGTTCCAGGTATACGAGAAGAACCTTGACCTTCAAGTTCGCTTCAACTGGAAGCCAACCAAGTCTGGTCTTGGAACTTCTGCTCTTTGGGATAACCGTATTTCCCAGCACTTTGCAGTCTGGGACTACGAAGGCAAAGAGCCACGTCATGGCACCAGAGTTACTGCTCTTGCAGAGGAGCCATTCTTTGACCCCAACTCTAAGTCTAGAAGAGAGGCGTTGGGATTGCCAAACTGATCACTGGAACTATCTGGCCTATATAGTTTGTCAATGAAATTAAAGGCTCACTGCTTGCTTTTACTGTAATTGTTTAAGTTGATTATGAAGCATGTTTCGGTATATTGTTGGTATGACGTCATATACATACCGAGAATAACATTTAATCACAGCAACAAATCACTGAATGTTTTCTACAAGGTTAAGAAAACTATACAACCCGGCAAATTTGCTGATTAGAAAAAAAAACATTTAATTGCAGAAAAGAATCAAAATTAAATTGGAAGGCCAAGCCCCTCTCTTCTGGAGATAGAGTTCTCATCAAAGAATGGAACCTCTGCTAAAGATGTGACTCTAGTACCATGTCTTGGAGCAGTTCCGTAGTCACCAGCAGCAAAGTGGTTGCTGATACGGTTATCCCAAAGAGCAGAAGTTCCAAGGCCCTTCTGAGTTGGTTGCCATGAAAATCTGACCTGAATATCAAGGTTCTTCTCAATGACATCAAACAAGAGATTGAGGATGGCATCAGATTCGTTCGGCTCGAGACCAACAATTCTAACCGTGTGGCCTCTGTTGACGAAGAGAGACTTCCATCCAGTTACAGGGTGAGTTCTAACGAGTGGGTGCTCTCTCTCGACAAATTGAGGTCCCTTGAGCTCGTCACCTCTAATCAGGTACTTGTGAGCTGAACGATGGATAGCGGTCTTGCCCTCGACAAATTTTTGCAATTCTGGGGAAAGCTTATCGTAGGCACCATAGGTGGATGCCCAAATGGTATCACCACCGACATCAGGAATGGTATCGTTGTGAAGGTGGGTGATACCGGCAGGCTGGAACTCGTGGTCGAGATCAGTGTGCCAGCCACTTGCACCACCTGGGTGACGGAAATCAACCTTGCGACCTTCCAAGACCTGAAGTTGGGGCCAGATAACTGTGGTCCCTGGAAGACCTGGAACGTGAGGAACCTGAGCATGAACTTCGACATTACCAAAGTACTGGCCAAGCTCCAATTGTTTCTGAGGAGAGAGATCCTGGTCACGGAAGAACACAACTGTTCTCTCAGCAATCAGAAGAGCAAGCTCGTCTCTCTGCTTGTCGTCCAAATCAGCCAGCTGAAGTCCGACAATCTCAGTTCCAATGTGAGTGGTCAGGTTCTTAACCTCCTTGGCAGCGCCAAACAGAGCCTTTTTCTCTGGGTCAGCATTCTTTCCTCTCTCGATGTATGGCGTCTCAGAACCTCTGAGGGCAACAACCTCGTCAAGAAAGATTGGAATCTCCGTGGGTCTCTCTGGGTAGCCCTTGGAGAGATCCACATTGTGCCTCTTGTAACGGTTCAAGGTGGTCTCTGGGAGGTGAGAGATGGCATTGGAAACAAAGTTGTTGTGGGAAAGAAGCTTCTTGGCAGAAGGGGTGGAGGTGAGCAGTTGCTCGATCGAGCCAGCAGGGGCTGGTTCAGCGACAAGAGCAGGGGCCATTATGTTGTTGTTTTTGGTTATTGATAATATTTCAGAGAATAGATTTCTGAGTTATGTTGCTGGATAAGTTCACTAGTGAAAAGCACCACCAGTGAATGATCCACATATATATAGACACAGCTCCTTGGCCTGGGGTACCCCTTGCACATTCTGACAAATCAATTTTTTGAACCTCCTAGCCTAATTAAAACTATATCAGATTTGTAGCTATACCATAGTATGAGCACTCGCAATCACTAATCACTGTGGGGGTATTTCCAATTGCTCCACAGGTTGATTATCACTCACCGCCCCCCTGCTAGAGTTGCGTCAGACTAGCGTCAGGTGGGCGTCAAACTGGCGTACTGTATATGCATGAAGCCGCACCCCATGCGTCTACCCTTGCCAGGAGTGATGCACATTATGCATAAATGCACAAGGGCAGAAGCCAAATTTGAGCCACAGTTTTTTTGGGAGTGGAGAGAAGCTCAGAAACTAAGGAAGGCAAGATATACAGGCTACCTTCTATGCCTTGGATTTGACACACGAGCGACCGATAAGAAAGCCAAGATGTTAGGAACATCATACCCGTTGTGGCATATTATCTCCACAATTGAGTTTGTATAGCAGCCGATGGTGTAAGAGAAGTGGCGGAACATGGGTGTTCTTTACCTGGTTCTTCTCTCCCTTCTATCAACCGCTAATTACTCCAGGTACACCGAGCATTCCTGAACTATGGTAAAGAAACTGAAGAAAATCATTCACCGAAGTGTCACGATGAGCCACTGCTTGTAGTGATACTGTGGGTTCTTGTTGGATCACCATGTCCATGATACAGTTGGCTTTTAGTCAGCACTGATTCCAGTCAAGGAAACAACGTATGACTTTTATTATGAGGAGAGGTTCAATATTGATTTTGGAATTGAAAAAGCTTTTTTCATGCTCTCCCATTATGTTTAGGTGCTATTAACACACATTGCGACTTTCTGACGTAACTTTAACAGATATCCATTAGTCTTCAAATGGAACCTGGAAATCATACTAGTCCAATAGACAGATGCCGCATCTTACTATATTTCAGTAATTGTAATTGTAGTTTGAGAGAGAATTATATTCGGTAATGTCGGCACCCTGACTGTTCTGCTAGCCGGTAGGGCTGCCCTGAACGAAAGATCCTGGGTAGAGGACTCAGTAGATCCTGTGCCAGTTGACCGGTATACCTTATGTTCGTTGTGCGGTCCGAATTCGGGAGACACCCAACCCCGCAACTTTTGACCAACCAACAGTTGAGAGTTTTTTTACTGTGAATGATTTTTTGAATTTTGCATTATCGGACACATCCCCAAACGAGTAGACCATGTCTCTATCTAGCTACCCCAGATATCGGCTTTCCGGCCCCGAGGGCACCGCAGTCCGATGGCATGCGATGATATGCAGGTGGGAGCTCCCTAAACGTTTACAGGATTTGATGCTTCATGACCATCGCAATATTGTCATTACCAGAAGGAGATAAATTAGATGCATATATTCGCGGCCTCCGAGTCATCTTGAGGGACCTCTATATACAAGAATTTTTTTCCTGTACGTTCTACTTACTGTTTGGGTCGGCACTTGATATGCCAGATCCGGCTCTCCATCAATCCCAAATGGGAGTGTGAAACCGCGTCTCCCCATTCCAGAATCAGAGCACTTCAGGTCACAATGAGAACTGTTCATGAAAAATCTCAGATTGGTTAAGAAATAGGTTGCGACGATCTACCGCATGGAACATTAGTTGTGACCTTTTTTTTTCTATATCCTTAGACAGCAACCGTTTCTAACCAGTGGAGTCTAATTTGCTGCTGACTTGTTTTCTTGACATTTGCAACTTTTACCTGCACATATTCTTCTGAGCCGCATGATTAGTCTGTTTTCTTGTGGGGTACATGCATGTTAGGGGCTTCGGCATGCATTAGATGCCTCGACGCATGGAGAAGAACTGTTGAGTTTTTTCTCCACGATGGGGCAGTTTCAAGGGTTCATGAGGGTTTCTGGAAAGATTTCACAAGGGTGCCCCGCTTTAACGTTCCGGTTGTGCGGGTTTAATCTCATAGGTAGCTGGATACCTCATTAAGGATGATTAATGTAACTCAAGCAGAACTGAGTATGCTAATCCGACGGTTCGCTCTTGGAAGCCATATCCGATCGCGAACTCAACTTTCCAGTACTGAAAGTTTGCGGGGTACAGAAAAAAATTGGGCCTGGGCCCTCCTCTCGCCCGAAATGAGGAGAACTCAAACCAAAATCTACAAAGATGAGTATCACTATATATAGGTGTAGAAATAGCTCTCAATGGAGTAGATTCTAGAGAGATGCAAATATAAGATGGGTAAAATGCTTATTCTATTGTTGTTGTTTCAGTTCTCCGGCTATGTTTTGGCTGAGTATGTTGCCAGCCCAACCATTGATCTTGGGTATGCCAAGTATCAAGGATACCAGAACTCCACTATTGGAGTCAACTACTATCGTGGTATAAACTATGCCCAGGCACCCGTTGGAGATCTCAGATGGAGAGCACCGGTCCCAATTGAGCTAGCACCTGGTCAATACTCCGGGAGAGTGATCAATGCAAGCACTATAGGACCCCACTGTATTCAAGGTTCCCCTGAGTTCTTTGAAGGCAACTCTTTCACGCCTATAGGTGAAGGATCGGAGGATTGTCTTTTGTTGGATGTCCTTACCCCTTCAAACCCATCGTCTTCTCATCTTCCCGTCATGGTTCAAATACATGGGGGAGGTTACACCACCGGGTGGGCACAATCTTATCCAGGCGATTCTCTGGTCAATATCTCTGATGGAAATCTGATTTACATTTCCATCCAGTACCGTCTGGGTCTGTATGGATTTCTCGGAGGTGTGGATGTCTCGAACGACGGCGTCTTGAATGCTGGTCTTCTGGATCAGAGAGCTGCACTTGACTGGGTACAACGCCATATTGCAGCATTTGGTGGTGATCCCACGAGAGTAACTATAATTGGTGGAAGTGCTGGTGGTGGAAGTGTTACATATCAGCTGACTGCATTCAGTGGGCAAGGAACACCTCCATTCCAGGCTGCTATTGCGGAGTATCCCTGGTGGCAACCACTCATCGACGATGTTACCCAAGAGATACAGTACAATTCTCTGTTGAATTTCACCAACTGCAACAACTTGGCCTGTCTGAGGAATCTATCCACTGATGAGTTGTACAGTGAAACCCAG
Organism: Kuraishia piskuri; assembly: GCA_030567595.1. Taxonomy (NCBI): domain Eukaryota; kingdom Fungi; phylum Ascomycota; class Pichiomycetes; order Pichiales; family Pichiaceae; genus Kuraishia; species Kuraishia piskuri. The sequence continues at coordinate 399,967 of JAJLSM010000009.1, forward strand.
GACATATACAATGCCCACAACGAGGGAAGGCAATTGGGCTACGGTGTGTACTATTTCGGTCCAATGCTCGATGACTACTTCATCCGTGACTACCCCTCAGAGGAATTTAAAAATGGCAATTTCTTCGATGTTCCTCTTTTGGTTGATCACGATGGATATGAAGGATACATGTTCAGTAACAAAAGCGTTGTGAATCAGGTGGAAGAGACTAAAGATGCCATGGCACTTTTCCCAGCAGCCAAACCAAGTTTCTTTTCAAGGCTGTACCAACTATACCCGATCTCCAACTTTAACTCCACACTGTTTCAAAGACAGCAATGGTTCGGTGATTTCATTATCAATTGTCCAACTTATTACATGAGTTCTAAGGCTGTTGACTTTAACAGCAATAGCTCTGCTGTGTTCAAGTTGGTATTCGATGCAGGCAGTGAGATCCACGGTGCTACCAGTGCCTTCCTCTTTAGTACTACTGCTGATTTTCCATCGGCCAACAATCAGACCCTGGTAGATGTCATGACCAGATACTTCATATCTTTTGCTCGTACCTGGGATCCAAACACTTACAAATCAGACATAGCTCCCTTTTGGGGATCCTATATTAGTGGAGCCCCGGGAAACGCTTCTAATGGTGAGAGTGTTGGGTTCAATACCCTAAAGATAACCTACACTACCATTGAGAATGAACCTGATGCAGATGTTTCTGGGCAATGCGATTTCTTCAATTCTCAACCCTATGTAGTTGATAACTAAATTGCGTGCTTTTTTTTCCTTTTTTTTTCAAGAGAACGAGAAAGTGACAAGTGGCAACAATCCATAAGTCACCTATAGGTAGGTCTCTAGCCAATGGGCATTTTACCCACGTTCAACTTTCTATGAAAAATATAGTGATGTGTCTTTCTTTGTGTTGTGATTTGAAATAAATAACCGGTTCATCCCAAATTGCGAATAACTCGGCCTCTTCATTACAAATAAAATACAATAGCGACGGTTGCTTCGAATCCCTTTTGCTGCACGATTATGCAAGATCGTGCAGCATCAGGCCTTATTGGGAAATCTTCTTTTTATCTTGACGCACGGCTTCGTCAGCAAAATCGGACTTGGATCGGACTACAGCATATTGTGTGTATACACATCTGCATCTTCCCACAGCAAGTTAGCAATATATATATACATATATAGGTCCAGCAAAAGATGTGAAGTGCAATTGATCGGCTAGCATGTCAAAAGTGAATAGATCTTAGTTGAAATGCAGATTGGTATTCTTGGAGCTGGAGAGGTTGCGCAGGCTTTCGCACGCAAGGCAATCGATGCGGGTCACCAAATCGTCTTTAGTAACAGCCGTGGGCCTGAAAGCCTTACGTCACTGGTTGCGACGTTTGGCAAGTCAGCATCTGCTGGAACGGTTCAGCAGGTTCTGAACAGCCCATTGGTCTTGCTTGCCGTTCCATGGACAAAGGCAGAAGAAGTCTTGCAGGCAATTCCCTCCTGGAATGGGCAGATCCTTATTGACTCTACCAATGCATTTGATCGTGCCTATGGTGCTGTCAAATTTGAAGACAGCAGTTCCACCGAAAGAATAGCCGAACTTGCCCCAGGGGCTAACGTTGTCAAAGCACTCAACCCGATGTTCATGAAAAACTTCTCGAAGCCAACATCCTTGGGGTCGCTTCGCCGTGTTGCATTTGTCTCTGGCAATGATGCAAATGCTAGGCAGACCGTTGGGGACCTCTTAGAAAGCTTTGGATTTGCACCTGTTGACCTTGGGTCATTGAAGATAGGTGGTCGCATCCAAGCCATAGGGGCTCCTCTTGTAGGTCATGATTTCTTCTTGCCATGGCCTGCCCCTCGCTCATTCCCAGGTCTGAACGGCAATTGATGGGCCACAAGAAAGATTTGCTTTTATATGTGTAATGGTTAGCTCGTTTATGGTTGAGATTAGTTGCTGAAAATATAAGGTCAGTATTTTTGTGCTTAATAACTAAGTAATCATTCAATCTTGTAAGCGTAGACCAGTTATTGGGTGATAGAGCTGCGAGGTTATCCTACCACACGTCAATGACATTTATATCTGATTTGCCTAGTCTTCTCCAGTTTATCCGGTTGTTGATTGCTTTATGCAAGGTGCATGCAAGTGCATAAAAAACGTCTCTTACTCATGCATCGTCGTCTTACTCAACAAAGTCAAGAGTCCAAGATATTCTTTTTGCTGCCACTCTCTGTTATTAACTTAATAACAAATTCATGAAAAAAAAACTCCAGCAAACATACCAATGTCGGTGCGCTTTGCTTCCGCTGAGGATACAAAGACTGTAACAGGTAACGCTATGTGATTGAAGTTATGGCTCCCCTACAGGAACTACTCGGGCCGTTGGGCTTTTGTTGTGTAGGAGCGGATCAGCTTGCCGAGATCGCAAGATGATAGCTTGGATGAGTAAGAAGAGCAGGTGGATAATAAGTAGTACCATTATTACCCACTCTGGGAAGAGAGCCAACTACCCAGAAGGAGAGTAGTACAAACACTGATGAAAAGGGATTTTGTGACGTGATCCTGGTTTCAGGTCAAAAAATTTTGTGAGAAGAAGCTTTATCGCTATGGAAAAGCATATTGCATGGCTTGACCTAACCAATTGATTTCCAATTGTCTCTCTCCCAAAAGAACAGATCCGGCGTTTGCGGGTGAGAGCACAATTATTTCTAGGGCAAAAAGCTGGGAATGGTGAATAGGTGGTTTTTTTGTTTCATGGGAAATGTGGAGTTCTAGTTTCACCAGGATTAACATTTCACTCTTGCCACATCCTCTCTCTTCACCACCCATCTAGTATTAGATCTCTCCCATGCTCCTCGAGATATTTTTCCCCAGATGGGCATGTAGAACTTCTGTGAAGAGTTCTTCTGCACCACGTGTGATATACTCTCCCAAGCCGCCCAAATAGGGCACTTAAGACAAAAAAAACGTGGGGGATATATGGCATTTCGAAAACTCCTTCTTTTCCATGGCCAAGGATACGGAAAGCTATGCATGATAATTTGTGCCGCTTTAGGCAACCTGCCTCTTTGGGCCATGTGCTTGTGGTGCTATGTTCAGCAGAAGGACAAGGAAGAAAGGATTAAGTTAAGGTTTCCAAGTCGCATAACAGTGCATATTCATGCAGCCATGCGTTGTTGCATCTACTGGGGTCCTTCCGCTTCTGTAGGAGGATCCTATGGTTATCAAAAACACCTATGACAATTGAATATCATCGACTACAAAAAGCCAAAAAAAACACTCCAATATAAATATTCACACTTTCCTCCCAGAATGCAAGCTTTTTTTTTTGGCGAAATGGTCGGCACCACCACAATATCTATCGAGAAAATCATCTCCCAACATGAAGTTTTCTGCCTATGTGTTGGCCCTAGTTGCTGCTGGAGCTAATGCCCTCCCGGTGGTTGAAACCATTACCGTCACAGTCAATCCTACTCCAGAGGGCTTGGATGGGTGTTCTGTCCCTGTAACCTCAACAGGAGGTTCCCCAACCACCACCTACTCCACGGACTCTGCCTACACCTCCTCGCTCCTGTCAGAGTTATGGTCTGCTGTTGGCTCTATCACCTATGCCAATATCACAACCACCGTGAGTGGCACCCCGGTACCAACCTCTTTATTGGCAGAACCACCAAACATGCCAACTTTCAGCAACCCAGGAAAGCTCCCATCCGATTTTGTTTGGGGTTGGGCAGGTGCAGCCTTTCAAATTGAGGGCGCGGTTGATGCTGATGGCCGTGGTCCTTCTATCTGGGATACAGCTTCCCATAAGGTTCCAGAATTCATCGCCAATTCTGAGGTTGCCGATGTCGCCGACAACCACTATTTCCTCTACGAGCAGGACATCCTCCGTATGAAGGCTATGGGTATCCCATATTACTCTCTCTCTATCTCTTGGACCAGAATTTTTCCATTTGGTAACGGAACCGTTAACCAGGCGGGTCTTCAGCACTACATAGATGAGGTTGATTTCGCCGTAGCCAACGGTATCCAGCCAATCGTCACCCTGTTCCACTGGGAGACTCCACAGGCCCTCCAGAACTGGTATGGAGGATGGTTGAGTGAGCTTATTGTTGAGGACTTTGCCAACTATGCTACTGTCGTCTTTGAAGCCCTTTCACCAAAGGTCACCCATTGGATGACACTGAATGAACCAGCAGGGTTCTGTCAATACTATGCATATTGGCCACTTCTGAAAGTGCCAGACAGTATCTTTCCATTGCACGGCGTCAGCCCCTCTGAAGCGTCACACATCTGTGGTCACAATGCTCTTTTGGCCCATGCCGCAGCTGTCAAAGTCTTCAGGAATGTCATTGAGCCAAAATACGGCAAGGGTCTCATCTCCTTCAAGAACTCCTGGGAGTTCTCTGCACCGGTATCCGACTCTCCAGAGGATCAGTTGGCCTTCTGCAGAGCAATGGACTTCGATGCGGGTTGGTTCGGGAACCCAGTCTACGTTGATGGTGACTACCCAGCATCCATGAAGGAGGCCCTTGTTGGCATCTTGCCCAGCTTCACTGCCGAGCAGAAGAGTGACCTCTTGGGATCCACCGACTTTTACACTTGGGACGGCTACGGTGGTAATGTTGTCTCTGCCCCAGTGGGCGGTGTCGAGGCCTGTCTTAACAACAGATCCAACCCGGCTTGGCCATCTTGTGCTGTCCAGGCTTTCTCGTGGCCAGATGGTTGGGCTGTGGGCAACATAGGTTCTTCACCATATCACCTCACCACTCCTGACCTTGTCAGTGGAGGTATTAAGTGGGCATGGACTACCTTCAAGCCTTCCGCTTTTATGATCGGTGAGTTTGGCTTCTCTGTCTGGCAGGAATCTCTTATGCCACTCTCCCAAGCCCTCTACGATACTGAGAGAGTTAGCTACTTCGAGGAGTACTTGAATGTTTTTCTTGACCTTATTAACGTCGATAAGATCAACCTCATAGGTGCCCTCGCTTGGGGCATGTACGATGACTTTGAATGGCAGAGTGGTTTCAATACCAGGTTTGGTCTTCAGTATGTGAACTACTCAACGCCAAACCTCGAGAGACACTACAAGAAGTCAGCCTTTTACTTCAGGGACTTCTTTGAGCACTACATCGAGTAGAATTATTTTCTTTTCTCCTGTCTTTAATGGAGACTAGTGGTACAGCACATTTCATCTGATCAGCTGCTCCTTCTCCTCGGTGCGCCTTTCAAATTTTTCATTTCCTTCCCCGTCTTTTCCCGTAACTTTACCCAGTCCTCAGAAAAAATCTACAAATGAATGAATTCTGTTGTTTGTAACCACTGTTTCTATAAAATTTGCTGCAAAACTTCAGCTTTGGTAATGCACGATGTGCATGAACTGGAGTCGAATTTTGCGATGCGGATAGTCTAAACTGGGGCGTTAGCCTACTGACACATGCAGGGGAGCATAGCATATCATGCACATGGAGTAAACTTCACCCGATTCGGTAACCTACTTAGGGATTTTGCCTCCGATGATTGTCGGGTGCTTGGCATTCAATCGTCTGCTTTCAAATGAGTAGTGAAAAATCACCTCTCCACTGCCTGGATGTGACGAGCCATGTATCATACTCCTTTTGTGGTCCCTCAAGGGAATTGACATTTCTATTGCCAATTCCCGTTACTAGCTTCCTTTCCCATAACGAAGTCGCTCTTAAAACCAACAACATGTTCACTCCCTGTTCGCTCAATTATTTGTAGTAGCTATGCCAGTGATCTTTGGTCCAAGGTGTTGATCGCTTGCTCTTTGGGGAATAAATCTCCGTCCAGAAATGGTGCTAGGACATGATATTCCTTCTTGTTGAGACCTCCAATCCATTCGTGGAGACTGAAGTCTATAAATCCAGGTTGCTGCACGTGCTAACTTGGGCGTATGTCCACATGCTCTCTACTACATAGAGTCTATACATCTGATGCACATATTGGCGTGGAGATCATATGTGATGTGCATGATTCCCATTGTCTCTCGTTTAATGAAGTCGAACGTGGTGTTTTCGGTCTCAGAATATTAATTTCCGTCCTGGGAGTACCGGAAGCGAGCAGAAAGCATGCGTGGATACGCATACTGCCCTATTTGAATTGTGACAGAGCGGAGAGTAATGACGATATCATTCACTATACAGATCTCCCAAATTGGACCCGGAATCCCCCCCAGATGGAACTCCTTTCATCTTTGGAATATGGTGAAATGACAATCTTTGGGCAATGGAGTATGTTTTTTGACAGCAATCTTCCCGAGGCACGTTGTGTCGTAGTTTTTTTCATTTAGAGATTAGCTGTGACACTAAATTCTGCCGTGTGAGAATGTTTATTTGACCTTTCTGCATCTTTTATCGGATACTCAAATGTTGCTTCATGTGATTCGGAGCCACTTTTTGATCACTTATACAATATGCCGTAGCTATTGTAGTATCCCAAATGCTAAGGGATCACACGTAGGACTTGCAGCGAGCTTATGTATGTGGATTATACATGTCTTCCATTTCAAAGGTGACCATCTCCCCCTGCTGCGGAGGATTATCCGGCAGGGAAGTGATACTGATGCGTTCTAAATCAGGATTGAGAGGGCCAATTGGAACTACCTTTTTTATGGAGAAAATAGATCAGCCAACAGTTGGAGATGATGTCTATAATGCTGCAGGAGCAATATTACTGATCTGCTTCTGCTCTGCTCTGCTTCTACTTCAGTTTCAGATTCACCATAGGCTTCAAGTCAAAGTGTTTGGTTTACTTGTTCTCCCTATAGATATCAACGGTGCTTGCTTGATTTGTTGGGTGGATGAGACTTTCCGCTATCACGGTGTTGTTTCTCCTGGTTGTGATATAGGCTATGAGCTCGGCAATGTCCTCGCTTTCAACAAGATCCCACCCTTTGTAGTATGGGTTTGCCCCTCTACTCTTGACAACATCCGGCTGCACCTCCATCACCCTCACGTTGGTATTCGCCAGTTCTTTTCTCAAAGAGTGCGTAAACCCATTGACGGCATATTTGGGCGCACTATACACTGAAAATTTGGCAACACCCTCTCTACCAACAACAGATTCAATGTTGAGGATGTCACCACCGTTCTTTGCCTTCATCTTCCCTACCACTCGAGGGAGCTCAATGAGCCCCAGAACGTTGGTCATCACCATTGTCTGTACCCTTTTAGTATCCATCTCATCGAGCGACTGAAACCCAATGACTGCTCCTGCATTATTGATGAGGATATCAATGTCAGAAAACTCAGATGGTAAGCCCACAAGCGCAAGTGCAATTGAATCGACATCCCCTAAATCGAGCTTCAGAAAGCGAACATCCAAACCAGGACTATGTATTTGTAAATCCTTCTTCAACTGGTCGAGCCTATCTCCTCTTCTTGCAACCAGGATCAGTTTGCTAGCACTAACTCCAGCACACGCCCTGGCAGTCGCTTCCCCAATCCCAGAAGAAGCTCCGGTGATGAGGATCGTCTTGCGCGCCAGTCTTTGTGCTGTAGGTCCAAATGTCATTTTTGGGTAAACACAAAATATTTGAATACATTATCGTAATTTCCAGAGATATTTATATCGAAGACCCACAACGTTGTTGCACTTTGCATTCGTAAGCTGCCCACTATAAGTAGGTTGAACTGCATATGCATGCCGTCGCATGCAGAGGGGCGCCCATTAGGCGTGCTTTATGCATAGTGACTGACTTGGCCCGTCTATCTATGCTCCAATTCTAACTCGAAAAAGGCCTTGAAAGTCATTCATTATTGTAATTCCAATGAGGTCTGGACTGAATTGGGGGATCTGGTACATTTTTAGACAGAATGTGACGTGTAGATGACTCGCCTGCAGTGGGAACAGTTTACACACGCAAAAGCATAATGACAGTGGTGTAAAGCAAGCATCCCATGCAATAATTTTCATTCCGGGAGCAATTGATGAAAATTGGGCAAATGTCAGTACAACTGGCCATGGAAACGGGATCAACAGGTTTGTGGTGAAGGTCGTGGTGTGTAGCTTGGATACGAGTGAGGTGCAGGTTGTCAGAGGGTGCGTGCCGATGTCACACGTGTTTCTTGTTAATTCAGAGGAAAGGGAGGTCGGAGAGAAGAAATTTGGCGAAACCCTATAGTTCGATGATAGCAAGGCTGGATTATAAAAATTGTAGTATGTGTTCAAATTAAAGGAGGAGGTTTACCCATTTCAGAGAGATATGCGCGATGCATGAGGTTGACATTTTGACAGAGATGAGAATTGAAGAAGAAAAAAAAATATAATTTTTTTTGTACAATGTCTACGAAATGGATATCAAGGAAAAAAGGAAAAAAAATAATATATATAAAAAATGTAAACATAAACCCAAGTGGGACCAAATCGGATGTATATAGATTGCACGTGTAGTGTGTGGATGTGTGTACTTGGCATGCATCCTCCTCCACATGGATTCACTCGACGAGGTAACAGTTATGCAGTGCATTGTTCAATAAAACCAAAACAGGTGGCAAGATGGAGAGGTCATAAGACTGTCCTAAGTTGGAAGTGCCAAGGGAGAACAGAAAGGCAAGACTCACGCACCCCACCCACACACTTGACGGTGATGAGGTGACACCGCAGAGCCAAGTACCACTCCCTCAGAACTCGCTCTATACTGTAATATATTCTAGCTCTTTGAGGCCATGTTACATGCATTATGAAGAATATAGTGATGAACAAATATGTGCTTTAATAGGTGCATCTCTTAATCCATACGTAATATTTGCATAACCCATATTCAGCCTGAGGCTGCTTCACTTCCTGTCAATCTTCATACGGATAGCCTTGATCTCAGTGTAGTTGTCAAGAACCTCCACACCCATTTCACGACCAATGCCAGACTCGCCGAAACCACCGAATGGCATCATATGGTGGAAGTCGTTGTAGGTGTTCACCCAGATGGTACCAGCCTTGATTCTGTGTGCAACGTCGTGGGCCTTGCTGACGTCAGACGTGTGGATACCAGCGGCAAGACCGTAATTAGTGCCGTTTGCCATCTCCACAACCTCATCAACGGTGGAGAACTTGGAGATGGTCACTACTGGACCAAAGATCTCCTCCTGGACAATTCTCATGTTCTCCTTGACATCAGCAAAAATGGTTGGCCTGACAAAGTAACCCCTGTCACCGAGACGCTCACCACCAGTGACCAAGGTGGCTCCCTCCTTCTTACCAATGTCAACGTAGGACAAGATCTTGTCAAGCTGAGCCTGAGAGGTCTGGGCACCCTGGAAAACGCCCTCTGCGAATGGATCACCAACCTGCACATTGTTTGCAGAAGCCTTGAACCGAGAAAGCACCTCATCGTATACAGTGTCCTGGACGTAAACTCTTGAGCCTGCACAGCAAACCTCACCAGAATTGAAATAGATGCCAAGGGTGATGGCGTCGACAGCCTTCTTGATGTCTGCGTCGGCAAAGACAATGTTTGGAGACTTTCCGCCAAGCTCAAGGGTAATCTTCTTCAAGTTAGAGTCCGCAGCGGCCTTCATGATGGTACGACCTGTGGCGGTGGATCCGGTGAATGCAACTTTCTTGATCTTTGGATGAGAAGCAATAGCAGCACCGGTGATCTTACCGAAACCGGATACAATATTCACAACACCGGGAGGGATACCAGCCTCCTTGATCAAGTTGGCTGCGTACAATGCTGACAGTGGAGTAGACTCAGCGGTCTTTAGGACAACGGTGTTACCGGTGGCAAGAGCGGGGCCAATCTTCCAAGACCACATGACCAAAGGAAAGTTCCATGGGATGATCTGTCCACAGACACCTATTGGCTCACGTCTCACGTAGTTGAAATGAGAGCTGCCGGTCTCAACCACACTTCCGAGAATCTTGTCAGCCCATCCGGCACAAGATCTCAGGTAGTTGGCAACAAGTGCAACATCATCCTTGGCAGAAACTTGTGCTTTACCGTTGTCAAGAGACTCAATGCCTGCAAGAACTTCGGCATGCTCATCAATAAGGTCAGCCAGCTTGTATAGCAGCCTCCCTCTCTCGGTTGGATCACATGTGGACCACGAGGACTCAAAAGCCCTTTGGGCAGCGTCAACGGCTATGTTCACATCTTCTTCTCTTGATTCGTACACATGGGTGATCTCCTCCTCGGTAGAAGGATTGAGGACAGCAAAGGTCTTTCCCTCCTTTGATGAGACAAACTCATTGTTGATGAAGAGACCGGTTGGCTGCTGGTACTTGATACCGTTTGGAAGTGTCACAGGAACACTCAATGGCAACTGTGAAAAGAATCTGAGGGTTGGAGCAGTAGCTACCCTGGACTGCAAGACAGCCCTAGAGGCGTATGTTCTAAGCATTTTTTCTCTCGCTAAGTATATCTTAATGAACTACAGAATACAATGGAATCAGCTAATACCTCTGAGGGTGCCAAACCAAGCGTTTATATATTGCAGGTATCGCCCAGGGTTTCTTGGGAAACTGTCCTCAATTCGGGATTCACCAAGAACATAACCACAGCTCGCACCCCCACCTTCCCCTCCCCCATTTCAATACATCTTATCACCGCAGTCTATCTTAATGGTAGCTCCCTTTCACCCTCTTCAAATCCCGACTCTGTGGATGGCAGTGAACGGTCGTGCACTTCCCAACTGCAAAACCGTTCCCTTCTTTGATAGAAGCCTTCGATCTCTCCACAATTGTATGTCGAGTTGGCTTGCCTTAGGTCACAGTTTTCTTGTTTTCAACAGTCATTGCATGTAGCCAAACGGGCTTTATGCTGGTCTCGTAAGCAATCAAGCAGTCTCCACTTCTTTTGCCAAAAAAAGTTGTGTATCTGAGCTGAGTGCGGGGTAACATCACAGCGTTTGGTAGACGAGAACACCTCCACACCATAGAGTAGGACCCTCATCGGCACAAGTCGCCGGCAGCCTGCGCAGCCTTTGCATGAAAGCTTTGGTCTGCCCCACATATTATGCGACCCTTACGCTGCTGGGAGCATGTCGGCATCGGCGAAGGGGCCACCTCAGTCAGCGCATTGATGGGGACGCATTCTTTCTTTCTTTGCATGATTACAAACTCATGCGTGCTTTGTCATGGAGGGGGCTTAGGGAGGCTTTCTCGCATCTCTATGGGTGAAGCAAGGGTGTGTGTGGGGGGTTCGGTATCTATACCGATGGAGCCGATGGGACACTTTATGACAAAGAGGTTAGTAGACCGCAATCCAAAATCCTCCATATACCTAGTGAAATCCTCTGATGCTTGGCAGAATGATGCTTGCGGGGCCTGTAGTTTTTCCTCGGAAGGGTGATAGTGCTGATTACATAGTTTCTGATTTTGGGAAGATGAAAGCAGATAAGGTATATATATATCTATATATAGCACTGCAACTTCGTTGTATGTGTTGTCATATTATCGTAGATTTTATTTTCCTGTGTGGGTGTGTGGGTGTGTGGGTGTGTGTGGGTGTGTGGGTGTGGGTGTGTGTGGGTGTGTGGGTGTGTGGGTGTGTGGGTGTGTGGGTGTGTG